>PVLA01000236.1:0-126435 GCA_004027455.1 Hydrochoerus hydrochaeris
ATTGTCACATGAGTGCTTGTTAAAGGGACCATGCCAGTGGTCTGCTTGTCTTCACCCCTCTTCTTTTCTCTCTCTTTTCCACTTGCCGCTGGTAGCTGGACCCTGAGGCCGCCTCTCCTGCCCTCAGCCAGGTAGGGTACTCCTGCCCTCCTCAGGAGCCCTCCACTTCCTCCGGTGACTGCCCACCACCCTTGGCCTGTACCTGGGCTGGCATCTGTGCTCGGGCCTCTTGCTGGAGTGTAAGGTCTCTTTTCTCCCTAGCCTCCTACCTTGTGTTGGGGTGGAGGGACCCGGGGTAGGCAGTACCAGGATCTAAGATGGTGTGGTTCTGTGCCAGACCTTTGGGCATCACCAATCAAGATTGGCCTCTGTGACACTCAGTTCTTGGTTATTGGAGCTCAAGGGCCAGTTGAAGTCTAGGTATTTCAGCTCTGCTCACTCTGGATAGAGACAACCCAGAACCTGAGACAAGACAGTCTCTGTCTCCACCTCCTGGCCAGTGTGGGATTAGCTCAAAAGGCATTAGTGACAGGCCATGACCCATTGAGCATGCCCATTCAAGACAAAGATTTTACCTGTCTCAATGTAATTTGAAAAATAATAATTTTTATAAAATTGCATTTCTTCAAATATAAAAAACTAGCCTTTTAAAGTATCCTTACCATAACAGATCAAAACAATCACTGAGAGCAGGTTAGATGTGGTTGCACACGTCAGTAATCCCAGAATTCAGGGGCTGAGGAAGGAAGGTCACAATAAGTTTGAGACCAGCCTGAACTACATAATGAAACCTTGTCTCAAAACAAAAACAAAACACTGGCAACCTCCTACTCATCCGACTGAAGGATAATTTCCCTGGTCTGTGGCATCCAGAGATCTAGGAGGCACTGGTGTGGCCCAGCCCTCTCATTCCATAGCTCGGGAAAGGGCTGTCCAAAGCCAGAACTTAGTCTGGGAGCAGGACCCAGGTCTTCTTTCAACTCTAAGAATTGTGACAAACAACATAAAGTACTTGTTATGTGCTCTTATCTTCTCCTGATCCCTCACCTAGGGTATCAGTGGCACAAGGCAGTATCTGCCCTGGGCCTTGGGTCTCATGAAGAAGGTGCATCTTGAGTGAAGGACTCTAGGAGACTATTTATACCTCCCTTCCCACTGGGAGCCTTCAGAGACTATAGGACCAGTGCTAGCCTGAGGACTGGTCTCTGCTGCTAGGGTGACAAGTCCCCCTTTCGGGACCATTGGGTGACTTTGCTGCCATTTCACCCACACACAAAAAAGGAGCCTGGTCAGTCTTTGGGAGCTGGCCTTTCTGTTACCCAGTTCCTTCAGGCACAATTGGCTTCACAGCTCAGTGTTCTGCTTAGGGGCACCTGGTTTGACACCTCCACGCCCTGACAGTGCCTACTCTTATTTCTGTGTGGCAACCACTTGCAGCCCCTGAGGTTCCTGGCCCCTTCACACACATTCCTTTGGCCATACCTGTAGTATGTGAAGTCCTCCTCTGTGTTTGACCAAACAGTGCTGTTCCCCACCCACTACATCTCTGCCATGCTGCCTCTTGCTTTTGTGTTGCAATAACGTGTCTACTAGGTCTGTGTAACTGCCACTTTCCAAGCAGAGCCTTTGCTAACTGTGACATGGAGGAGGAGCAGGGAGACTGGCATATGTACCTGGGCATTATGCCTTTAACCAAGTAGAACCTCCATGGAGACAAGACCAGACCAGAGGCCAGGGTTCAGGACCCACGTATCATCCTCCTACAAAGTTTTAGGAGGACATGTTGCTGCTGAGTTCTGGAGGAAGTGGCCTTCCTCATCTCTGAGCATGAAAGAGCCCATAGTGGTAGCCCAGGGTGTTGGGCTTGGGTTCAGGTTACGAATCCCACAGTTTTGGCAGGGAGAGGGGGCAGAGAGCAACTCAGTGAGGTAGAACCAGATGGCTTACTCTCCTGGGGCCTGCTCACTCCTTGGCACATGCTTCCTGTGTTGCTGTCCCTCTCCTTTCAGACCCTCAACACTGGCATTCTCACTAGCCTCAGTGTCCTTGTCCTTAGAGCCCCTCAGAGCTACCACTTCCTCCTGGCTTCTCTGTCCTCCTTTCCCAACACCTCTGATATCCCTGTGTTCTGTGTCTGCCACTTAACTCTTTCCCCTGCCCAGTGGCTCATCTTGAAGTCCTTCTCTCACTTGTCCCCTCTCTCCTGCTGACCTGGTCTCTGTCTTCTGGAGCAGGGTCTGACTGTTTGTTCTTGCCCTCCCTGACAGGCCAAGACTGAAGAGCAGATCGCAGCCGAGGAGGCCTGGTATGAGACTGAGAAGGTGTGGCTGGTCCATAAAGATGGCTTCTCCCTGGGTGAGTCAGCAGGTTAGGTGCAGGCATCTGGGACTCTTCGGTAGGAGCTCCATGTTGACTGAGGTTTGGGGAGTGAGCAAAGAGAGACTGGTGATCCAGGGAGCAGAGGGTGGGACCAAAAAGGGCCCAGACAGAGAGTAAGAAAGGCTTCCCAGCCCTGTGTCCAACTGTCTGTGCCTGCTCCGCAGCCAGCCAGCTCAAATCACAGGAGCTCAGCTTACCCGAGGGGAAGGTGCGCGTGAAGCTAGACCATGACGGAGCCATCTTGGATGTGGACGAGGAGGATGTAGAAAAGGTTAGCGGGAGGCTGCTGGAGGGTTGGGAGGGCGGTGGGCAAGGCAGGCCTGCACTCTGTAGCAGCGACTCAATCTGCTTTAAATTGTGCCTCTGCCTGTCTTTCTGTGCAGGCTAATGCACCCTCCTGTGACCGGTTAGAAGATCTGGTCTCACTGGTGTACCTCAATGAGCCCAGCGTCCTGCACACATTGCGCCAGCGCTACGGTGCTAGTCTGCTGCATACCTATGCCGGCCCCAGCCTGCTCGTCCTCAGCCCCCGAGGAGCCCCCTCTGTGTACTCGGAGAAGGTGCGACTCCCTCTCGGCTACTGTGCTGCCTCATAAATCCACCTCCTCCCACCCACCCCATTTCCCCTGGCTCTCTGCCTTTCCTCTTTGGTGTCCACTGGACTCTTGCCCATTCCCATGGATGACCTTCGGAGGAATCATTTCAGGAGGTGGGGGTGGTACAGAAGGAATTCCTGTTATCTTTAATAGAGTCCAGGACTTGGCTAGTATCTGCATTTGTATGTATGGCTTTGGCCTTATAATCCCTGGCCATCCCAGGAGTGAAAGTTCAGAAAGATGTGGACCCTGGGGGTAAGGGATGTCTAGGTAGGCCTAGCTAACAGCCTGCCCCTTCCCCCCATCCTTTTCCTGTTCAAGGTGATGCACATGTTCAAGGGGTGTCGGCGGGAGGACATGGCACCCCACATCTATGCCGTAGCCCAGACAGCATACAGAGCAATGTTGATGAACCGTCAGGACCAGTCTATCATCCTCCTGGGCAGTAGTGGCAGTGGCAAGACCACCAGCTGCCAGCATCTAGTGCAATACCTGGCCACCATTGCAGGCAACAGTGGGAACAAGGTGTTTTCTGGTGAGGCAGGAACAACTGGGAAAAACAGAATGGGGTGGGAAGAACAGGGCAGGGAGGAGGGTCCCTTCCTTGGTGCCCATGCTGTTTCTCCTTGGCCTCTCTATCCCCTTGAAACCCATCTGTCCCTGGGTGGTTCTGGTCTAAGTGGCCCCAAGCCTTCATACTTCCGAAGCCCACGGCTGGGGTGAGCTGCCCTTGCTTTTCCTGATGTCCCTTGGGTCTGTGATCTGCAGCAGAGAAGTGGCAAGCTCTGTACACCCTCCTGGAAGCCTTTGGGAACAGCCCTACCATCATGAACGGCAATGCCACCCGCTTCTCCCAGATCCTCTCCTTGGACTTTGACCAAGCTGGCCAGGTGGCCTCAGCCTCCATTCAGGTGAGAGGGTGTTGCCCAGGTATCAGAGCACTAGGAGATGTGCTTCTGATTTCGTGCTCTAGAAACCAGTCTGCCCCTGGTGCCTCGCTGGCCTGAGATTATGTCCTGACCAAGGCACAGGCAGGCCTGGCCTGTGCTGCCTAGAGGTGTCACCATTCTGCTCTCCAGGCCTCCCATCCAGGTCCTTTTTCCTTCCTGACCTAGGGGCTGTTACCACCTCACTATTGGGCCCCCACTTTCTGAGATCCATATTCAGGGTGAGACCCATATCTTGGGGTGATTTCACCTTGCAGAGGACAAAGTAAGGCTCAGCCAATGCTAATCCCCTTCTGTGTTACACAAACTTTTTTTTTACCACAAGCTCTCATTTCCCCAAGAAGGCTGATACCTGGGCCAGTCTCCTTCCACTGGCTCTGGTTTCTGGCTTCTGCTTGATCCTGGGGAGGCCTGGCCATTGCTGAGTACCTTGCTATAGAGCAGATGCAGCAGCTTGTTTCCGGGGCCTGGAGGATCTGGGGCCTGGTTCTTGCTGCTGGGGAGGGGTGGGATCCAGCACTACTAGCTCCTTCCATACCTCATGTCATGCCACAGACAATGCTTCTGGAAAAGCTGCGTGTGGCTCGACGCCCAGCCAGTGAGGCCACGTTCAACATCTTTTACTACCTGCTGGCCTGTGGAGACAGCACCCTCAGGTGAGGGGGGACAGGGTACACTGAGCTCTAGACTCCAGCCTGCCAACTAGACTCCTAGACATTGCTACCTGATTGCCCACTGTGCTATGTGGTCATTGCTACTGTGTGCCAGGGTTGGAGCTGAGCCCTGGGAATGGCAAGATGAGGGAGCCATAGGCCCTGACCACAAGGACTGCAGCCTTGCTGTTTGGAAGCAGCACAAATGGCTCAGTATTTTCAGGGACTCCCAGGGTCTGCATTGCCGGAAGTCAGGTCTTGGGAGTAAAGCTTATGGGACAGAGGTGTTGTGAGACTTGCCTATAGTCATACAGCCAGTGTGGTACTCAGCAGCTACACAAGTATAGCCTTCTCCAGTGCCCCAGATGGCTTCCCTGCCCTATTGTCTACTCCTGCTGGGCTCTTCTCATTAGATCTTCAGACTTACTGTGTGGTCATTGGACAAGCATAACCAATAAGACTGATGTCCATAACTTGGGCATCATCCTCTGTAGTTCTTCTCCAAACAGAGACAGGCTGTCTGGGTTCACTTGCCTTTCGGGATCCCTGCTCCTTTCTAGGGGTCTGACTGGACTCTCTCTCCAAGGCCTCTCTGGTGACCTATCCCAGGGAGGCTGAGGCTGGTGCTTTCCCCAGCAATCTAGGCCGGATAGGAAAGGTGATAGAGTGGCCTGACAATTGCAATGATAGGCAGATGGCATTTGGGATCTGGAAACTTGGGACCATTATCTCCTACGTGTGTGTGTGTGTGTGTGTGTGTGTGTGTGTGTGTGTGTGTAAAGGGCTTCACCTGGGAATCAAGCTCCATGCTCATGCCTTCTTTGCACCCCTAGGACAGAGCTTCACTTGAACCATTTGGCAGAGAACAATGTATTTGGGATTGTGCCACTGGCCAAGGTGAGGGGTCTTTGAGGATTGGGTTGGTAGCCCTGGACCTTGGAGACAGGAGAAGCCTCAGTTGGCGTGTGGTGCCCCACAGATGGCTCTACCCAAATCCTACCTTCCCTGAGGATCCAGCTCTGTGGGGACATGGTGGGAGGGACAGACCCTCTAAGTTCTGGAGCCACCATTTCTGTCTATCCCTGCAGCCTGAAGAGAAGCAGAAGGCAGCACAGCAGTTCAGTAAGCTTCAGACAGCCATGAAGGTCCTAGGCATCTCCTCCGATGAACAGAAGGCCTGCTGGCTCATCCTAGCTGCCATCTACCATCTGGGGGCTGCAGGAGCCACCAAAGGTAACCAGCAGCTGGGTCCCAACAACCTGCCTTGTCAGGCAGGAGATCTTATAGGACCCCGCCATTCCCGGTTTGTTCTTACCCTGCACAGACTCAACTGTTAACAGATAACCCTCTTGTTACGCGTGCACCTTCTCATTCCCCTCATCAGAGCAGAAAGTCAGAGAAGCATCTCCAGCAGTGCTGGCTTGAAGACTGGTCTTAGCTGGCAGGACTGGGAGCATGAGGAGTGGGTGGCTGGGGACAGAAGGCTGGGGCTCAGGGGAAGGGAAGGCACTCCCTCAGAGCAGCCCCTGGAATAACTCTTCTTCTTATTCCCTTCCTGACAGAGGCCCCTGAGGAACAAGAGGGTAACTGACCCTGACCCGTCTTGGGGTGTTGGGGCTGCCTCATCCTGTCTTGGTGCTTCCCTGGACTTTCTCTGGGGGCTGGGCTCATTCTCTCATAGTACAAAGGACTGGTCTAGGGAGAAACTCCAGGGTTGATGGTGGAAGGGATGTCTGCTTGCTGCAGGGTTTCTGGGGTCTGCAGAATAAGTGCTTCTCCAGTGTGTTTTGCATATGGATCCTCAGGCCTCTTGGGATGCTGTCCCTGGGGCTTAGATGGGGCAGCATAGGCTGGCTTCATGAGGCTCCAGGAGACTAGTTTTCTCCAGGCTTCTCTCGCAGTGCTTTCATAGTCATTGCTCCTGCTCTTGCACATCAAGGTGGAGGCCACCAGGGGGCAGTAGACACCTGTTGACAGCTGAGCTGCAGTTTCTGCACTTGGGGTGCAGGCTTGTAGATGACTAGGGCTCAATCTGCCACAGGAGAGCTGTTGCCTTCCTCAGAGATTGCATTGGAAGGCAGTGATTTGAGCTCTTCTTCACCTTTCCTCCTGTAGTTTAGGGAAAGGCTCTGCTGCTGGCTCTGAATAATGACTTGGCTTTGGCTGTCTTCCTGTGGGATGGGAAGGGTCCCTGGCTGCACAGTGGGAGAAGGAAAGCACTGGTGGCCGTGGGTGCATGGAGGAATAGGCATCTGGGTTACTGGCCCCTTATGATCCCAGCAGGTGGCACCTGTGCCAAGAGGAAGCAGCCATCTTCAGGCCATATGGGCGGGAGAGTGGCTGTGTCTTGTGGGAAATTCTTTGATTCTGCGGATAGAGGTCCAGGTTGCCTCTGACCCTCCTCAGCTGTGACTGCAGGTGGCACACACAGTTATCACCTCAGAGCTCCCAGGATTTTCCAGGGCTGTGTGTGTGTGTGTGTGCGTGTGCACGCACACACATGTGCACATATGTAGTAGAACATCCTCACAGGTCTCTTTCTGTGTGTGCCAGTATGTTGACATCCACAAGCATACCTCGTTGAGAATGTATGATTTTGTGTCTCCAGGACTGAATGTGGCCTGCTCATCCTCATAAGCCCCCACCCCCTACAGTCCCTTCCTGCAAGCCCAGTGGCTCAATTGATGACTGTTTGCTAACACACTGTTTTTCTTTGCATGCTGCATGCTGGTCCTTTGCCTTACAGAAGCTGCTGAAGGTAAAACCTTGTTTTCTTGTTAGCTTTCCCTAATTGCTGTGATTAGACACATGTTGGCTGAGGAGCATATGTCTGTGTGGGCTGTTCCCTTTCTCATGTGGCTTTGTTGCCTCCCCATTGTTGAGCCATCTAGGTATCTGGTTTCCCCTGGGGTAAGAGGAGGGAGGGGAGGGTCCTAATGCATCCAGGGAAGGAGCAGATGTCAGTACTTTGTCATGCTGAGTCCCCTGAAGACACGCATGGCTCCTGTGCTCATCCTGACTTTGTCCTTCCCCAGCCCAAATCGGGGATCCTTGGAGATTTTTACAGCTGACTCAGTGCCCTCTGGTGGCAACCTCTGGAATTATCTCCTCTTTTATGACCAGCTCATTGTTTTTGCCACCAAAGGACCCAGATGCTGGCAATCCCTGTCCCATCAAGTCCCTTTGGTGTTATGAGGCCCAGTTTTTGCTTTCAGAAGATGCCCTATCAGGCCTATGGGGATGAGGGGTCCAAAAGGCATGGTGATCATCAGTTGACCTAAGGAGAAAGGCTCAAGATGCCAGATCCTTTTTTTTTTGCTTTACAGCTGGCCGCAAGCAGTTTGCCCGCCATGAGTGGGCCCAGAAGGCTGCATACCTTCTGGGCTGTAACCTGGAGGAGTTGTCCTCAGCTATTTTCAAGCACCAGCACAAGGGTGGCACCCTGCAGCGCTCCACCTCCTTCCGCCAAGGCCCTGAGGAGAGCAGCCTGGGAGATGGTACAGGTACAGGTACTGAGCCCTTAACTGGTGGATGTGATTAGGAGGCCTCACGTGGAGCTTGTTACCTACCTGGAGGTGGGAGGAACTGCTGGAGTGAATAGATAGTCCTGTTGTGGGAGAGGTCCAGCCCCAGGGGTTCATGTTGACTGGCACCAGTACGTAGGGAGCGTTCCTCAGCAGGTGGGATGGCCCATGGGACAGGAAATAGAGCTGATACTTTTGCCCCACAGGCCCCAAATTGAGTGCATTGGAGTACTTAGAGGGAATGGCATCTGGCCTCTACAGTGAGCTCTTTACACTTCTCATCTCCCTGGTAAACAGGTGAGTACCAGCAGAGCCCAGAGACCCCCTATTTCCTCCTTTGGCAAAAGTGGGACTGATGCCTGTGTGGCTGTGTTGGCCGAGGTGAGGCAATCACCCACCAGCAGAGGGCCACGAACAAGGTGGGCCATGAACAAGCCTCTGAACTAGCAGGGGCCTAGGCTCCTGGGCAGGGATGAGCATTTACCACATGCCAGGGGCAGACCAAGGGGCCCACTGTATGACCTGCTTCCTACTCCTGGCCAGCCCTGATCCAGCTTTTCCCTGTGAAGGGCTCTCAAGTCCACCCAACACTCGCTTTGCTCCATGATGATTGTGGATACTCCAGGCTTCCAGAACCCTGAGCAGGCTGGGTCTCCACGTGGAGCCTCCTTTGAGGAGCTGTGCCACAACTACACCCAGGACCGGCTGCAGAGGCTGTTTCACGAGCGCACCTTTGTGCAGGAGTTGGAAAGATACAAGGAGGTAGCTCCCACCTTGACCCTGGCCGAGCTTAACCCTGGCTTTACCTGCTGGCTGCTCCTTCCCAATTTTCTATTCCCTTTTTATCTCTGTCTTCTCCTGCTCTCTGGAGTGGGAATCTTGTCCTACCTCTCGATCTTGGGTGCATTTCTTTTAAACAGTGGCAAAATTTATCTGAAAAAAAGTAAAAGTGAAGAGCAAGAGAGAAACTACTTTGTGGAATGAGTTTAGAGCAAGCAAAAGAGGAAAAAGCAGGGTGGAGAAAGCAGGGCGGGCTATCACAAAGAAAACCATGATAGTCTTGACTGCCTTCTTCCTAGCAGAGAATTTGCTCTCCACAAAGCTGATGGTGCATCAGGGTCCCTGGGACCCCTCCACGTCCTCCTTCAAAGCACCCTCCTAGAGCCTGTGAATTGCCACAGTGCAGTTCCTGCCTCCAGGTGTTGGGCCCAGCCTCCCCTCCCACTGCTCGGCTCTCTGCTGATCTGTTAGGGTGGTGGTTAAGTCTTTAGGGCCCCTTTCTGAAAGGGTATCCCAGAGATCTTTCCTCATGTGAGTTGAATGAAGCAAGGATGATGTTTGTCTGAGATGAGAGGAGACTCCGGAAGAATGTGACAATTGTCTCCATGTTTCAGGGATGATGGTATGAAATTGAGAGTAGGCTTATTATGCATTGCTTAATCAGCTGATGCAAGAGGTTATAAAAATTTTAGCTCTCCAAACATACAGTGTGTTGCCCTTGCGAAGTCATGAGCAGCTTGTCACTTCGGACAGCGGAGGGATGGGAGTGATAGGAGGTTGGACTTGCTGTCCTCAGAGGCCCTGCCTGGCCTACTCATAAGGTTGCATATTCACACATGGCCCTGCCCTCATTATTGGTCTATTTTACTGCCTAGGAGAACATCGAGCTGGCCTTTGATGACTTGGACTCAACCACAGATGACTCCGTGGTGGCTGTGGACCAGGCTTCTCACCAGCCCCTGGTAGGAATGTCAGCAAGACCTAGGCTAGCCTCACTTTTCATGTCCTACACCTCTATGAGCTGCTACTGCAGCCGCCACTGTGGACTCCCAAGAGCCCCACGGTCACACTCAGACACCAGCCTTTCACCAGACTTCGGTGTGCTGTACCCCTCAGCACTCACAGCCTGTCCAAGAGGGTGGGCCTTTCTTCTGCATGGTGCAGTGGCGGCCCACGCTCCACACTGTCCCAGCCAGGCACTGTCAGGTGAGCTCAGGTTCTGTCCTGTGACTGGCAGAGTCTCCAGTGTGACTGCCAGGGGTCCTGGTTTCAACTGCTTGGGGTTGAGGACCTGGACCCATAGGTCACAGTCATTCCCTTCTGTTGACCCCAAGAAGAAGACTAGTGCAACTTAGCAGAGTGGGGCAAGGCGGCAGCGTCGTGCTTAAATGGGAACCGTGCCAAGTGGTAAAACACCCTTGGGGCACTGCTGTGGATGTGACCCTCATCACTCAGTCTCGTGGACAGGGTCCGTCATCCTTTGTGCTAGTATTTTGGGTGCCTTGGTGCTTGGGGCACTGGTTGTCCTGACAGGCACTGTCTTCATTTAGCAGAATTGCATAAAGCGCTTTAGTGGAGAATGACAGATCTGCTAGGTTGCCAAGCTCTGCCTTCTGCATTGATTCCTGCTTTGCTCTCCCGCTTCCTGGTGTAGGGCCCTGCTGAACTAGCACAAGTAGGGCAGTGAGCATCCCCCCAGAGACAAAATGCTTAAAGTATCCAAGTGCTGCATCTCTCCAGGGAAGGTGGATTTCCTTTTCTGACCCCTTGGCTCCTGTGGTAGCTTCCCTCAACAGCGTTTGCCAGTCCCAGGAGATGGAAAGCATTCATACATGTGACTAATGAGCAACAGGAGGTCAGATGTGTGTTGGACTGGGGCTTGGCCGTCTTTCCCCTTCTTTGGTCTTCACTATTTTCGAGGCCTTGGCATTGGGCAGTTGAACCTCTGGGTAAGAGGCCCCTCAGCGCCAGTCACTGTTTGGTGGCTTTGTTACTCCTTCCCACCATTCACCTCTAACTATGAGAGCTATAGTAGTCCTCCAGCCTTGGGCACATTCTGCTTCCTTCTGGTAATCAAGCTGACTCTCGAGTGGCTGTAGGGAAGAGATGTGGGCAGCTAGGGTTAAAGAGAAGGCAAATAGCACTTTTCTTGTTTTTCTTATCTTCTATTCCTGAAGGTCAGGCCAGAATGGGGTGTGGGAAAGGAAGACGTGGGAGTTCCTTAGAAAAGGCACCTTCAGAGCCAGGCATAAGGATGCATGCCATAATCCCAGCATTTGGGAGGCTGAGGCAGCCTAGGCTACAAAGTGAGTTCAAGGCCAGCCTGAACCACATAGTGAAACCTTGCCTCAAAAAGAGACAGGCAGGCAAGCAGGCAGGAAGGAAGGAAGGAAGGAAAAGAAAGAGAAAGAAAGAAAAGAAAGGCACCTTCAGTGAGACTAGATGTGGTCACAGACCTAGTTTGCTTGGCCTTCATGGAATATTAGAAATCAGAAGTCAGTTTTCTACCTCTGTTGAAAACCTAGAGGGTTGACATCCTTCCAGGATAGCTGCAGCTGAGTGGTGGCAGTTGTTTCTTCAGTTGGTGACACCAGCTTTCTAGTTTGCCCCAGCCTTCTCTTGTTTTGGCTACCTCACCTGTAAAGTCATCTGTCTCACACTTTGGTCCCTGAGTTTATACCATGTGTGGATCCCATCTGCAGTAATCTGAGCCCTCTCTGTTTTCTCCCTCTTGGGAACCAGTAGTAACCTCACCAGTCATCAATTATTGAGCAATGCCTTTGGGCCATCCACTGTGTTCAGAACTTTCCAGACTTTATCCCATTTAATCTGCTGGGGAGTAATCACCCCTGATGCCCCTGAGGGGACAAGGGTACGGAGAGCCTGTGGGTATGGCCCAGGTAAGAAGCCTTCTGTCTTTGGTGCCTGTGGATCCAAGTCCCAGGAAGCATCTTTGTGCAGGCTCTCCAGTGTCTTTCTGGGCCTTTCTTTCCCTGTACTGTCCACCTCTTCCACCAGGTGTCAGCAGTGAGTGGACCACCATGGGGCATGCAGGGTATGCATGTGGGTATGGACGGCTGTTTGTAGTAAGTGACTGAGAGGTAAGGGCTTCAGCTCCACGTGGCAAGTTGGAATTTGTTCCTTTCTCCATAGGTTCGCTCACTGGCCCATGCGGATGAGGCAAGGGGCCTGCTGTGGTTACTGGAAGAGGAAGCACTGGTACCAGGAGCCACCGAGGATACCCTCCTGGAGCGCCTTTTCTCCTATTATGGCCCTCAGGAAGGTGACAAAAAAGGTAGGTGGCCCCCCTGCAGGGTAGCCGAACTGCTTCCTTGTCAGCACACCGCTCCATATGGTCCAGGTGGAACTTTGCGGAGGACTCACTGAGGCCCTGGGCTTGATGTCTGTCCCATGACAATCTGAACCTTGCTTCCCCCACCCTCAGGCCAAAGCCCACTTCTGCGCAGCAGCCGACCGCACCATTTTCTCCTGGGACACAGCCACAACACCAACTGGGTGGAGTACAATGTCGCTGGCTGGCTGAGCTACACCAAGCAGAACCCAGCCACCCAGAATGCCCCTCGGCTTCTGCAGGACTCCCAGAAGTAAGGATAGATGCCACACCTTCTGCCCGCATCTTGTCCCTACCCCTGTTCCCCGAACCTGCTTCCCTGTACATGTTTGAAGGGCGCCCTCGCCAGTAGTGTAGATAGCTTCCAGTCCCTGAGAGGCCACAGAAGAGGCCAGTTAGCCTTGAGAGCATGGGGATGGCCTCCTGGAACAGAGGAGGGAGACAAACGTGGTTGGAGGCACCTATGGTTTTCAGGTGGACAGCACCCCACACTCTTCAGAGAAGGGACAAGTCTTCTAAACCCTTCAGTCTTATGAACCCTGTCGGTCATTCGTTCGTTGGTCACCTAGTCTGTGACAGGGACGTCTTGGCAGATAGCAGGGTGTCTAATTCCCTACCTCTGGGGAGTGTACCTTCTAGCAGGGAGGAAAGAATAAACAGTAACTGTAAAAAGTAAATTATATATATGGTAGTAGATGTTGGGCGCATCTCTTCTGCCTTACTGCAAACCCCTCTGCCTGCTTCCCTCCCTAGTAAGGGAAGACAGTGAGTGGCTTTCTTTTGTCTTCCCCTGGTTTACTCCTTGGCTTCTGCCCACCCTGGGTTTTCTTTTTTTACTCTTTGAAAGCTCTCTCCAGTTTCTCTATAGGATATGGACATGTGGCCCCAGCGCATATAACTCAGGCCTCTGGCCACTGCCATCTAGGGTTGATCTGATGCCCTAAGACAGCCTCTACTGCCCCATGAATGTGACTCCTATTTCTCCCTTGCTGTCCCACTGTTGCCAGAAAGATCATCAGCAACCTGTTTCTGGGCCGGGCAGGCAGTACCACGGTGCTCTCAGGATCCATTGCAGGCCTGGAAGGCGGCTCACAGCTGGCACTGCGCCGGGCTACTAGCATGCGGAAGACCTTTACCACGGGCATGGCAGCTGTGAAGAAGAAGTCTCTGTGCATCCAGGTTAAGCTGCAGGTGGTGAGTGTGTGACCAGGCCCGGGGGCCTTTCTTCCTCTGGCAGGCAGGCCCAGGCACTTGACACGTACGGTGCCTACCCAGCATTCTATCCTGCCTTGATCACTGCCGGTAGGGTGGCCTATGAGTGGCCAGCAGGCATGGGGAGGGCCCTTCAAACACGTACAGGGAAGCAGGTTCGGGGAACAGGTTTTAGGGCAGGTTTTAGGTTTCGCATTTTCTGGCTAGTAGTGGGACACCTGCTGTCCTGTGAGAAGTGGAGCTGCTGGCACCAGTCCTTCTTGTCCTGGGGATGGGCCACTGGAGTCCACTGAGAGTGGTTCCTTCCCTTTTGGCAGGATGCTCTCATTGACACTATCAAGAGGTCCAAGATGCATTTTGTGCACTGCTTCCTGCCTGTGGCTGAGGGCTGGGCTGGGGAGCCCCGATCTGCCTCCTCCCGCCGTGTCAGCAGCAGCAGCGAGCTGGATCTTCCCCAGGCAGATCCCTGCGAGGCTGGCCTCCTACAGCTTGATGTGCCCCTGCTCCGCGCCCAGCTCCGGGGCTCCCGCTTACTTGATGCCATGCGCATGTACCGCCAAGGTGAGGCCCCTTCCCCTGCCTTGACCCCTGGCACTCTTTCTCAACACTGACCCTGACTTTTCCCAACCAGGGTCTGGAAGGGTGCTGTTGCCCTCCTGCCTCAGGACTGGCCCCAAGTCATCTTCTTCAGACTCCATTCTGTCCTGGCACCTCCTCTGTGGGATCACTCTTACTGCTTTCCCAGCCCAACCTATTCTTTTCCACCCTGTAATCCCGCTGTTTCTCCTTTCCCTTCTGTATGCAGGTCCTCTTCATTCCCTCGCTGTCCCAGTGCCGCATCATTTGTTCCCACGACACCTCCTGCCCTCATGACTAGTGCGTATAGTCAGCTCTGCCCACAGCAGCAGGCCCAGTGTCCTCTGAGAGCCTTCTGCCCCATGTGAAGCTAGGTACTAAATCTCTCTGAAGTATTTACAATTCCCGAGAAAGGTCAGACAGACCCTTTTTATGGGCCCATCTAGTGAAGGGGACAGAGAGTGACAGTAGTAAGTGACCATCCTTAGAGCATTACAGCGCACCTGGTGCTATGCTTAACTCTTGCACACATATAATACGGCAACCTCACGAGGTAGGAACTGTTTTCCCTAGATAAGGAGAGTGAGGCTGAGAAAGGCTAAGTAGTTTGCCCAAAGCCACACATCTCCTCCATGGCCAAGACAGAGTCCACCTAGGGAGCAGTCTGGCTGCATAGCCAGGCCTCACAATTTAGGTTTTGTTTGCCTGTGAAATTAGAAGTTAACAGTTCCTCCACTCTTTTTTTTTTTTTTCCTTAGCTAGACAGACAGACAGGGTCCCACTCACCCATAGCCAGGTCCCCTGAGTTATCCCCATGGGTACCTTCCCTTTTCCTTAGCAGCCAAAGCCAGGAAACAGGCTCCCTGCCCTGCTCTAAATAAATCATCGATCTGTCCCCACATCTTGATATGGAGTTGGTGTTTATTATTTCAAAACCAGATTGTTACCGCTCTGAACCAAAATCAATGTGCTTTACTCAAACAAGCAGATCGATGAGACCAGCAGCAGCTGGCCCCCCTCCCCTTCCCCGGCCCTCAGCCACCATCGATAGCGCTGATGATTAATTAAGATGCCAGGCGTCCAGACCCACTATCCCGGCCCATCAATTTAATTGCAATTCAGATACAATCAATAGCTCACTTTGTCTTGGCCCCTCAGTGGCCCCCCGCCTCCTGTTTCAATTATCAGGCACATGCATCAGTCTCATCTCTCAGTTGGAGGGTTTCCCAGAGCTGCTAGCTGGAGTGACAGAGTGAGCACCCGGCTGGCTGAGAGGAGCCTAGGTGTGAAGGCCAGCTCTGCCTTAGCTGCAGCCTCTGTGACCTTGGGTACATGCCATCTCTCGGGCCTCAGTTTCCTTGGCTGCAAGATGAGATAGATGGCTCTTTCTAGTTTAAAGTTCTGTGATTCTGGCTGGGGATTTAGCTCAGTGGCATAAGTGCCTGTTGTGAGTTTGATCCCTGGTACCAAAAAAAAAATTAAAAAAAAAATAATAATAAATAAGATTCTGTGATTATGTACAAATAGATTTCTTGGTCTTCCACCATGGGCTTTGGTGAGACCTGGGTGAGTGGGGACACCTGCTGGCCACCATTCTGACCTTGCTGCAAGCCAGAATGCCTCTACCTTCCCCTGACCTCAGATCCAGAATTCTCCAGGGAAAGAGCATCTACAAGCTCTTGACTTAGGCTCAAGACCAGAGCAGGGAGCAAAGGGAGGATCCTTTTCTGAAATCCTGGTCCTGTGCACAGAGGAAAGGAAAGGCTTGTTTCATTGAGCTCTCACCAAGTGAACCAAGCTGTGATTCCCACTTATTATCTCAGTGAGTCTCCATGATTACCTCGCAGGAAGTCCTAGGGCTTCAAAGGTAAAGAAACTGAGACTAGGCTGGGGATTTAGCCTAGTGGCCTAAGCGTCTGCCTGGCAAGCACAAGGTTGTAAGTTCAATCCCTGGTACAAAAAAAAAAAAAAAGAAAGTGAGACTAGAGGTGTCATGCGTAGCCCATGGTCACATGATCGTAAGAGGCAGGGCCAGGATCCCAAGGCCAGCCCTTGTGCTTTTTTTCTCAGTTGCAGTCTGCCATCCTGTTATTTTTCCTGAGTGCTCAAGGCATAGTTTTCTGTGTTATGCACGTAGAGGCCTAGAAAACATTCCACAGTTTACCCCAACCCCTGTCACATGAGGCAGCCTGTGTCCTTTTAATCTTCTTGTCCCTCTGGGAAGCAGCCCTAATGGTCCTCTGAGCCCCCTTTTCTTTGTCCTTTCTGGGCCTGCCTCAGCTGAGCCCCCCACCCTCACAGTGTTTCCCCCTTTATGTGACCCCCCCACACTGGACACCAGTGGCTATTAGGGTGTCCTGGGACCAGGTAAGGCACTGACTGACCTGGCTCTCCACTTTCTCCAGGGTACCCTGACCACATGGTGTTCTCTGAGTTCCGCCGCCGCTTCGACGTCCTGGCCCCACACCTGACCAAGAAACATGGGCGCAACTACATCGTGGTAGATGAGAAACGGGTAGGTGTGGATCCCCAGACCCCCTGCAGGCCCCTCGCCCTCACTCAGAGCCCTCGGAACAACTACCCATTCTCAGACTCATCTTGCCCTCCTCCCCTAGAGATGGGGGCTGGGACAGAGATGCCACACTGGCTCTGTGGCAAAGGGCGCCTAGGGCGTGGACTGTAGGAGCTGGAGAGGAGCTACCCTCTTTGGAGGCTGGAGCTGGGAATGTCTGCTGTCTGGTGAGCCTGACACTGACCCAAGAACAGTAGGGCCAAGGCCTCCAGAACAGGGACTGATTAGGTCTAGTGTTTTGGACACTCCGCTGATGGCACCTGGGCCTCTCAGCTTGGCCTCTAGCCTTGGCAGGATCTGGTTCCTGCACTGGGAAGCTGTCCAGAGCTGGGGCAAGCACCCTTCCTGGGGCAAGGTTGATGAGGCAAGACCTCCTTGGTGTTAGGGAAAATGTGAAGCTGCTGGGCCCTTGAGCAGCCTGGGTTGGTGAGTCCATGACTGCCAAGGTAGTGTCCCTCTGTCATGCTAGGCTACCACCTTGACCCTTAGAGGCAGCTCCTCAGGCAGCCAAAAGGATTTTTGAGCAGGGAAACCTTCCTTCCCTGTACACTGCCTCAGGTACCCAGCCTGACCTTGACGGCACCTCGTACCTTAGGAGGCACCCCAAGAGGAAGGGTGCTGCAGATGAACAGGAAGCCGCTCAGTGGGGTCCCGCCTTTCCCTGTGTGTTCCCTCCCCTTGCCCCACGAGCCACACTCACAGAGCCCTTAACAGCCTCCTTTCCATTCTCAGGCCTGCCGGTGCTGCATGAAACCCTGGCGCGAATGTAGATGACCCTTCTCACTTGCCCTCGACCTTCCTTCCAGCCTTCTACTCGTGTGCCTTGTCCCCTCCGGAAATGTTCCATCTCCAGAATCTTCCCTTTTAGCGTGGCCTTTTGTAGCCACCCATCTGTGGGTCTCTCTTCTCAGGACACCTGCTTGTTGACTCCTTCAAGACCTCTTATTTCTAGGCCCACCCCATTCTCCCTCCCTACACTACCGGTTCCTTTCTGACTGTTCTTCCTTTTCTGCTCAGCCTTCACCCTCCTTCGCTTTCCTGAACTTCCTGCAGTACCTGCCTAGCTAGACTCCCACCTGAAAGGGCCTTTGGGTAGCTGCACTTTATTGTTTTTAAAGAAAAATGTATATATTATTATTGGTATATGGGTATAATACATGAAATTCACATTTGTTTTGGGGGGTTGGTACATATACATGTACATCCTAGTCATTTCTGATTCTCCTTTTCCCCTCCCCCTCCTGCTGATTCCCTCCCCCTACTCCAAAAAGTTTCCCTTTATTTTCCTGTTTAATTTCTTTATAATTGGTTTCTGTGTCTGATTATTTCACTATATTCTTCATTTTTAGACTCCCAGGGCCATGAGAGAAAATTAAGCAATGATGTGGACTTGAATCCCCGTAGGTTCATGGCCTTCACCCCTAGGTGGGTTGTTGGGCTGATCCAGCAAGGCTTCTACAACTTCCGTCCTCATCTGACCCTGACCCCAAGCTTCTTCCCAGCAGATGACCTTGCCTCCAAGCTCGAACAGAATCAGAGCTCCAACTGCTTCTACCATCTTCACACTTCTCTTCTGCTGGTCCTCCTTTTGTCCAATCCCTTCCTCCATGCTTTGGAATCCATCCCTTCTGGCTCCCCAGAAATCTTTCCATCAGTATTAACTCTGTCTCTAGGGTTTCAGACTTCCTGACCCTTTTCTGTCCTTGGAGACATGTTCCACAGGCAAGCTTTGTGGAGGGAGCCCTCTGTCAAGTATCTCATGGTTGACTATGTCCTACCTCTCCCCTGCCCCGGCCATCCTAGTAGTAATATCCCTCCTGGAACTGGCATTCTCATCTCCTTATTCCCTCTAGTTGCTAGAGCCAGTGGCCACTTTTCTATCCTGTCCCTTGCATTCTCAGCAATACGTGTCTTTCCCAATAGTTTTGTTCCTTTTGAAACATTATCTGTTAACCTTTGTTGCCTCTCTTGGTTCCTTTGTCTCTGTCTTCTCACTCCCTCTGTGCTGTTCTGCTTCCACCTTCCCCTTTAGCATGGGTCTCTCTGTCCATCGTGCCCCTCGGCTCTGTTCTCTACCTACACCCTCCTCCTGGACAATCTCATTCACACCCATCACTTCAATTACTGAATATATATTGATGGCTCTCAGATCAACTCAGCCTGAGCTTCTCTCCTGAGTTCCAGACATCCATTTCCATCCGGCTGCCTTCTGGACTTTCCTGCCTGTATCCCTGTTGTACCTCAAACTGGCATGTTCAAACCGAACCCTTCTCTTCCCAAACCTTGCATTCCTTGCCTTGGGTACTAACATTGTTACCTGTTGTGTTACATAAGTCAGAGGTAAGCATTGCCTTAGATTTCTTCTTAACCTCCGCCTCCCGTAGCTGACAAGGCTCTGTGCTCTTACCATCTCCTGTGTTCCCCTTCTTCCTTTTGGGTCAGGCACTAACCTCCTTTCTTACGGATCGCTGCCTAAAGGGGCCTCCATCCACCTTCCACCCATTTGGCAGTGGCACCTCTACAGCAGGCAAGTCTATCATGTCCCTGTCTGAGAAGACACTGCAGGGGTCCCCCAGGGCACTGCACACTTACCTCCCATTCCTCTGTGATTCCAAAGCACTTGTGTTTCCTCTGTGCACTCTGCCCCTGGGCCTTTGCTCATGCTGGTTACGCTGCCTGAAATGCTCTCTCCCATCCTTTCTCTGGCTAACTCCTGCCTGTGTCCAAATTCTTAGCCCAAACAGCACCTCCTCCGGGGTGCCTTTCATAGTCCCCCTTTATGATTTAGATGCCTCCTTCTCTACATACTTCACAAATTCACTGGTCTTGCTCTCCAGGAAGAGTTTCTTCCTCTTGTAGTAACCTCTCTCTCACCAGAGTCAAACACAATGGCTGACACCGCAGAAACCCAGCAGAATGGCTTGAGAAATAAGTAATGAACTGCTTGGGAGGAGCAAGGGGAGGACCAAATGACGAGATGGGGAGGTGCCGGGCATGCTCCCTGACTGAGTCCTCTCTTGGCAGGCAGTGGAGGAGTTGC
This sequence comes from Hydrochoerus hydrochaeris, assembly GCA_004027455.1. Classification (NCBI taxonomy): domain Eukaryota; kingdom Metazoa; phylum Chordata; class Mammalia; order Rodentia; family Hydrochaeridae; genus Hydrochoerus; species Hydrochoerus hydrochaeris. The sequence continues at coordinate 19,632 of PVLA01000236.1, forward strand.
TGGAGTCCTTGGACCTGGAGAAGAGCAGCTGGTGCATGGGCCTGAGCCGGGTGAGTTGGCCACAGGAGGGCAGTTGTGCCCTCACTCCCTAGGAGCTCTTGTGAGATGGTGATGGTCCCCTTCTGAGTTCTACCCCCCAGCCCCACCCAGCTACTCAGAGGCTGCTCTTCCTTACAAGGGGCCCCTGCAGGGCCAGGAGCCAGGGAGTAGATGCTCAGGTACAGCAAACTTCTGACTTTCCTGCCTTCTGGACAACTGGCTTGTTCAGTGCTGTGAACACCTGTGTCATGTCAGAAGGAGTGGGTTGGAAGGTGCCCTGGAATTTGGCCTGAGTCCTGTGTGGGAAGGGGTGGGCTAAAAGATCTGGCCAGGAAGGGGTGGGCCAGGAAGAGCCAGAAGGCAGGAGGGAGAGAGCACCTGTGGATTTATCTACAACTGCCAGGATCCCAGCAGGGCAAGTACCACCTGCCCTGAATTCCTCATCGGACTGGCACATGATGTGTTAAAGAGAGCCACACCCAGCCAGGGTGCCGGTGTGTCACATTGCCCCATACCAGGCCTAGCCGAGCGCTCCTCCTACAGCTAGGGACCCCTGACCGCCCCTATCCTGGAGGGGAAGATGGACAGGTGACAGCTGTGTGTGTGCTCTGAGGGCTGGGGTGAAAGGAAGACAGTGAGGAGTCAGAGAGGATTTTCTGGTCTGTCCTTGTCAGCAGAGAGGAAAGGAACTCTGGGCTTAGGGGCTCCAGAAGCTTGAGAGACTCTTGGAAAGAGGTGCTTGGAGAAAGCTTGCATGTTACTTGTCCCCTCTGCTCGCTGTCCTTCCTGTTGTCTGCCCTCTGTGTGGAGCATTTTGAATTAGGTTTAGTTCTCCTGCCCCTCCCTCCCTGTGAATCCCTCTCCCTAGGTCCCCATGTCTGTATCTTCCCATCCCTGTCCCTGCTGTCCTTGGCTTTCCTTTTTTCTCTGGGCCCCAACAGCTCCTGCTGCTCTCTCTCCCTTGCTTTCTAGTTTTGTTTTTTTCTTGTTTTCCTCCGTGTTCCGTGTCTGTTGTGTTCCAGTCCTCTCTTAGCGTCATTTCCTGGTTTCTCTGTCCACCTCTACATTTGGTTCCCTCCTTTCTCTTAGCCCCCTTTTTTCTTAGGACCTGCCAGCTGGACTTCCTCATTAGCCTGTCTGCCATCACGGTCATTACTTCAGCTCTTCCGTGTCTTTACTCCAAGCTCTTGCCCATCTAGAAGGCTGGCCTAGTGCTGGCTGGCACTGGGGCTGGTACTCCTACAAGCCGGTTCCCAGGTTCCTAAGCATGTCTCGGGCAGGAGCAGACTTGCGTGAGCTGGCCCACTTCCAGCTGCTGTCTCAGACCTCTGTGGTCCTGAATCCTCTCAGATGCCCCACTGTAACAGGGGAGTCCCCAGGCCCACTTGTGCCCAAGGACAGAGCAGGACACAAAGTTGAATATTTGCTCATATCTAGCTGGGGAGAGTAAGCTCTGGTCTTGCAAGCTGTAGTTAGCACTAGCTGGCGAGGAGGGGATCCCTACATGTTTTTGGTCATCACTGTGCTTTAGAGGAGGGGTCGTCACCTGAGCTCCCAGGACCCTGAGGGTTTGGTAAGGACCAGGGAGTCTGAGAGCCTTCTGATGTTATTAAATCTATATAAATGGATATTTGTGGGAGGAGATGGCCCTGAACTTTTACCTAATACTCAAAAGGACCCTTAACCCAACAAGTGTTCAAAAGAATCTGAAGCTTGGGCTGAGGATTTAGCTCAGTGGTTTAAGTGCCTGCCTGGCAAGCACAAGGTCGTGAGTTTGATCGCTGGTACCAAAAATAAATAAATAAATAAATAAAGTTCTGAAGCTCACCTGCCCCTAGCCTCAGGACCATTCTTTTTCTTCTCCTTACATTTCTGGGCCTTTCTCTGCCCCCTGCATCAGCACCTCCCTCCTGCCCTGGAAAGTTGTACTGACCAAGCATGTTTGTCCACAGGGGCCTTGCTCTTCCCTTTCCTCACCCACTGGAATTTCAGGCTCACACAGCATAGGAAATTGAAACTCGGGTCAAGCTTAAGACCCATGGGAGATCCTACTTAGCCCTATTTGCAGGATTTGGGGAAGTTTCACAAAGGACTGAGCTAGCTTTTTACAAGCCCAGCCTCAGGGGACACGGCTTCTGTTGGCAGACACAGCTCTCTCAACAGAAACTTTAGGCTCCCACTCCATGTCTTCCCTGAAGCAGATCTTGATGTACTCAGAGCCCAAAGGTGTCCTGAGTACATTTACATAACGTGTGTTTCCTGTGAAGGTCACATCTTCTTTGCCCCATCAAGGGAGTCTGTGCTGGGTGGAGGTGGACATATATCTACGTGTTTCCCTTTGCCCTTGCACCTGACCATTCCATCTGCCCACTCCTCCTCTTTTAATAGGGAGCTTTTACTCAGCCCTAGCTCAGAGTGAGGCGGGGTGTGGGGGCGCCCAGTTGTTCCTTGCTGGGCTGCCCTCCAGCCCCCAAACCTGTAGGACGGGTCCCTTGATGGGGCCAACTCCCGCCCACCTCCCAGGAGAGACGGTGAAACCTGGGTGTGTGGAGGGGTGGAGCACTGACACATGGAAGAGGAGGCGGGGTGCAACAAAACCAATGAAACCCAGCGGGAGGGCGAGAGGGGCAGGAGCTTCCCACCAGCCCCACTCGTTTCCTCTCATGCTGCTTCCTGCATCGCTTCTCAAACCACACATCTTCCTCTTTGTGTCCTCTTCACCTGACACCAGGCACCTGGAGCGGGAGGTTGGGCCCTGCAGTGGGGTGTGGCGCAGGGGACATTGATGATGTTGCTGCTAGTCATGGGGTGTGTGGGGGGTCACATTTCCTGCTGGAGGCTACATCCTCTCCCTAATTCACCGGTGATTACTTCCTTTTTTTCCTAGGCCCAGGTGCCTTCCCTTTGGCTTCCCCACCTTTCATCAGTTTGATTTCCTTCCTCAATCCTCTCTACCCCAAACCTCCCCATCCCAGGCTGGACCTTCCCTGTCAGCCTCCCAGGGACTGTGCTTGCTCCTCCCCTCCTTTCTTAGACAAGTGGATTTTCAGGCTCTTCCCAAACCGAGGACCGCACTGCACTGCTGCCTCCCTGTGCCAGTCACTTGCCCTCCTTCTCCACATCTCTCCTCCCTGACCTCCCTTAAGCTGTCAGATCCAGTCTCTGGCCTTTACCTGTCTACTTCTCCCAACAGGTGTTCTTCCGAGCAGGCACATTGGCACGACTGGAAGAGCAGCGGGACGAGCAAACCAGCAGGCATCTGACCCTGTTCCAGGCCGCCTGCAGGGGCTACCTTGCCCGCCAGCATTTCAAGAAGAGAAAGGTGCTGTGCTAGGGACACCCCAGCCTATGGGCATAGCTGAGTTCCCAGGGCAGGGAACATGCAGGGACGAGAGGTCTTATATCATCAGCTAGGGGAAAGGAGGTGGGAACCTCCTAGGAAAAGCACTGGTTTGCCCAGCAGCAGGGCCATGCAGACCAGTTGGGGGGCTGTGTGGCAGGGTGGAGAGGAAGCGGGGCCCAGGCAAAGGTGGGCTCTGGATCACAGGCTGCTCCATGAAGATTAAGGAGCTGTGTCAGTGACTCTTTTTCTTATTAGCAAGTCCATAAAACAGCCAGCACTGCCGCCTCTTGTGTTTCAGCAAGATTAGGTTTTATAGCACAGCTAGGCCAGGGTGCTGGAAATAATCAGGCAGCAAATAAAGCAGATGACATTATTCCTAATGACGGTGGAGTGCTTAGTGCCAGTGTGGTGCTCCTAAGACCACCCACCCCCTTGAGGGGTACAGGGAGAAGGAAGCAAGGTGGGATATGGGAAGGGTGTGACTCAGGGTCAGGAGGCCAGAGAAACAGGCCCAGGGCTTTGCTGGTGGCAGACCTCCCCCTGGTGGGGAACTGAGAGCCCTGCCACATGCCATCCCCACTCCAACTGCAGATTCAGGACCTGGCCATTCGCTGTGTGCAGAAGAACATCAAGAAGAACAAAGGGGTAAAAGACTGGCCCTGGTGGAAGCTGTTTACCACTGTGCGGCCCCTCATCGAAGTACAGCTGTCAGAGGAACAGATCCGCAACAAAGACGTACGTGACCGCCTGGGGCAGCCAGGTCCCTAGGAGGAGATTCACCTGTGCAAGGGTGTTCGTCTTGGGCTTGAAGTGCTCCTTGTTTAATACAGAGAGCTTAGTCCTTGAACTAAGTCCATGAAGCAGGTGACTCCAGGGTGCTGCCTGGGCTGCTGGGTAGCCTCTTAGAATAAAATCATGGGCAGTGGCAGCTCATGAGGAAGGAGCTGTGGACTGGAGCCCTGGAAAGCAGTGGCTCCTCTGTTGGGAATGTGCTTCCCCTTTGTCCTGCCTGAGCTTCATTAGCTTCACTCACCTCAAGTGTGCAGATCCAAGGCCCTCAAGCCCTCATGGGCCTTCATTTACCCTCCCTGCCCTGCCCTAGGAAGAGATTCAGCAGCTGAGGAGCAAGCTTGAGAAAGTGGAGAAGGAGCGGAATGAGCTTCGACTCAACAGTGACCGGCTGGAGACCCGGGTGAGTGGCTCCTGGAACCAGACAGACTGGCCCACTGTCACGGGGTCTCCAGCCCCCAGAGGCCCTCCTGGTGTTCTAGTTGAGTAAGACAGTTGCTTCAACTGGCGCCAACCCCCTCCCCACAACCCCCAGATCTCAGAACTGACATCGGAGCTGACAGATGAACGTAACACAGGAGAGTCTGCCTCCCAGCTGCTGGACGCAGAGACGGCTGAGAGGCTCCGGGTGGAGAAGGAGATGAAGGAGCTGCAGGTGAGGCAGGGCTGGTTGAGGATTGCAGGGTAGTGACTGCCACAGTCTGCTCCCCACAAAGCCAGTTGCCATCTTCTCCATTAGCCCAGCACCCCTGTCTGTCCTGGGAAGCATGCAGTGTGGGCATGAGTGGGGCAAGTGAGGGGGAGAATGATGCAGCCCACAAGCCTCTCTCCTGCAGACCCAGTACGATGCACTGAAGAAGCAAATGGAGGTCATGGAAGTGGAAGTCGTGGAGGCCCGGCTCATCAGGGCGGCTGAGATCAACGGGGAGGTAGATGAGGATGACGCAGGTGGGTCTGAGGTGGAGGACCCGGGCATCGGCCTAGGTGTCGAGCCTGTATGCCCACCCCTGGTCAGTCATGCCCCCTCTTCAGGCCTGTCTTCCCTTATAATAGTCCCCCACCCCAAGGCAGCCTATACTAAGACTAAAGTCAATCTGAGTGTGGTGGCACACACTCAGGAGACTGAGGCAAGCATGAGGGTCACTTCAGCCTGGGCAACTTGGTAAGATTGTCTCAAAATAAAAAATAAAAAGGGCTTGGGCTGGGGGAATATCTCAGGAGAGCAACCCTGGGTTTGATCTCTAGTACCACCAAAATCCTAATGTGAAAATAGATGAGAAAGTAAAGGTGCTGATAAGTACAGGAAATTAAAAGCCATGATAATGACAATATCTAAGGGCCACCATCTTTGCAGTTCCCAGGGAAAGGACAACACATGTCCCTGTGTCAGCTCCTCTAGTTTTCTGTGAGTGGTTCCTTCTGCTCTGGTTCAAAGCCATCATTCCAAAATCTTTCTGAGTCACTGTGACTGGCTCCACCTGCTGCTCTTTCCTGGCCTTCTCCCTCCTCTCTCTGTCTTGGGAACTCTTAGCACTTCTGTCCCCACTTTGTGTGCCCCTAAATCCACAGGGGGTGAGTGGCGGCTGAAATATGAGCGAGCTGTGCGGGAAGTGGATTTCACCAAGAAACGGCTCCAGCAGGAGTTAGAGGACAAGCTGGAGGCGGAGCAGCAGAGCAAGAGGCAGCTGGAGAGGCGGGTGAGGCTGGCTGGCCAGGGAGCAGAGGCCTGTGCCTGCGAGAGTGTGGTGAACATCTGGAGGCAGGCAGGCCTGGGAGGAATGGGGAAGGTTGGCATGTTAGCCCGTCCTGCAGGGCCAACCAGGAACAAACTGCTGTTAGAACATCTTGGGCTTCCAGGATGGCCCTGACCTTGCCTTTACCCCTAGGTCTTCCCCTTACCACCCACCTTCCTTACCTCACCTTCTCCACTCTTGCTTTTGGACCTCTCAATGACTGCTGGTGTTGCATCCTATCTGGGCCTCTAGATTGGGGACCTACAAGCAGACAGTGACGAGAGCCAGCGGGCCCTGCAACAGCTTAAGAAGAAGTGCCAGCGGCTGACAGCCGAGCTGCAGGACACCAAGCTGCACCTGGAGGGCCAGCAGGTCCGAAACCATGAGCTGGAGAAGAAGCAGAGGAGGTGGGTGGCCCTGCCTAAGGCTCAGAGGGCCGCCTTCAGCCACAGATAGGACTCTCTCCCGACCCCTAGAGGGGAGAAAAGAAGGGAAGACTTGAATTTGGCCAGGAGCCTTGCCTAGATGGCCATTCATATCGGCCTATGAACAGAGACCCTGTCCCCACTGATGACCCACACAGGCCTCTGCTCAGATGTCTCCACCCACTGTGTCCATGTTACCCCATCCCAGGTACAGTGACAAGGGGCGTGGTTAGGGCAGGAACTGCTGAACTCCCGCTCCTGCCCAGCTGTGTTGTGTCTGTGTCGCTCTCCCTTGCCCCAGCTACACAAACACACTCTCCTGACTAATGTTGTTAAACTGTGGTGCCACTTCCATCTCATTATGGTAATGACACAAAGGAGGGGGGCAGCCCTCACAGGAGAAAATCCAATCTAAATTAATTTCCCTGGCTGGGGATGGGAATGGGATGCCTTTATTAGCAGCACCAAGGAGGCCGCACACCCTGGGAACAGCAGGGTGCCCAGGGAGTGGGAACAGCGCCCATTTCCCCTCTGCAGGGAGGAGCTTCTGGCACAGACATCAGTTGCTTCTGGGAAGGGCCCTGGGAGTGAGGGGGGCAGAGCAGGGCCTCCCAGCAACCAGGGGTTCCTTGTCCTCCTGGACTTCCTGCATCCTCCCTGCTGGCTGCTGCTCCAAGGAAAGTGAGGGAAAGTAAGATGCTTCTCTGTCCCGGCACATGGCAGTCCACTTCCACTATTCTTATCTTTACCCCCATTATGCCCTTTTACCCAAAAGCTGGCACTCTTGGCAGGACCCCTTCTGAGCACCCCATGCCAGTGCCAGCTCGGCCTAGTTACTGTGTCACTGCACTCCTGCTGGGCAACTTATTAGGTTTCAGCTGCCCGGAGTTTTCTTACTTTCTTTGATGCGAGGTTGGTGGGGGGAGGCTGTTCAATTTCCACAGGAACCTGATTAGCTATTCAGGAAAGGTATTAAGAGGGATTTCAGCAATTTGCTCCTTATTTAGAGTCACTGGGTGGGAAATGAGAGGCTGGGAAGTGAAGGGGTGACAAAAGAGGCACCCAGTAGTGTGCCCATTGAAACACCCTGCCATCTGGGCCTGGCAGGAATGCTGGCTTTGAGCCCAGCATGCATTGTCCTGCTGGTGACCTGGGTGCTGCTGGGGCAGGTGGTCCCAGCCAAACAGTGGTGCCCAGGAGTGGGAGCAGGAAACAGCAGCCCTGCATATAGTGGCCAAGCTGACTTGTGGAGGATAAGTTGGATGAGGCAGGACATCTATTTCTACCTGTTCTGATGCCAAGTCTGCTCTCATCCTGATCCCTGATTCCCTGTTGAAATGGAAAATGTGGAAGCTTAATTCCTGCAGACAGAATGTGTCTGCCTTTTTCCTAGGAACAGCTTGTAGGGTCCTCTTAAGTCTCCTGGGTGAAAAACCTGGCTCAGTGAAGTGTCCTCCAACATAGGCCTGGATGCTCAGCATAACCTCAGTAGCTGACCTGTAACAGTTAACCGTTACCACCTCACCACTGGCCCCTATTAGGGTTATGTACCCCATCCCTAGCCCTGCTTTTGTCCCATCTCTATCCATGGCACCACTTCCTGGCCATCTGTGTATCAAGGACCCAGACTCTGTCCATACCTAAGACCATTGTGCCTCCTCCTAGATTTGACAGCGAGCTCTCACAAGCACATGAGGAGGCCCAGCGAGAGAAGCTGCAGCGGGAGAAGCTGCAGCGAGAAAAGGACATGCTGCTGGTGGAGGCATTCAGCTTAAAACAGCAAATGGAGGTCTGTGGGTCACCTTTCCTTGGTGCCCTGTCTTCCCCGCAGGTTGGGGCCAGCTCCACACCAGTCTCATCTTCTCTCTCACTCCAGGAAAAAGACATGGACATTGCAGGGTTCACTCAGAAGGTTGTCTCCCTGGAAGCTGAGCTGCAGGACATTTCTTCCCAAGAGTCCAAGGATGAAGCCTCTCTGGCCAAGGTCAAGAAGCAGCTACGGGACCTAGAGGCCAAGGTCAAAGATCAGGAAGAGGAGCTGGATGAGCAGGCGGGGACCATCCAGATGCTGGAGCAGGTGCTGGAGGCTTGGCCAAGGGAGGGATGAGACATGGCAGGAGCCACTGCCATTCCACTGCTAACTAGGGTATGGGCCAGGGGCAGACACAATCCACATTCATTCATTGACTTGTTCTTTCATTCACCTCCTCACAAAATGTTGAGCAAGCATTTGGTCTGTGCTAGCCTCAGTGTGCGGGCAGTTAAGCTTTCCACAAATACAAATCTTGGTTGAGCTTTAGTGGTGAGGGGTTCAGGAAGCACTGAAGCCAGAGGGCCATGAGCCCACCCAGCCAGCCTTACAGCTCCCTGAACTCCAAGTGGTTCAGGGAATGGAAAAGCTGCAGGGTTGTCCACACCCCCAGCAACCTCTCCTTGGACCTGGGCCAGAGATCTAGTAAGGGGGTCCAGCTTCTTTGGGGAAGACAGCTGCCCTACAGCAAGCTGCAATTGAGCAAGAGAACTGGTAGGCACGATGTTCTCTGCTCCTGGGCTTGGGAAAGCTGTGCATTGAGGCAGAGCCCTTCCGGAAAGGAAATCCAGTTCCTACTCCTGACCACATCCAGGCTAAGCTGCGTCTGGAGATGGAGATGGAGAGGATGAGGCAGACGCATTCCAAAGAGATGGAAAGTCGAGATGAGGAAGTGGAGGAGGCCCGGCAGTCGTGTCAGAAGAAGGTATGTTATCTGGGTGGTAACCTGACCCATACAAACATCTGTTCCCTTGTCACTACTTTAAATTGAGAAACTTGGGGGGCTGGGGATTTAGCTCAGTGGCATAAGCACCTGCCTTGCAAGCGTGTGGTTGTGAGTTCAATCCCTGGTACCGATAAAAAAAAAAAAGAGAAAGAAACTTGGTTTCTTTGTCTTAGCCACATTGTCCTCCATTGCCATTCCAGACCAGGAATCTCCTGTCAGGAACCTGGCATGGACTGGGCTGTATTCCCCAGAGCCTATAAATAAGCTTGGGTCCTCAAAGAACCCACGTTCCCTGCCTTCTGTGCCAAGCAGCAGCCTGCCCTACACCAGCTGTGATATTCTGGTGCCTCCTGCAGTCAGTCAGGCTGGCTGACCAGGTCTGCATGCTGTAATGAGGTGTACTGTGGCGCAGAGAGTCACTGTGTGGCCCGTCCCCACCCTAGCTGTTCTGAAACCCTAGGAACTTAGAATACAGTTCAGAGCCTTCTAAGGTCACCCCTGCTCAGCCCTGCCCCGCTGTCTTCCTGGGGCTGAAAACTGAGCATGGAAGGGGACTGCCTGCCATTGGACTAGAGGGACCATGAGCCTTTGTCCCATGTCACTCCAGTTAAAACAAATGGAAGTGCAGCTTGAGGAAGAGTATGAAGACAAACAGAAGGCGCTTCGGGAGAAGCGGGAGCTGGAAAGCAAGCTTGCCACACTCAGTGACCAGGTATATTGGGATGCCTGCTGCCGGGCCTGGTGATGTGGATCTTGGGGACAGAAAGCTGGGAGCCGGCAGGGGTGGGAGGTGCCCTGCAGCACTCACCGATGCAGGATGGGACCTTCACTGTACACTGAACACTTCCTTGTTGGCTGTTGAGATCCTGGCATGTCCGGTATCCTTAGTCATTTGGGAGACTTTCAGGATAGAAGCAGAGATGACATGAGCAGGCTCTGTGGTGGAGCCCAGAGCCCCAACTCTGGTGTCTACCCAGGTGAGCCAGCGGGACTTTGAGTCAGAGAAGCGGCTTCGGAAGGACCTGAAGCGCACCAAGGCTTTGCTGGCTGATGCCCAGATCATGCTGGACCACCTGAAGAACAATGCCCCCAGCAAGAGGGAGATTGCCCAGCTGAAGAACCAGGTACCTGCTGAGCTTTTTCAGTTCTCTTTCTCCTCACTCCTCTTCAGTACCCTTTAAGTCCTTGGGAAAGAAAGTGACATTTGCAGAAGCTGGTCCCCAGTGTATGTGTATACTGTATAGTCTGATTGCCAAGCCCCAAGGTGAGGCTCTCCCTCGCCATCCCTGTCATGAGAAGAGATGCCCATGCATGTACCAGGGTACAGCTGCAAGCCTGGGTCTGAAGTGTGGAGGGGGAGGAGGAAGAAAGTGTCTGGGGCCCCTTTTCCCCCTGAGCACCTTGCACAGCCCTCCTGCTGGCAGGGAATGGCTAATGTCTCACCTTGGGGTGGGCACGGCTCTGTATCCAGCTGGAAGAGTCAGAGTTCACCTGTGCAGCAGCCGTAAAAGCACGGAAAGCAATGGAGGTGGAGATTGAAGACCTGCATCTGCAGATTGATGACATCGCCAAGGCCAAGACAGCGGTGAGGCTCCAGGGGATACGGGCAGGGCTCCTAGGGTTGCTGTTAAGCAGAGCATCGTAACAGCAGCTGCCTTCGCTCCAGACAGGCCCCTTCACTCCAGGGCTTTCTGCAAGGACGGTGGCTTCCTATCCTCTGCCTCTGCACTCAGAACAGAGGCCTGGAAGGAGAGTAGAGGGGAAGAGGGAGCCGACCCGCTGCTCATCTCTTTGTTTACCCACCTGCCTTCGGGAGCTTGGCCACAGTTCCCAGCACCATAAATAAAGGTAGCTAATGTGGCTAAGGGATGTAAACAGGTGCCTCGAGATTAGCAGAAGCACCGATAAGAGGACAGGATGGCTGCGGCTTCCCTTTCCTCCCCCTGCCCAGCCCACTGACAAGCCAGGGAAGCAGCTAATTAGAGCTTTTATTTAATGCCTCTCTTTTAATTGCCCACCTCTCCCACGGCTCATCCATTGGCAGAGAATTCGCCACAGATATGGTCACTTGTACTTTTTCTAGAAATGAGACAGGAGGGGAGTGGCTGGGGATTTAGCTCAGCAGCACAAGCGCCTACCTGGCAAGCATGAGGTCGTGAGTTCAATCTCCAGTACCAAAAAAAAAAAAAAAAAAAAAATAGAAGAAGAAATGAGACAGGGCAGGAGGCTGAGTTTGGCTATTGGTTTCATGGCCCATTAGCTAGTCACCCTGCTGCCGAGAGATGCCAATCTCATGAGCTTGATTTATCCTCGTGACATTTGTGCTCCTCAGCAGTTTTCAGGTGAGTAATTCAAATTCCTTAATTGTGTTAAAAAAGGCTGTTATAAAATTACCATTTTATTTAAATCTGAGTTAATAAATTTCTTGGCGGAGGCTTCCCCAGCTCCCCACAGCCCAGTAACAAGATGGATTGGGCAGAGAAGGAGCCAACATAGTCATTTTGGTTTGGAATTACAGGCTAATAGATTCATTCATTTCCCGAAGCTGCTGTTGGCTGTCTCTTCCCCACCCCCAAGGAGTGGACTGGTGTGGGGGCTAAATGGCCCTGGAGTGAGCAGTCCCAGGGGAAAGAAGAATCCAGGCCAGGAGGTGTTAGCAAGCTGAGGGGTGCTACCCTGGGGCCTGCCGCAGGCAGAGTGCGTGCAGGTCAGGGCCTGTGCTGATGGTGCCAGGATGATGGGTCATTTGTTCTGGGCAGAATTTTTCTGTCTTCTCATTAGCCTTGAGAGAGCTGCCAGAAGGCAGCTGTCATTTAGTGCGGAAGCCCAGGGCCTGCCTGTCCTGCACAGATAGCCTTTTCCTTCATCTCCCTGCCGAGAACACATCAGGCAGCTCCATGAGTGTCCCCAGTCCTGGAACCCATCATCTCCCCATCCTGCTGCCATCTGTCCCTGGAGGAGGTGGCCCAGGGACAGATTTGGAGTTGCCATGTGAGATCTTCAGGCACAGTAGGTCTGATGCTCTCTGATTCATCTCTACCTCTGTCCAGCTGGAGGAGCAGCTGAGCCGCCTTCAGCGGGAGAAGAATGAGATCCAGAACAGGCTAGAAGAGGATCAGGAGGACATGAATGAGCTGATGAAGAAGCACAAGGCGGCCGTGGCTCAGGTATCCTCACTCAGAGTCTCTCACTGTGCTCCACACAGTCACCACCTTTCTGAGCAGCCTTTTGGATCCCCAGCACAGTCACTACCCTGGGGATTCTGCAGTATAGGAGTTGGGATTCCCTGGCGCTTGGTGGGGGAGAGGGGCTGGATTTGTGCTGAGGGTGGTCCTGTGCCCATGTGCTCACTTCTTTCCCAGGCCTCACGAGACCTGGCACAGATGAATGATCTCCAGGCTCAGCTAGAAGAAGTCAACAAGGAGAAACAAGAGCTGCAGGAGAAGGTGGGCAGCAGGGCTCTCTTGGTAGAGAGGGTGCAGGTCCCCATATAGGGATGCACCCCTGGGCTCCAAGACGGAAAGCATCTCTCTGCCGTCAGTGTTCCACAGAGCAGTGTAAACTAGCAGGAAGAACTAGGCTTGAAGCCACAGCACCATATCAGACATGTTGGCTTTGGCTGCCTCATTTCACATTTCTGTTCCCTCTCTGGTCCTTAACAGTCTCCTTTCTCTCTGAAGGGCAAGCTCTGTGCCAAGGCCCAGGGCAGGTGGGGGATGCTTCTGGCTCAGGGGCCCCCTCCTTCCTCCCTTCCCTGCCTCAGCCTTCTGGTCACCATGGTGATATCATCTACCCCCTCCCTTTCTGGGCTCAATTCTTTCTTCTCTTGTTCCCCAACCCCCTTTTCAGCTACAAGCCCTCCAGAGCCAGGTGGAGTTCCTGGAGCAGTCCATGGTGGACAAGTCCCTGGTGAGCAGGCAGGAAGCAAAGATCCGGGAGCTAGAGACACGTCTGGAGTTTGAAAGGACCCAAGTGAAGCGGCTGGAGGTGGGTTTATTTTTCCTGGCCGGTGGCAAACAAGGCAGAGCTGCCCCAGCGGCTGGAGCCACGCATGTGTTTGCAGGGCCAGGCAGGCCAGGGACACTCCTCAGAGGCCTCTGCCAAGCTGCCAGGCCAGCTGACGGGGCGGAGGCTCCTCTCCTGCGCCTGGCCTGCTCTCTGGGCACCACAGAGCCTGCCTGCTTTGCATTCTGTTTCCGTGCTTACTTTCTGCCAAGGGACCAGAGCAGCTTAGCTTTTCGTCTTCATATTTTCCTCTGCCACAAGCTCCCTCCCCCTTCTTGTCCCCCTCACTCGGCTCTCTGGCAGGGTCATAAATATGCAGCGGATGGCGCCACTGCTCCAAGGGTTGAAGTCTGTTCTCATCGAATAGCCCTCCCCTCCTCTCCCCTTCCCTTTTACATTCCCTTTTTTCCTACCCTCCCCTGCTCCGCTTTTTCTCCTTCTCTTGTCACTTTCCTTTGTTATCTCTCTATGCTTTCCTCTCCCTTTGTGTTTTTTTGTCTTTCAAATCTTGTCCATCTTTCTTACCATCTTCCTGCAGCTTCTTTTCTCCCCTTCCCATTTCTGTGCTTCCATTATTTTACATTCTTTAACCCCCTCTCTTTTTCTTTATCTCTTTTCTTCATCTTTGTCACCCTCCTTTCTCCCAGTGGAATCTCCTTATCCTAATTCAGTTCTTTCTGTTCTAGTCTCTGGAACCCAGCATGCTCCAACCCTCCCTCCCTAGTAGATCAGATAGGGAAAAAGAGGCAGGCAGAATCATCTCTCAGGGTTTATACTCCTTTGGCCTTATTTTTGAGTTTTCCTTCCTGAGCTTATCAACAGTTGTCTGAGCATTGTTAGTCCTGTCTGAGAATTGTGTTCATGGGGGTGGTTGCTGAGAAGCATCCCTGCCTCCTGCCTCACCAAGCCCTCAGTCCAGGAAGCAGGGATGGAAACAAGTGAATCCAAGGGCACTAATAACCTTGACACAGGAAAGAACTATGCCTGAAGCTCTCAAAACAGGGTTCTAGTCCTTAGGAAAGACAGAAGAAACTTTATAGTTTATTTTCTGGCCCCCACAGCCCCAGGATAATTGGTAATATTTTGATCCTCATTTCACGTATAGGAAAGGGTTATGTGATTTGCCCAAGGTCACAAATCTGTCAAAGGCAGAAGAGGCCACTGGGCTGGTGGAAACAAGGCCAATCTGCTGGGTTTGTCTCGTTTTCTCCTGGACTTCTGGTTCCCTTCTGCTCAGCAAGACTGTATTGTAGTTTGGAGTCATAGTGTTGAACACAGATGACCCTTAACAACTTTGTAGCATGGGTCTGTTACTTTGGAAACATAAGAAAGGGGAAGCCCATCAGCGGTAGAATTAGAATTAGACCCAGGTAGGGGTTTTTCCCTTGCACCCTGTCCCTGTCCCTGACTCCATGTCATTTTTGCTCAGCATCCTACTGCCTGACTAGGGAAAATCTGGTCAAGTTTCTAGGGGAAGGAAAATTCATTAATCTTAGAAAATCTCCCTGTTTCAAATCTGAGGACTCTTCAGTCTCCTAATCTGAGATTTCTCAAAGCCAGTACCTCTGAGCCCAGAATCTAACTTTTGGGGGTTGTGGGTTCAGACTCTGAGAAAAGCCTTGATGACCACAGGGACACCTACATGACAGGTGGAGCCTCCCTCAATTTTGGCACAATAGTAACGACCACAGCATTTCCTCTGCTGTGATGCCTTCCCAATCACGACCTTATTTAGTTCTCAAAGACTGCTAGAAGCAGGTGTCATCCTTACTATTTTACAGAAAAGCAAAGAAGCCTAGAGGGCTTTAATTGCTTGCCACATAGTCAGAGGTATAAGTAGTGAATCTGGAGCTGGGCTGAAACTAGATGCAGAACTCTAATGCACTCTCTTCTGCCTGTCTTTCTCCCCACCTGCCTGCTCAGAGCCTGGCCAACCGGCTCAAGGAAAACATGGAAAAGCTGACTGAGGAGCGGGATCAGCACATTGCAGCTGAGAACCGAGAGAAAGAGCAGAACAAGAGGCTACAGCGGCAGCTCAGAGACACCAAGGAGGAGATGGGCGAGCTCGCCAGGAAGGAGGCTGAAGCGAGCCGCAAGAAACATGAACTGGTAATGCCTCCCACTTCCCCCAGGCCCTGAGTTGGAGATCCTCTGAGGATCACCAAGCGCACACCTCAGCCTAGGCTCGTTATGGGTAGGACAGCTCAGCTCAGGCCAGGCCGGGCCCCACCACCCAACAATTCCTGAGCAGAGAGAGTGCTGCAGCCTTGTAGCAACCGCCAGGTAGCTTCTGTCCAGCTGGCAGAGACTTGCTGCTACTCTTTCTTGACCCCCTGTACACCAGACCCCCTTTCCTTCCTCCTAGGAGATGGACCTGGAGAGCCTGGAGGCTGCTAACCAGAGCCTTCAGGCCGACCTCAAGCTGGCGTTCAAGCGTATTGGGGACTTGCAGGCCGCCATTGAGGATGAGATGGAGAGTGACGAGAATGAGGATCTCATCAACAGGTGAGAGGTGGCCTCTGTGGCATTGTGGCCAGCATGGCGGTGCTGTTAACTGCCTCTGGAGTCAAGCCATAGGTGACACTACGTCCTGTGCTTCCTCATCATGAACCACCCATTGAACCCTCCCCTTTTCTGAACATCCAAACCTGGTCTTGGGCCTAGGGGAGCTAGGGCTGGGGCAAGTGCTGAGAGTGAGGCACCCTCCCCTCAGCCCTATGCACCCCTCCCTAGGCTGCCTGAGGACCTGGCTCTCCAGCTCTGCCTATTCTAGATGAGTTATTCCCCCATTTAGCTGCATTTCCGATGGTGCCTGCCCCACTCTGGGGAGGGCAGAGATTTAAAGGCTGTGGTGCCTTGCTACTATGCTAGAGATTTTCACTCATAAAACCCACCCAGGGAATGGTTAGAAGAGAGAGAGATTTGTAGTCCTAGGGTAAGGAGAAAGTCACAAAGCAGGAAGACCAGCAGTGTGAGGGAGAGACCAGGCCCTGGTAAAGCTTCCTGAGACTAGGCTGGAAAGACTCACAGACCTGCCCATTTCCCAGTTCAAGGACAGGCTCCATTACACAGGCAGGTCCAGGGCAGCCCTGGGCAACTCCTGCCCCTTTGAGATAGTGGACTGGTGCCCAGGGTAGCCCAGGCTGGGTCCCTAGGACAACACTGTCAGCCACCCAACCAGCTTAGGCTCAGCCAGCCTTGCTGAGGACACAGAATTCAGGCTGAAGGGCCCACCATTGATTTTTCTGCCTGCTTTCTCTGGCCCCCTTACCCACCATTTTCTTTCTGTTTCCAGTTTGCAGGACATGGTGACAAAGTATCAGAAAAGAAAGAATAAACTGTGAGGACTAGAGCACATGCGCTCTCTGCCTCTCCTGTTGGGTGTCTAACCACCCCTAACACAGGGCTCCCCACAGAACCCCTGCTGCATGCTGCATGTGGACACACAGCTTCCCCACATTCTCTTCCCTAGCTGGTCTCTAAAGCTAACACCACTGACTGTCCTCTGGGAGACAGAAGGGCTAGGCCCTGGCAGAGACAGAAGGCAGGCAGTGGGATGTGCTCCTTAAAAGGCTGGGCTGGCTCTCACTCCCAGGGTGGGCAGGATGGCAGCACCTTCAGTAAGGAATGCTCAGAGTTCCTTTGGCCATACTTCTGGTCTACCTGACTTTCAGCTGACCCTCTCTCAAAAGCCAAGTGTGGTTCTCCCCCTGGCCTATTCTCTGGGAGGATGTCTGTTCAGGCTGGATTTGTCCACATCCTTGGGCTCCTTTGCCTGAAAGGAGCAGGTATGTTGTGTTCAAGGTCTGCTACCTTCCTTTGGCAGACAAGGGTAGAAGGTGAGGGGCATCTAACAGCTGCTTGTTTGGAGAAAGCATTCAGGCAGCTAATCATAGGCCAGCCTACTGTGACAAGGGAAGGGAAGGGCCAGTGTGTTTACTTTGCTCCCTGTAGGCACTGAGGCAGTGGGGCCAGGGTGTCAGTGTTGGTCCTGTCTGTCAAGTGGCAGGAAGCCCAGGAAATCTTTTCCCTCTTTCTGGGTGGGAGCTAGACTGCAGATGCAGATTCTCAGGCCTTCCAAATGATCTGGCTGATGCTCTGTCAAGTTCGACAGGATTGTTTTTTAGTGTGGCCCTGGATTTCCTCCCCCACTCTCTTGCCTGGCAGGCCTCCTCCTCTGGTCAGGATGGGCTGGCGGCCGTGCAAAGGACTGTGAGAGCTAATGATAAATGTAATAGTGTGTAACAGTGATAGAGGGCCGCTGGAGCCCGGTTGTCACACACAATTAATATCCCCCTCCATTCTGTCTCCGTTTGTTTGTTCCCCCGTGATTCAGCTCCCAGTTAACTAATAGCACATGAGCCCAGACATAAATTGTATTTGACATGAGGTTTAATTCCAACCATTTAAAATTTCAACTGCCCCCTGAGCCCGGCTGCCCCTGGAGTTTGTTTATGGGCCTGATTATTTAAGGAAAAGAACCTGAACATCATCTGGATGCTTGCAACTAAAGGGAAGGTGAGGATAGGGAAGCCAGCTTCTCAACCCATTTGCCGCTCTGAATGTAAGGAAGAAAATTCATATTCTGGGCCCATATCAGTCTGTCCCCTGTGTGTTCTAGCCCTGCCATCCTTGGGCAGTAGGAGCTTCGAGGACTGATAAAATGCGCATTTAAGATCATATTCCAAACCAGTGCCAAGCACACACAGACATGTGGGCGGGCATACACACACTCACATACACACAGCGTACGCTCAGCGCAAGCGCGTGGGGACATGCCATTCTAACCAGGTCCCCTCTGACGACAGAGGTGGTGTGGCTCTTTGCTCAGCAGCTCTGGGCCCCAGCTCCAAGTTACCAAGTGAGCGTGCTAAGGCGGGCAGAAAAATAATGTTTCAATTTACTTAGAGATACAGTTGTTATTGCCATAACCTTAATGAAAGCAGTAAACAGTGCAGTATTAAGGGAGATTTATACAGAAATGCTTTTAACATGTAGACATAGATTTTGCGATGCATACAGCACCTCCTTTCTAAAGGCAATCAATATGGTTATGAACGGCCATGATAAATTTCAGGCTCTGAAGCTACAGAGGAAGGTTTTTTTGCAAGGGTGTGTAAATCAGGTAGTATTGGCATTCCATGGGGCCCATACACCACAGTAAATCTGCCAGGCTTGGATGGGCACAGGGCTTGCATTAGCAGTTTCGAGGTTGTCTGCTAAACTCCTGTTTACCCAGGACATCAGCCAGCCTCGGCTTTGTTATAATGCTGTATTTGATGGAAGCCCGTAAAATATGCCACTTTATACCTCTCCCCATGAGTCAGGCTCCCTTGGTCCCCAGAACCGAGTCTGATGGCTTCTTCTGGTGCATGTGCCTGTGTGTGTGTGTGTGTGTGTGTGTGTGTGTGTGTGTGTGTGTGTGTGCGTGCGTGTGTGTACATGTGTACATGTGTGTGTGTGGTATGTGGCTGTTTATTCAAGAACATAATTCAGGAACAGGGCTGCTCCTGTTGACATAAATGAAAGGAAATGTATATCAAGGAGAAATCCCAGCCTGCCCATAGCAGGAGAACTTAGTGAGACATTTTGCTGAATTTGAAAAGCATTCTTTAAAAAAAAAAAAAAAAAAAAAAAAGCATTCTCCCTCAGAAGCTCTCTCCAAGTCCCACCTACCTGGTGAAGGGATCACCATGAGTCTAGCCTCAGAACTGGACTCGTTTGGGCTTTCCAAGTTCTGGGGTCAGGCCACTAGATATTGCAGTGGGGAGCAAGGGCTAGAGAATGCCCAAGTTTGAAGGAGAAAGAAACAGAGAGCCCTTGTCTGGGACTCTCTGAGCCCAGGTGGGTCCCTTGGGGCCCATCTGGACCCGAAGCCTTGCCAGTCCCAGAATAATGCAGATGCCCATCCCTCTCCTTTTCCTTTCTCTGGTTCTTAAGGGGCATGGAAGCCACAGAGTGGGTCTGAGATATGGCTGATTCATCCTTAGCCCAGTACCTAAGGTGGTATTGCCACCAACTGAGGAGACCTCCAGGTTCAAACTCACTTTAAGTCATATGATACCCTTCTCTTACTGCCCCATGGCTAGCATCGCTTTTATAACAAAGGCACACAGAATGGCTTCCGTGGTAGTCACCATTTGGGATGAGGCAGTCAAAACACAGCAGCAGAGACTTTAGATGTAGCTGAAGGGCCCAGGATTCTTCTTTTTAACCAGTAACCATTTCAGTGTGATTTCTCAATGGTTGGACTTTCTATCATGTTCATATTGGGGTGACCAGCTAGACGGTTGCCCATCACCAATACTTGGGGTCTCCTTCGTGGCTATCATGCAGCGTGACTTGCCAAGTAGGGACAGTTTCCTTGTAAGTGGTATACACTATCTAACCTTTCTGTTTTCCCTGATTCACTAATGTGCATGCTGCCCACTTCCTACCCCTGCCCAAGACATCCCCTCACTTCCCTTCCGCCCTCCCTCCTGGGCAGTGGACAGTCACCACCTGCCCAGCTTTGCCTTCGTATCTGCTCCTCACCCCTACAGTGAGGGGGACTCAGATGTGGACTCAGAGCTGGAGGACCGGGTCGACGGGGTCAAGTCCTGGTTGTCAAAAAACAAGGGACCTTCTAAGGCAGCTTCTGATGATGGCAGCTTAAAGAGTTCTAGGTAAGTGCATGGCCTTGGGCTGGGAGGAAAAGCTATCTTGGGCTACCAGGAGTGGATGAGCAGTGCCTTGGTGCCAGGAAGACAGACCTCACGCCATCTGTGTCACTCTCCTGGCATGAGGAGCCCAGTTGTCTCCTGACCTGTGGAATGTGCCCAGGAAGAGGTGAGCTGCTTCTAAGCCAGGCTGTGTCATCCTTATTGTTCCTAGGTAATGTTTTCATGTGAGGTTCAGGGCCCTAGTGTAGCTTTAACTTCATCCTCGGTTATTTATTCCACAAATGTCAATGAAGCCATCTCATGGTTTGGGCTCTTGGAATCAAGACTGAGATGGATCCAGTTCTGGATCTCTGCTGTCCTTATAGAAATTTCAATGGAAAACTCACCATCTCTCAGTCCTGTCATAGCTACAGCCACGTTTCTATCTCTCTCTCTCCCCATTCTTTCCTTTCTCTAAATCTTTTCACTACCCACCCAGAGGATTCCTAATAATGCACATCCACTAGTGAAACTTGCTCCCATATTTTCTAGCCTCACCACTGACTCACCAGTGTTCATGCTGCTCGCTTCCCACTCCTCTAGGATCATAGTCTTCCGATCCTATAGACAGCTACCTCTGGAAACCTAGGCTTCCCCTTTCCATACCCACTGGCCAGCATAGCAGCAGGGAGGAAGAACTGTCCTCAGCTCCCATTCCTCCTATGGCTACATCCCTACAGGTTGTGTGTCCCATCCGCCTACCCACACACTCACAGAGCCCCCCTGCACTCACAGCTCCCCAAAGTACATTCCCCTAATGCCTCCTAAAGACTGTTGGTGGACTGGGTAGAAAAAGTAATATCCTTCCTCTCCTCCAGCTCCTCCAAGGCCCCTTCCCCAGGTCCAGCCCCTGACAACCAGCATCCAGCAGCCCCCTCTAATTGACTTAATTTATTTGGCCAAACAACATTTTGTTGCTGCAGACAATGCTGCCTTCCCCACCCTACTACCGCTCACCACGGCACGGCACGAGGCTCCAGGTAGTTGACAATGAAATAAATTGAACTAAACGTTTTAGAGGGGGAAAAGTGATGAAATAGAACAATAGTCTAATTTACATGACATTCTCCATGAAGCTATTTTCACTGACGCAAATTATTTTGCTTCATTTCCTCCGAGCTCTCGCCACCACTTTTCCAAGGCTGCTGTCGTTCCCTCCTCCTTTTGCCTCCCTCCCCCGTGTCTTTATTTCGAGGTTAAATGCGTGTTCCTCTCCTCTCTCTTTCTCCCCCTGCTCCACATCCTCTCGGGCTCGGGGTCCTCTCCTCCGGGCCTCACATCCCCCTTAGAAAGGCCCTAAACAGCCTCCCGAAGGAGGGCAAGGGGGCGGAGGAGAGGCCAGCCTCGGTGCTGAGCTCACTCAGCTACCGCAAGAGGCTCACCCTGAAGGACTCCATCGGGGGCACAGGAGACGAGGTCTCACTCTTCACCACCCTGACTGAGCGAGCTGCCTCCCCTGAGAGGCCCCCCAGGAAGGCCCGCGCAGGTCTAAGGGAAGAACCAGGCCAGGACAGGAGGTCCAAGGAGCCAGACGACTGTGGCTCCATCCTCTCGGAGACCGGAAGCCGGGCCAGCAGGGCGCCGGAGAAGCGGTGGGGCTCAGACTTCGACCGAGCCTCAGCAGTCTCCGCACCGGTCAGCCGGGCTTCCTCAGCTACACGTCATGGCTCTGGTGAGGAGGGAGCCCGATCCTCCCTCAGCTTCTCCCTGTCAGGCTCACCCAGCTCCCGCCGCAGTACCTCCCGGCTTGACAGCCTGTCAAGGACCGTAAGCCCTTCCTGGAGCCGGACCTCAGGCCTGGGCCGAGAGAGCCCTGACTCGCGCCTGTCCCTGGGCCGGAGCTGCCTGGATGAATGGGACGACGGAGCCAGTGTGGCCTTGAGTGAGGCACACTCACAGTTCAGCCACCCATCACTGGCCCGTAGTCTGTCCGTGCCACCTCAGCCACGTGGCTCAGCCTCAGCCACTGACGAGCCTGTCAGCTCCAAAGTCCACTCTGTCAGCCGTCACTCCTACCTGGACCCAGACCTGGAGGCTGCCATCAATGAAGTCTTGAGTTACAAACCTGTCGCATTCCAGCGGAGCAGCCTGGAGCCTGACTCTGAGGAGGATGACCGCAAGAGCATCCAAAGTACCCGGAGTGCCCAGCTGGACCTCCCAGAGCGAGGCACCAGCATCCGCCGCTCTGCCTCTGCCGCAGACGTCTCTAGGTCACGTGGTGGCCACAAGAGCCGGAGCAAACGCAGGAGCAGAAGGAGCAGCTCCAGCTCTAGCTCCAGCTCCAGCACCAGTTCTGAAGGTTCCTCAGAGCACAGGCGGCGGAAGAAGGGGCGCTCCCGGAAGAGCAAGAAGTCTAAATCAAGAAGAAAGAAAACCAGGACAGAGTCTGAATCCTCCTCATCCTCATCCAGTGGCTCAACTGTCTCAGGCCACAGCCGCTCAAGTGTGAAAAAGGGTCCAGCTGCGGAAAATGAGGAGACTGAGCGGCGGTCCAAGAAGGAGGAGAAGAAGCGCAAGAAAGAGGTGGACAGCCTGATGATGCGGTACCTATACCGGCCCGAGAGTGACTAGCACAGTAGGTGACACCTGGTGTGTAGTGCAGCATGGTGTGTCCCACCCAGCGTGAACTAACATGTTCCTTGCCCCACTGGCCACCACCCCAGGCCCTCCCTGCATTCCTCTTGGGCTGGCCTGGCCTGGCTTGGCCTTGGAGAGCTCCCTCACTACCTCAGACAGCAGGGACCAGCCAAGATGGCTAGCTACTGAGTCCTGAGCCAAATCAGCTGAACTTCCTAGGAATAATGATTACAGCTCTAACCAAGTCCTTATCCCCAGCCAGGGCCCACCCTACTGTGTCACACTTTATACATTTAATTCCACCACAGTTCCATAACAGATGTCTGATGAGCCCTGTTTTGCAGAAGGAAAAGCCAAGGCTCAGAGAGCTTGAATCACCTGTCAGAGTCACACAGCTGGGAAGCAATGTTGCCAGTAGCTGAATGGGATCCGTTTAACACTAGCACTTTATCCCTTAACTGCTTGAGTGACACAAGGCAGAGCACACTGGTGAAATATGGGTGCCAGCCAGCACCCCCATTTAAGAACTTTCATCTATGCATGGCCTTGTCAAGCTAGCCCTGAAAGGACCCTAGCTGACACCCCGCTGTGGGTGGGTACATCGGTAGCCACGATTTAGAATGTGGCCTTTCGCTGTGCTTTCCCCAGCTACCAAAGCCCCCTTCCTCCCTGGCACAGATCTCAAGCCTAGGAGGACAAGGCTGACAAGGCGGCAGCCCACACGGCACCACACCCAGCAGCAGACCCAGGAGATGCCTGACGCTCTCCCAGCCTCCCACCGCACACAGCCCACACATGGGCGTCACCTCAGTTCTGCTCATCTTGTAAAGCTCTAATGAATAGAAATTTGCAACTGCTGAGTGACAGCCCCTCCTGGCTCTCCTGCCTCCCCCAGCTCTTCTCCCTGTGGGGAGTCAGGCCCTTTATGCCCGTACCCCCACTGTGGAAGAGAGGCAGAGCCTGACTCATTGGAACCCTATTGTTGCCAGTTTCCCCGGTGGGTGGTGACATTTGGATCACCCCGGCTATGTGAAATGTTTTCTGCATGGTACTCTTCAGGTCAAGCATGCTGCTTCCCAGGAGGTACAACCCCAGCGTGTGGCCCCCTGGGGCACAGGCAGTTGTTTCCCAGATGCATGAACTAACACACACCTGTTGCATGCTTGTGCTGTGGAGCAGCTGGACAAATCCACTGACTTTGGATGAGTATCACAAAGGCAATCAGTTGAAGGTCTCTTAAGGAATGGAGCAAGTGGAAGTGAATATTACCTGCAGCTGTTTGGAGATGGTGATGGAATGGGATCGGGAATGTGGGGTAGGGGAGATAGAACTTGAACCCAAACCAGTCACATGGCCAACTCATCCCTCAGGGCCAAGCTGTTCTAAAGCCAAGCCCTAGTTCTACGCACAGCTGTGTGGCTTCACCCATGTGGCAGGTGGTTGCATGGGACTCCCGGGAGAGCAGGAAGCATCTCTGTTGCACTAGAGAGAACTGTCAGCTCTGTATGAGAAAAGACAAGAGTCAAAATATTTGTTCTGCCATTTCAGCCTTTGTCTTAGAAGCCTTGCTAAGTGCCCTGGAACCCCCAGGGCTGGAAGCCAGTGGATAGATAGAAACAGAAACCTAGAAATCATTTAAAAAAAAAAAATGCCAGGCCCTTCTGCACCCTGCCTAAGGAAACACTGGCACACTGGGCCATCCTATGCTGACTGGTGACTGGCAGATTTTACATCCCAGTGGCCTCAGCCCACTGTCACCCTTGACCTGCAATCAGCAAGAACAAAAAAGCAGAAAACCCGGGTTTTTTTGCCATTGACCAGCGCGGTTCCTCTTGTCCACAAGGAAAGCAGGATTGGTGCTCAAACCCCATACTCCCCACGCTCTGAGGAGGACTGGATTCTCCATTGGTTGAGTGGCCTCCACCCAGAATTTAGCGAATCAGAATTGAGTTGGATCAAAAAGGCAGGGGAGGGAGGGCCTGGCTGGCACTCAGCACTTGCTGACTGTGGGGTGGAAACACTGCCGAGGATTGGGGCAGGGGTGGAGACGGAGCTGAGGCTTAGCTTCCTATCTGATGATGCAAGCCATCAAAACACAAATGAAACATCCTAGCAAAGTCAGGGGAGGAGAACTGCTACCCTGGGCCCTCTCCCAGCAGGAATTAGCTTATGTACCAAACTGTTTGTGACAGCACTGAACAGGAGACCCTGGCTTGTGGGGAGGGAGGAAGGCTTTTTAAATAATTTGGTTAAAATGTTCCAATTGCCAGCCTTGGCTCTTGCGCTGGGGAGCAGGGAGCTGCCTTCTGTGGGCCTGTTGATGGCTGTAACCATAGAAGCCACTGAGGAGACTGGCTAAAGAGAGCGCAAGGTAGAAGCCAGCGGATCCTCTGGATCCACAGCTCAGGAAAGAACAAAACACAGAGCGCACGTGTCCCTGGCTACCTCTGCTCCTGCCTTTCGTCAAAGGAACTGTATAGAGAGCTGACTCTTATTTCCCCAGGTGTCTAGAATGTGGGCACAGGAATATGGGGGAGGGGGCCCTGGAGCACAGCAGGTCACAGAGGGTAGGGCTCTCCAGCAGCTCCGTCCTGGGATCTGCCTTGCCACCCTCCATCCACAAAACAACCCCACTGTCCTTCCTCAGAACCAGGCGTTCCTTTGCCCAGCAGCAGAACTTTAACGTTGGGTGCCCAGAAATTCTGTGTAGAAAATGAAAACAAAGTCAAGCTCCCACTAATAGAGAATTCAGATAACCCCATAGCTAAAATAACCCCTGTTTTTTTCTGTGTTGCACAGTTATCACTGAGCTTTATAATTTTCTCCCAGAGATACCTCAGAGTCCTTAAGTGCCTTGGGCCCATCAAAGTAAGACTGATTTATGTTCAGTCTAGTTTGTGTTAAGTGTGTTTTGTGCTATTCTGGTTCCTTTAAAAAACTGTTAATTCATTCATGAGAAATAGGTAATTATTAGCCAGACTGACCCAGTCCTGAGCCATTTTGCATAATTGAAAATGTATTCTCTCAAGCTCCATCCTGGGGGTGGGGAGGCACAGACACTGAAACCGAGCTTCACACACCCCTGGACATTCATCTAGGGCAGCAGGAAGATTCAGGCTTCATCTTGTTTCTTCTCAGTTATCCAATCTAGTGACATAGTTGAGTCCTCCCAAGGCTTTTAGGTTCAGGTCTGGGTTTGCGCTGGCTGCAGGACCTTGAGCAAAGTGTTTCATCTCTTTGAACCAGCTTCCGTGTCATAGTTTATGCATAGGGTTGCTTGGGAAACTAAGATATCATTTCTAGAAGGTCTAGGCCTGTGTCTCACACACAAAAGGACCCAGTGAGCAAATACTTTCTTCTGATCTCTTACCTATACCTTGGAAGAATGTTTTGAGGAAGGACAGTAGAGTCTTCTTCCTTCCAGACTCCTGTTTTTCCTCTTGTGCTTTAGAGATACAAATTTCAAATAAAGGACCCCCCTAAATTCTCAGATCAGAAATGTAGACCACAAGGATCATGACATTTCTTTTTCCCCAAGTAGAATCTTTCTAGGACTTGAAGGCCAGTCTCTGTACCTCTGCTGCTCTGAGCACAGGGTGGCAGCTTCAGGGACCTGAGTGTGTATAGGGCACTGGTATGGGAGGAGGCTGTATTTTCTCCAATGGTGTTGAAATTAAAGTGCACTTGAGCTGGTGGAGATGGTAAAGGCAGGAGGAGTAGCAGAAGCGGCTCCAAAGCTTTGGAAGGATAAAAAAGGTGAGTGGAGCCAAGAGATAAGGTCCCATCTGCCCTTGTCAGGTGTGATAATCCTGCTCCATCCAGGGACAGTGCTTCTGGTCTTTAGAGGAATAGCTAGAGGCTTCCAGGGCCAAGGGCCTGATGAAGGCTCTACAGGGGCAGGGTTTTTATTTCACCCACTAGGCCCCCTGAAACAGATCTTCCTGAGTCTCCATTCCTTGGGGTAAAGGGAAGATGCCATGGTCAACGGTGTCTGCCTTCTGTTCCACTCAGAAGGAATCATTTTAGGAGTAACTTACCTGGGAGGTGTCCTGCTTTACACTGTTACCACCTAATCCCCGGACCTCCAGTCTCCTTTAGTACAGTTCATGGAAAGCCTGCACCTGCATCTTCTGGAGAGAGAATCGAAAATGCAGAATCCCTGGGTCCCACCTAAGAGCTGCCAAGTCAGAATTTCTGAAAGGAAGAACCCAGGAATCTGCTGCTGATTCTTATGCCTGCTTAAGTCTCCAACCCCTTGCTCCCTAGCACCCCTCTTCTAGGATTTTTAAAAGCTTTCAGAGCCAAAACAGTGTGTTCTTTTCTCAGCCTACGTCTAGTAAGCCAAGGAAAGTCTTCACTTAGCAACCTCTGATTTCTTGGAGCGCTCTGACATGGTTTTGTGGGCCTCTCCTGAACCAAAGGTTTTGGTGCCACAACATAAGAGTGTCATCCATCCATGACCTCACTGCTTTCTCCCTGCAGCCCCACCAGCCACTGGAAGTCCCCTCCCCCTGGCCAGTCAGATGATGAGCACGACCCTCTGGACAGCACCTCCAGACCCCGATACTCCCACAACTATCTGAGTGACAGCGACACAGAAGCCAAGCTGATGGAGACTGATGCATAGCCCAGGAGAGTAGCTCACAGCCTTCTCCCCCTGGCAGCCTCTCCCAGGAAATGGCAGGGCACCCGTCCCTCCACCGGACTGATTTGCAAGGGAAACACCCTGGCCCTCTGCTGTCAGAGGGACTTTCTAGGCTGCGGGTGTCTGAGATCGCCACATGGAAGAGGTGGGAGAAAGAGGAGTTTCTGAAAAGAGAACTTTTTGCTCCTCCCTGCCTCAAAAATGCCACTCGCAGCTTCTACCCTGGGCCACTGTGTCCAGTGGTGAGTGGAGCATGGAGCCAGCACTGTCACTGTATGGAGCCAGCAAGTTGACCTCCATCTCAGCCCCCTGCTCAGGGACAGTGGACAGTTTGCCAACTGGGCCACTCACGTTTGCTGGGTCTGTGGGGAGGAGTCGGGAGGGGTCAGCCACTCCGTCCCTCTGGTCTGGGGTGAGGGCTTTCTCTTCTCAGTGCCTGCTGTCTACTTACTCTTTATTTAAATGCCCACCTCTCCACCACAGCTGCGTCCCTGAGAGAAAGGGGCTGCAGTGGCAGCTAGGCCCGGACCGGGAGTCTCCTCTCCATCTTCACTTCTCCAGGCACCCAGGGAGACTGGTGGGGAGGGCCGTCAGGTGCTTCTGGGTTGGGCTGAGCAAGCTGTCCTGCCGAGGTGCCGTTGGCACTTCCAGCCCCGCCCACCCTCCCCATCTCATCCCGTTAAGTGCAATGACCTATTTAAGAGTGAACCCACCCCACCTACCCCGCAGCAGGGCTTGCCAAGCACTGCGCCCTCCCCTCTGTCCGTGGTGCCTCCTGTAAGCGCCACCTGAGAGGAAAGGTCTTGGGTGGAGGGCTTGCCATGGGAACACCTGAAGATGGAAACTTGGCCCAATGCTGTCCTGAGCCTATGTCATTTTTCCTCTTCCCCCAGACATGGCAATAATCTGTCTGCAGGTCCCAGCTCCCCTTCCAAAGGTTGACCTGTCACCACATCAGACTCAGGGGCCCACAGGCAGTGCCTGCTGCTGCTCCAGTCTGCTGTCCCCCTTCTTTCCTGCAATTGGTTTGTACTCACTGGGCTGTGCTCTCTCTGTTTACTTGATGTATGGAAATAAAGGCCCCTTTCCTCCTGGCTACACCAAGTTTCCTGCCTCTTCCTTTAGGCCCGGAGAAAGTCCAGTGTGGTCACTGGTCAGGGAAGAAGCAGGATTCCGATGGGGATGCAGGGAAGGCCTGCTCCTGTGTCTGACCAGTGCCACTAGAGCCTTGACAAGTCCTTTGTGGCAAGCAGAGGTCGTGGGACAAAGAGATTGATCAAGACACAGCCCCCACCTATGGATTATAATCCAAGCCTCACCTTCTCTAGCCCCCAGGAAGGAATGTCACTGTCTGTCTGTTAAATCCCACCAATTAGAGTTTATTTCTCTTCTCCTCCCCTTCCCCTCTCCCTTCTCTCCCCTCCCCTTTCCCTTCTCTCCTCTGTCTTTGCTTTCTCTTCAAGACCTTCTCATAGCTTAATTTTAGTCACTCCAAAGATGAATTTTATTTTAACAAAACTTGACTCTGGCTTCTAACCTGCCCTTGGCCAAAGGGCAACTTGAATAGGCTGGGAATGCTGTCACCTATGCCCTGCTCAGTCCCTGTCTGCTTGTCCTAGTCTGTGCCTTGTCCCTTCACTGACAGCTAAGAGGCAGCTCATGTAAAAGGACAAAAACCAAATGACTCACTTTCTCTTCCTCCTCCAGTACTGCCAGTAATCAAGTGGTTTGAGCAGGATATCAGACAGTCTTCATGCCAAGGCTATAATGATAATAGCCACCCAAGAAATCAGGAAAGGGAAGAAAGGAGGAAACTCTCAAAACAAGTGTGAAGTGGATCCAATTGAACAAATTGGGGACACTGCCCCTTCTGCTGCTACAAAACAGAGGAGCAAAAAGAAAGTTACTTAAAAAAAAAAAAAACTATCAACTCATGTTCAATTCTGTCATTCACATCTTTTACTCCTGCTTTTATTTTCTCTCTTTCCCAGGAGCTAGTGTGACAAACTCTCTGCCATCTGGTGACAAATTACCAATTCTGTTCACCCAAACCAAATCCAGCCTCTGGTTCACTGGAGAGTCCACCATCAGACTCCAGTAACCTGGCCTACAGTAAAAGGCTTTGCTCAGCTCAGAAGACCTGTGTCACTCCTATATTCATTTGCTCAGCAGTTGGGAAATATTTCATAACTTCCTGTTGTCATCTAGTCACTATCCTAGGTGTTGGGTATTGATAAAGTCCCTTCCTTCCTAAAGTGGGTGATTCTAGTGGGGGAATTGGGTACACAAAATACGTGGTGCCTCTGCTGGTGTGTGCAAGCTTGGGATGAGCAGAGAGGAATAAATCATAGTGCTTGTCTGCCTGGGCTTGTGGACTAGGGCTGGAGCAGACCCATGTAGAATAAGCATAGCAGCCGTACTATGGAATACTCTCTCTGGGGAAGCAAAGGACCTGGGAAGGATCCCAAAAGCAGCTGATATTTTGGGTTGGCACTAGAAGAATAGTATTTCCACAGGTAGATATTGCTGGGACAGCTGTGTTGGAAAGAAAGCTTAAACAAAGGTCCTGGGGTAGGGAAAGATGGTGGTAGAGCATGCCACAGGCTGTTTAGGGACACTGAAGGACATTACTTCAAATGATCAATGCTTTTCCAAGCTTCAGTAAAGCCCCTTGGCCAGTGTACTGGACTCCAGGCTGAGAAAGAGACAAGTCCCTCAGCACCAACTCCCAGAGGAGTCCAGGAGCTAAAGGCCACCAAAGCCCATCTTCCCTTTGGATGCACCTTAAGAGCTCCTAGGCTCCTGTCCTCACCTGTGCCCTCCTGGCTTCTCTGGCCTCTGAGATGAATGTGACTCCTGTGAAACGAAGTGAATCTGTCTTGGTGCCAAGGGTCAGAGGCAAGGGTGGGAACCAAAGCCCTGCAGGGCTCCTCCTAGCACCCAGAAATTACAGTAGCAGGCAGTGACCCCTGAACTTCCTCCTTTTGTCCTTGTGTCCCCTTGGCAGATTATCCTGGTTGTCCTTCTCCCATCCCCCGCCCCCATGCCTGGTGGCACAGACACTTAGTGATTTGCTTCTTAATTGTCCCCCAGCTAGGCTGCACAGATGCCGCTCTTTAATCTCTCCTGATAAATGAATCGCGCTGCTCCTTTAATCATATGTTCATATCCAAGCCAATTTGAATCAATTTGGCAGGGAGCTTGTAGCAAGAGATGCCATGACTGCTGTCTCTCCCCCTAGGGTCCCAGAGCCCGAACAACTGCGATCCTCATCCTCAGCAAAGAGCCCAGGAGGCCCATGGAGCAAAGAAGCTCTTACCTGAGTGGTGGGGACTTTTAAAGTCATCTCATTCATTCCTGTCCCACAAGCAACCTGTGTGGGACTGGAAGATGGATTCCGAACAGCCTCAGTGGTGGAAGGGAGGGAGATGAGTCCACAGCCTTCCTTGGTCACTGAATAAAGGACCCCATGATCATCCCCGGGAGAAAGTGCTGCCTTCAATCCAACCTTACTCCTTTCTGTTCCCTTTTCATTTTCTCTGAGCTGGTTCTCACTTCATCACCTTTTATATAGCAACATCCCAGGTCGGTCTGTGATGTCTGTCCCTGACTGCTGTAGTTGGCCACCTCACTCCTTTCATCTTCCCCTGCTACGTGGTCTTATCTAAAACCTCCAGCCTGCTGGGCAGCCCCAGAAATGCATAGTAACGTGCTGCGGCCCTTTTGCCTCCTGAGTGGTGTCCCGTGCAGCAGTGAAAACAAAGCAAAAGTAGAGTAAACCTGCTCAAATGAAGGCTTCTGCCATTGGTGTGTGATCTTGGAAAACTGACTTAACTCCGGTCTCCGTTTCCCCATGCATAAAATATGACTGTATTCGTGGCCACGAAAATCTTTGGCTCCTAAGTTCAGGGCTCCTTACGGTAGCCAATAGCATCTCTTACCCCACCCCTTTATCACGGAGGTTGGGGGGCGGTCCGAAGGACGCCAGAAGGCCTGGGAGGGACACCTCCAGGCGTTGTCGGGTCGCTCTGGGGTTGGTTTCTGTGCAGTTGCCCCTACAGCTAACACTTTAGCGACCCCTTTCATTTCCTATTCTTCCCTCGCCCCTCGCCCCTCTCTGCTGGTTTTTCTCCCAGCCTCAGAAGTCCTGTCTGGAAGTTCTTCCCACCCTTCCAGGAACCACACCCCTTAAAAGGGCGATGTTAGTGTTACAGCAGATGTTGGCCCAAGACCTTTTGCGTGACAAAGATCCACCACTTAACCACATCTCCAGCCCTGCAGTGTTAGTTTTGTCTTAGCCTGGAGACAGTCCAGGGGGCTGTCCTTTAATAATTACAGCGACCAAGTTCCAGTCTACATTTAGCAACGTAGAAATATTGTTTCTCCGTCCATTTAAGGGTTCCTGGCAGTCCTTGACCTGAGCTGAGCATGAGATGAGAGGAGGAGGGGATCTCCCAGCCTGTCAGTAATAACCCATGCATTGATGTGGAAGGTTATAAAGCCAATTAATAGTTCCTATTTTGCTGGGGATTTAGCTCAGCTACATAAGCACCTGCCTTGCAAGTGTGCGGTCATGAGTTCGATCCCCAGTACCAAAAAAAAAAAAAAAAAGTTCCTATTTGTTGAACACCTACTATTTCCTGAGCTCTTGTGCACTTGGCCTATAAATCTGATTTAACATTAGTCTCAACTTTGTGAAGTGTTGTTGTCCCAATTAGAAAACTGAAACTCAGAGGTGATGTCATTCTTCCAACTAAGGTCCTTAGCTTGGTTCTAGCAGCTGACCAGGCATGTCAAGCTATTCTGGCCTTATCAGAGAATGAAGGGGCTGGAAAGCTAAAAGTCACTGTCATGGTCCCCATCTCCAATTGCTGTGTCCTTGGTATTCACCAAGCTCTGGCTGTAGGAAGAAAACACTTCTTGGCAGTTTGGGGAAGAAAATACCTACCTTACCTTTGTGTGCTCTTTACAATTTTCAGAGCATCCCCCATATAAATGATCGCATTTGCCCTTCCTGCCCACTGTGCCAACAACGTAAGAGTTCCACAGGGCTCAGAGCTCATATTTTAAGCTCCATTCATTTTAGTCTAATTTCATGACAGTTCAACAGAAGAATCCAGTCCATTCTATGCAACTGGATCTGGGAGGAGAGATATCCGGAGCAATAGCCATTTTGGAGTTACAAGGATGCTGGAACTGTTTAGAAGGAATTTTACAGAGAAATTGAGTTTTCTATGGTTCCTGCGATGGATCATATAAATAAGGGAGATTCTAAAGAGGCTGTGTGCTTTGTGATTGAAGTTGGTGACATAAATCTCCCAGTGTAACACCTCTATGTGCAGAAAGAATTTGCTTCAATATCGAAAGTCAGCTATGACAGTTTTATCAAAATAATTTTAAAGGATATTAAGTTTTGACACCATTCAGGCAAATTATATTTGAGGTGGCTTAAGAGTCAAAGAGTTTCCACATTTTAATAAATTTTTATATGTTTTGTGCCACATTTATGATCTGACTAGATTAGGGAAAGAAGCAAATGGATTTGGGGAAAAAAGGACACTAGAGAATTTGAAAGTGAAGGATTTTTTTTTTTTTTTTTTAAATCTTGCTATGAGGAAGAGGCAACCAATAGCTTCAGCGGTGTAAGGCTTTGAAAGACAGTTAATGACTAACAGCCAGGAAGGTATCAAGTTGTATGCGATGGGATAGGTCTCACGGCTCATATTAACCCTGGGGCCTGGCATCAACTGCAGCTTGGCACCTTTGCTAGAGGGCAGCTTCTGACCCCTAAGAGACCTCTGTCTTGCAGGGAGCAAGGAAGAGAGAATGTCTCCCCAGAGTGCTTTGCCCTAGAAGTACAGGTCTCACAGCCTGCTTATGTGCTCCTAGAGCTCCTCAGTGGGGCTGTTCCTTCTGGTGGATCACACACTTAGCACCAGGCAGGATTTACTGGAGAAAAAATAACCATTCCCAGAACTGGCGAGAAATAATGCCTAGAGAACCAACTAGAGAATGAGGTAATCTCATAGCTTCACTAATAAGTTCTTAAAATTCTTGTATGCATGTCAAAAATGTATATGAAAATGCAGATTGGGCTGGGGATTTAGCTCAGTGGCATAAGTGACTGCCTGGCAAGCACGAGGTCATGAGTTCGATCCCTGATACCACAAAAAAAAAAAAAATGCAGATCAATAAATAAATATTAGGTTGCTGGGGATATAATTCAGTGGTAGAGTACTTGCTTAACATGTGCAAGGCCCTGGGTTTGATCAGAAAAATAAATAAACATTAGAAGGAGCTGAGTATGGTGGCACACACTGATAGTCCCAGATACTCAGGAGGCTGAGGCCAAAAGAGTCTAGGAGTTCAGGGAAGACCTGAGCAACATAGTGAGATCATGCCTAAAAATATATATATATATATGTATATGTATATATATATATATATGTATATATATATATAATACATAAAATGTGTATATTTTTGTACATAATCTTCATACGTACATATATATGAGGGAAGACTTTATTTTGGAATGTGGGATTAAAGATAAAGTATCTGTGTTCTTAATATAAAATTTTTATGCAATTTTAAACGTCAGTGCACCAACACCAAAGAAGGCCCCCGAAATTGTCACATAAGGGTGATTCTAAGAGTGGCTTCTTTCCCGGCATTTCCTGCACAGGAATGGGGTGGGGTGGGGGGTGTAAAGTGTCTGGCAAAGCCGCTTAGAAACTGCTTAGATCCCTTGCTCAGGGAAAGCCGTTCTTAAAGCTGCAGGCATCTCCTGGCAAGGCTGAGGGTGGACTCTGAAAGAGGAACAGATTGGAGGGTGGAACATGAACCGGATATTTAGGGATAGCAGCTGGGGCAGGGAGGGTAGAGTGTCTAGACCTCCATCTCTCATGTGGCCTGGAACTCTGCAGGTGAGCACATTCATGTTGCTAAAGGTGGAATTTAAAGGTCATTTTAGGATAGTTGGGCTGTGGTTATATCCTTTTGAGTTTTTTTATAATCTCTAAGAAGGGTCGGGCTGGGGATTTAGCTCAGTGGCATAAGCACCTGCCTAGCAAGTGCAAGGTCATGAGTTCAGTCCCTGGTACCACAAAAAAAAAAGAAGGGTCGGTAGCTCACTGACCAGTCTTTGCATTTGGCTGATGGAATTGTGCTTCTAATACCTGGTTCCAGCTGAGAAAGTTTAGCCCCTTACGGAAAAAGCACTGCTGATGAGGCGAGTGACCAGAGAGTTTCAGTGAGAAAAGGAGGTTTCCCCGTAGAAGGGGCCATCTGGGCTCCCCTGGGGAGATTAAGTTCCCTGGGGTGTGAGTGTGAGCTCCCTTTCCCCACCCCCACCCCTTGCTCCCCAGTAGAAATCAGCTACAAATCTCAGCTTGTTGGGAACAGATGGCCTTGGCTGACGAATAAGCCACCGCAGGCTGCTCCACCTGTTCTCGGGCTGCAATAATCAGCTCGAGACAAACATCGGCGCTGAAATAACTCATGGCAGCGGGTAATGTGCAGACACAGATTCCAAAAATCTCTTAAGCAGACCCCCTCCAACTCTCCCCGCTCCTCAGCCCCTACAGGCCACTGGGGAAAGGCAATGGAGCAGAGAAGGCTGATTAAAGTCAAGAGCAAGAGGCCGGAGAGCTGCCCGGTGCCCGGGCAGGGCCAAACTCAGAAGCGGGGTAGGGGCGTTGACCTTGGTGGGGCAGGAAATTATTTTTCATGGAGATCATGGGAATGGTTGGTCTGTGAGTGGATCGAGGCTGAGAAGACCCAACCAGTGCAGGATAGGAGAGACCTGAGCATTGGAGTGCATTTGGATTTGTTTATCAAGGAGTATATGCAAATGAGATCGAGTACCCAGGGAATCTCTTAGCAGCTCAGACAGCTCTGGCAGCGGTCACCGGAGCCTTTTCCCCCAGCTTGTGTGTGCCTGGATGCCTGTGATTCTACAGACCTGTGTCACACCTCCCTTCCCCTCTCTGATGAAGTCAGCTGGGCTAGTGTTCCCTGGCAGAGGCATATGAGCCAGTCAGAGGGAATGACAGCGCCAGGAAGCAGTGAGGAAGGGCAGCAGGGGCTGTAGTTTCCTATGAAGCCAGTCAGGACAAGAAGAAAAAGGCCAATTGCGGATCGTGTGTGTTGAGTGTCTCAGGCAGACAGCTGGCTTCCCTGGGTCCAGCCAGCCACGAGGCCTGGTTTACGGGAGAGTGAGGGTTTTGAATCCCCGGTGAGTGGGTAGACACACAGGGAAGAAGTTTGTAGAGCCCTCTGGCCCCCACTTGTGTTTGTCGCTGCCAGTTCTTTTTGACCCCAAGTGGGCCCTGCTGTGCTGGTTGGGGCCAGGGCCCTCCCCCATTATGTAGGGTCCACCCACCCCACCTCCTCCTAGAAGATGATTCTCCTCTTTCACACTGGGCAGTGACAGCCTCTGCACCAGGCTCTGGGGCACGTTAGAAACATTCAAGGAGCTCCTGGTATTTGCTTTATGTACAAAAAGTAAAAGGAATAATAAAATAAACCTATTTACCTTTCCTGCAGCCTCAACAGTTACCAATCTCACCCCATCTACTTCCCCCTTCCCTTCCCTGGCTGATTCTGAGGCTGATTGCTGATCTGATGGCCTTTCATCAGTATCGATCCTCCGAAGAAAAGAAAATAGCTGTTTAAAAAAACATAATCACGATGCTCTTATCACACTTTAAAAATGATCAATAATTCCTTAATATCAACTATCCAGTCAATGTTTATATTTTCTGATTTGATCATATATATTTAATCACATGTGAGGCATTATTATATATATGATATATATTTTTAAAAAATTATTATTTTAAACTAGGATCCAAAAAAAGATTGAGGAATTTTAAAAAGTCCTATGCTCAGGGCCTTTTTTTCTCCAAGGGATTCTGATTTAATTGGCCTTGGGTGGGACCCAAGCATCGTATTTTTTTAAAGCTCCCTAGGTGGCTTTAATGTGCAGCCAGGGTTGAGAGATGCTCTACCTTTCCTCCATCAGGAGTTTCTTGCCAATTTCAACACTGCCGGCTGTTAAATACTTCTCCCAGGCTCTAGCCCTAGGCCAAGCAGCTGGCTAGCAGTTCCTGTGCCCCACAAGCCGGGACCGCGTTCCCCTAATATTCCTGGTGCTTGTTCTTGCCTTGCAAGCGTAGCAGATTTTTTTTTTCTCTCACATGAAAATAGCAAAATTCCTGCCTCAGGAAAAAGTGAGACCTTCCCCGGGGGCTGTAGTCATTTGGCTGCTCAAGTGGCAGCGTGGGGAGCTGAGAGCTGAGTGAAGGGCCTGCTGGCAGCTTGGCAGCAGATGTAAGGGAAACAGAATCTGAGGGGGATTTGAACCCAGCGCATTTTAGGAAATCTAAGAAATCAGTTTCTCCTTAAAGGTGTTGGCCCCGGGGAACGAGTTAAAGAACCATGCCTGCATCCCTAGCTAAATGCTTTTGCTCCGGGGCCAGCTCTGAGCCTGCCTTCCTAGAGTGGCAGCTGTTTCTGTACTCTGCTGCCCAACCCCTCCGTTCCACTTACCTTTTGGGTTTGTTCCTTCCTCTGGTCCTTCTGAGTCCCCACTCCATGCCTCACTGAATGTTGGTGAAACAAATCTAGTCTAAAATAATGAACAGTCAACTACCCTGATGCTCTGGGCAGGCTGGGCAGGGGTGGGGGAAGGGGTGGGGAGCTGAATCATTTATAAAGCTTAATAAAGATGCAGATGAGCCGTGCTGACTAGGAACCCCAGAGCTGGGCTTATTCATTATTCAAAGTTATGTAAATGCCACTGGGTCCTGCATGTTAGAATCCTACCCCTCATCTCTGCTGCCTCTCAGGGCTGACTGATGCAGCCCGCCTTGCGCTGCCACTCCCGCTTCCGATTCAGGGGCGAGCATTAGCCCTGGCTCAGGCCTTGCTAAAGTAACCATTTCCTACCTCCAGAATAAGAATCCTAGGCCCTGTCTGCAGCCAGCGGTCTTCCAGAAATTTTGGGAGGAGGCCTTGGCCTTCAAATGAGGGTCTTTAGGCTCAAGTAGATAAGCTTCTCATGGTTAAAAATTTCCAAGGAAAGGATACCCTCTTAGGCTTGTGTGTGTGTGTGTGTGTGTGTGTCTGTGTCTGTGTGTGTAATATTTCATATATCTGCCTACTGCCTTACGATTCCCTGACGTCTCGCCTAAGTCCCTCTTGCTGCACTGAAAGCCCACCACTGCAGTAACCAAATTTCCTTTCATCACACTCCCTAAGTAATGAGCAGCCGGTCTCCAGGAACTTTCCAGCCGGCTCTCTGAGCCAGCTCTTCCTGGTTGCCTCCTTTTGCCTCTCTAGACAATTGCCCCTCTTGTAAGTTAAACTCACACCCCATCCAGGGTACCAAATGCCAGTGAGGGCTGAACTAGAGTTCACACTATTTATCTCCTCTTTTCCTGACCAAGGCTTTTGACATGTACCTCAGAGTTACCCACCCTGACTCTCCTCCCTCTGCACCAATCTTAGGCTGTTTCCCCATTTGTCAGTTTGTCGAGGCTGAGCGATGAGGAATTGGGTCAGAGTCACGATGGCATTGATTTCCTCGGCTCTCCCTCCTTTTCTGGCCTGGCTGTCCTCCCTCCTCGCCCCAGTCTATTTTTAGTCTGCCTCTGTCTTCCTTCTTCTGGTTGGCAACCACCGCGGGCCTCTTTCTCTCTTTGCCCTTATCTCTCCCCTGCAGCCTGTGCATGCCCCAGCTGCCCTTCCAGAGGTCTCTGACTGCCTGCCTGATTGATTTTGATTTTCTTCTATCTGGGAGATACGTAAGGGCTGCCTTGTAATGCTCAGGTGGAAGGGAAGCAGAGATTTAATTCTGTTTGGGCAAATCCTTCTACATTACAGAAACCCTCCAGTCACCCTCCAAGCATCTTCTGCATTGACCTTTGTTTTCTTATGTGTCCATAGATTATTCCCTACCTCTCCTTTCCTCTCTATGGTTTTACTCTGCACCAACTAACAAATGCTCACCTCCTCCCATTTGGACACTTGAGGCCCATTGCTTTTGACTTTGGGGTACATAGCACCCCTGGAAATCCTGCCTGCCTTTCTGACCATCACATTGCCAGTCCAGTTCTTTGTCTCACTCCATCCCTCACTGGCCTCACCCTTCCCTGCAACTGATCCTACCCTGTGCCCCTGCCCTCCCATCCTTTCCTAGCATACTGGGTGGTCTTGCTAAGGCCTTGTCAGCTCAGGCAGGGCTTGGAAGCATCCCCCACTTGTCCTTTCTCCTCCTGAAGACATTGGTCCCCTCCTTTAGCTGTCACCGTGGAGCTGCAAGGGCTGGATATTTTGGAAGGGGAGCTGCAGCTGGCTGGGGGAGGAGGGGTGGCAACAAGCAGCAGAGAGGACTTCAGGCAGCTGTGGAGCCAGAGGGGACATTCCGAACACCCTTTCTCCTCAACTTGGTTGGCAGGACAGCTGCTGGAATGGCGCTGTAGTCCCTCTCTATCTTATTTCTCTTCTCCTCAATCACAGCACAATATCTTGCTTTCTAAGTCACAGTATTCTTTTACATACATCCAGATAACCACTTGGCTCACTCCTCCTCTCCCCGTCTGCAGAGAAGCACCCTCCTCAGTGGCACCCACCTTGAACACTCATCAAAAAGGTCAGATTCAAACCGGGTGTGGCGGCACACCCCTGTAATCCCAGCATTTGGAAGGCTGAGGCAAGAGGATCATAGCAAATTCGAGACCAGCCTAGGCTACTACAAAAGTGAGCTCAAGGCCAGCCTGAACTGTACAAAGAGACCCTGTCTCAAAAAGACCACAAAAAAATAATAATAATAAGTCAGCTTCTCCCCCAGAACTTGCTGTCCTCACCCTGCTGTTTTCCTCTTAAGCACTTATTAACTTCTAATATATGGTAAAATTTACTTACATGTATTGCTTACCTGACTGTAAACTCTGTAAGAATAGACTTTTTCTTTTTCTTTCCTTTTTTTTTTTTAAGACAAGATTTCAGTATATAGTCCAGGCTGGCCTTCAATTCATTATGTAGCCCAGGCTGATTTCAAACTTACAGCCATTCTCCTATCCCAGCCTTCATAGTACTAGAGACCAGCCGGGGCTACAAAGTGAGCTCAAGACCAGCCTGAACTGCATAATGTGACCCTGTCTCAAAAAAAACAAAACAAAACAAAAAACTGGGGAATATAGCTCAGTGCAAAGACTCTCCATTTGTATATTGAATAAATGAATGAGCCAGCAAACGCTCTTATCTAAGCCTCATGCTTGGATATGTGTATGCTTGTACAGTTGATCAGCAATGCCTAGTACTGAAAAAAAAACATGCAGACATACAACATGAACACCATCATCTCAGTCATTTTTAGGCATATACCTCAGTGGCATTAAGTGCATTCATATTGTTGTGCATCCAATTTCTAGAATGCTTTGCATCTTGCAAAACTAAAATTGTACTCATAAACAAATCCTCCCTCTAGCCCCTGGCAATCATTCTACTCTCTATGAATTTGACTACTGTACTCATAAATGAAATTGTGTGGTTGATCCTTTTGTGTCTGGCTTGTCTCACTTAACATAATGTTCTCAAGTTGCCTTCATGTTGGGGCTTGTATCAGAGTTTTCTTCCATCTTAAGGCTGAATAATGTCCTATTATGCATACTGTGTTCATCTGTCAATGGACATCTGGGTTGTTTCTACCTCTTGGCCATTGTGAATTATGCTGATCTAAATGTGGGTGCATAAATATCTTTTTGAGACACTGTTTTCAATTCTTTGGGTATACCCAGAAGTAGAATTGCTGGGTCATATGTTAATCTATTTTTAATTTTTTGAAAAATCACTATACAGTTCTAGAATGAGGATTTTTATGGGGTTTTTTTACTGATACATGCAGTGCCTGATATGAGTGAGCGAACGCTCTTCTTCAAGCCTCACACTTCCCTGTATGCTTGATCAATATTATTGTTCTCATGCTATAGAAGCTCAGGCTCAGGGAACCACTTGAGATCACCCAAAAGCAGATTTGGCATGGGGTCGACAGGATTGGCTGGCTTTTATAACCCACTGTAGAAATCAGCGCTAATATATGTGCCAACACCTTAAAGAACGGAGGCAATTGAAGAGTGATTTCCTCTGCATTGTATTTACTTTGGGGATATTTTGACTCTCATTCTCATTGCTCACTGTTCCCCACTCAGTTATTCCTCCTACCATATACAGACCACCCAGTCCTGTCTCTTTTCTCCCCAGAACATTTAAAAATCCCAATCTCTGGGGGTGGAACTGGCCCAATCTACAGGTCCCCCCACTTGGGTTTCACCTGAGTGCATCCAGCCTTGCCTGAGTCCCTGTTTACACCTCAGCTCCCACCCACCCTGGGGTAGTTAGGAGCTCGTTCCCTTCCAAAGCAATTAGTGCAAGGAGGCCAGCCGACTCGGTGCTAATGCTGTTTCATTAAGTGGGAGCAATCCTAATGATAATAAAATGGCACATTTAACATTCAAACATTGAACAGGGCTTCTAAGCGAATGTGTCTCTCTCTTTCTTTCTGGTAGAACAGCTCCATCTTCATAAGGACCTGACAATACACCTTAATGAGGGACTGGGGAGCTGATTCAGAGAGAGGATGAAGATCAGACAAAGAATCCAGAGAAAGAGGGTGCAATGCAGTGGGGGGACCAAGATGTTGTGGATTCCTGGGGGTAACAGATCCTGTGATGCTAATTTAGACAATTAAAGCCTGCAAGAAATAAGGTCACATGGGAAAGAAAACCTGCCACGGATTTTTATGTAATGCAATTATTTGTTTATTCAACAATTTTTTTTATATCGAACATGTATTGTGCGGCTATGAGATTTGATGAGAGTTTGTGATGGAGGATGGATCCATCCTAGGATGGCTTCTCTAATTTTTGTTTTGTTTTGTTTTGTTTTGCTTTTGTCTTTTTGAGACAGGGTCTCGCTATGCAGTTCAGGCTGGCCTTGAGCTCACTTTGTAGCCCAGGCTGGTCTCGAACTTGCAACGATCCTCATGCCTCAGCCTCCCAAGTGCTGGGATTACAGGCGTGAGCCACCACACCCAGCTCGACTTCTCTAATTTGAGAGAAAAGGAACAAAGGAACCCCAAGAGCACTAGTGATATGTAAGAGGTCATCTTATTTACTGCTCCCCTGAGCAGATTTAGTCAGACCTACCCTAAATCCCAGAGAGAATCAAGTATCCCAGCAAGAGAAAAGGATGTATCTCAGAGTAATTTCCCAGCAGGGGCCGGCGTGCAGAAGGGAGGCCAGCCATCAAAGGTGGGCTTTGCCCAGGCCAGAGAAACGGCTTATGCGAAATGGTGCCAGGTCATAGGACGATGTTAATTTCATGCTTAACTCACACAGGATCTTTCCCACAATAGGGGCCAGCTTGAATCCATGCCCTAAGAGAAGGAGTAGATGGTCATGCATCTTGAGGGACCAAAAGGCTGGGCTCGTGAGAAGTTCCCTGCTAACCAGACAGGCTACCTACCCTGCTTGGTCTCATCTGAAACCTAGACATTGCCTCCCACTGAGCCTCCTTCTGTGACTGCCCAGCCTCTTGAAACACTAAATGTCTGGCCTCTGACACTTGTCTAAGCATCTAAGAGTGTAGAAAATATCCTTTTGCTTGGCACTGGGGTAGATCAGATTGAAGGTTCCCCATGTCCCTCTCCTTGGGCTCACCAGAGAATCCGGCACCAATGATAATGTTGTCATACTTCGGGTGACGATCAAGAACAAAGTGCTTATCTGGGGTGTTCTGGAAAGAAATAGTCACACTGTGTCAGCTGAGGACAGAGAGAGGAGGAGTGACAGGCTCTGATAGGAGGAGTCTGGACTGGATTTCTCTTCAGAAAGAAAGGATGGGGCACAGGCATGTTTCCCACATGCCAGGCACCCCTGTGGCTCTGCCAGTCTTCCTTGTCTGTCCATCTGTCTCTCTCCTTCTACTGAGCCATGGACACAGTAGGTGCTCATTTCATCTTTATAAACCAACTTTAGCCAAGATGCCTCAGGCACTGGTGACATCTGTCTCTTCTCTTTGTCCCTAAGGCCTGTTCAACTGGAGCATCTTGCCAAAAAATCTTTTAAAGCTCTTCTGGGAAATACAGTGAGAGACTGCCAGGCATAAACCCAGTTGTCTAATGAAAAAGAATATGAATAATCCCTAATGGACCCTCTCTGGTGGAGGTGAACCAATCCACAGAAATTACTTCCTTGTTTCAGGTTATATATTATGTCAGGGGTCAAATGTAGTCAAGCCTGGCTAGTACAAGATCTATCTGTTTCCATCCTCGGCCTCTTACCGTATACATGCAGCGCTCCATGATGGCAGGCTTGGGCTTCAGGTCAGGGAAGTAGTCTTGGACAAAGTGGCATAGGATTTGGACATCTTGGACAGCTGAGAAGGCCATGGGGTCATCCCGTTCCTCTGGGTCCACTTCGTTGCCATGGTGAAAACAGATCTGGCCACCATTAAAGCAGTGTGGTCAGTGGGGCTGATCCCACATGCCAGGAAGGGGCAGGCTTGGAGACAGGATGTCCCCATCCATCCTCCAGGTCTTCCCCAATCCTGATACATGCTGTCTGTTGCCATCAGAGGTTGCCTAATGTCAGCCCCTGTACCCCCCATGTTTGCAAAGGAAAGATTTTCTAGCTGGGCTTGGGCCAACTGAGAAGTTTGCTCTGCAAACAAAAAATAGTGACGCTAACTCTACCGCTGCCCACTGAAACAGGAGGGGTCTGTGGAAGGGCGAGTTCAAGCAGCCGCCCCTGCTCTGCCTTTCTGCTCACCTTCATCAGCCCAGGGTACTCTCCTCCAGGCAGCCCATAGATATGATAGGGAGCCAAGTCCAGGCACATGAAGCAAGGAAAGTTCTGGGACACACTGTAGCTCCCAGGAACCTTCTCTGGCCAGTAACACACATTGACCAGCAGAGTCTTGAAGCATGGGAAGAAGTGGCACACAAGGGGAGAAAACAGACAATAGAGCTTCTTCTGAAGTCCCATAGCCCTTCCACACGTCTAAGCAGCTCTCCTGTCGTTTCCTCGTTACACACATTATCAGGCACGAAGACCTCCCAACTCCCGTCTCTCTCCCCACTCAGCTTTACTTCTCTCTCATTCCAGAAGCTGTGTAACACCTCATATTTATTCAATGTTTACTGTCAATCAGACCTTCTGCTAAGGGCTCTATATATATTATAGAATTTAACTCTCCAGCAGCCTTTTGAGATAGCTATTAATCCCATGTTGATAAAACTTGAGGTGCAATGAGGTGAACTAATTTGCCCAAGGTCTTCCACTACTAAGTGACAGATTCAGAACT
This sequence comes from Hydrochoerus hydrochaeris, assembly GCA_004027455.1. NCBI lineage: Eukaryota > Metazoa > Chordata > Mammalia > Rodentia > Hydrochaeridae > Hydrochoerus > Hydrochoerus hydrochaeris. The sequence continues at coordinate 63,013 of PVLA01000236.1, forward strand.
CAGTGTCTAAAGGGCCAGGGATATAGCTCCGCAGCACTGCACTTGCCTGGCAAGCTCAAGGTCCTGAGTTCAATTCCCAGTACCAAAAAAAAAAAAAAAATCAAGAACTCAAATGTCTGGTACATCTGGCTCTAAGGCTTCTCTTACATACCGATTCTCAGGCTCTCTGTTCCCCCTACCTGGAGTGGTAACTCAATTCCCAGGGGCTGGAGGAGCTTGTTGGACCAAGGACCTGCTGTGATGACCAAGCTCTTAGCTTGGTAGCTCCTGGAGGTTGTTTTCACTATGACTGGGAGCCCAGGTCTTATCTCTGTCACCTTTTCTCCATCGTGCACTATTCCCCCTAGCTGGTGAGTTACATCCTGAAAGAGGAGGGAAAGGTGAATTAGTTGTATATGTTCTTCATCCTAGTGGACAAAAATCCCTTTACTTAGGTGTGAGAAGAAAGTGAAGAATCTAGACTCCCTCTCCACAAGACCAGCAGGAGTAAAAAATGCCCTGCACTAATGGTCAGGACCAAAGGCAGAGGGCAAAGGCCCTCACATGGAGGGGATTCTGGGACTGACTGGCTGATGGGGACCCAGGATGCCCAGAGCATTTTCCAGTGCTGCACAATGTTACCTGGAGGGCTCTGAGGGCCTTGTCTGCATAAAGGACCCCTCCGGTCTTGTCCAAGAGCCCCACTTCTCCCCTGGTCAGCTGGAGATTTGGGAAACATTGTTTTAGTTCCTCAGATGAGAGACATTGGTGTTCTATCCCATGCCTAGACAGAGTGGCCTGTATCGTCTTTAATTCTGGATTCTCCTTCATCCCTAGGAGCAGTAGTTCAGTCTGCCTGTTAAAAACAACAAAACCCCAAAAAATAAATAAATAAATAAATAAATAAGGTGAAAGTCTACATCCGGGCCTGAGCCATTCATCTGCTGTCATTCTTCAGCAGAAGGGAGTCATGACCTTGCATTCAGAGAACAGGTAAAGCTGTCCAGTTCCTGTTATAAGAGTGCCCTGCAGCTAGTTTCTAGCCTATGCCAAAGCGCACACTTGGTTTGCCTATCCCTGCCCCTGAGAGCAGATATCTAAGTCTTTTCATACCTAGAAGTGGCAGGTATGCCATCAGTCCAGTAAGATTTCTTCCCCTTCTCGTCCCTGACCCATTCCTTATGTTCATTCTCTATTCTCTGTCCTCTCCCCCACACCCACTGTTTGTTTTCTTCTTCCTTTTTCTTGCCATACAACATCTTGTCCCTTGCTGTGTGTCCACCTCTCAGATCTTTCTCTGAAGATGCTCGTTTTGTGGAAAGCATTCTGCATTGGAAGACCTGGCTCTCCCTCTGAGCCTGGCATCACCTTGGTGTGACCTCGATCTGGTCACTTACTTCTTGGAGTCCATCATATTCCTCTCTTCTGTAACATATGCCTGTTGGACCACTGGGGGGGCCCCTCTCCTACCCAGGGGCCAGGAGAAATGGTACAGGTCACATTTATAGTTGTCACAATGTCTGAAGTTGCCACTCGCACTTAACAAGCAGTGGTCAGGGATGCTAAATCTGCAGAGTTCTAGAAGATCCCACTCCAAATGCCAATGGCACTTCCATGCACAAACACCAATAGATGGTCTCTTTGAGGTCCAGCAATAAATTCAATGATCCTCTGATTTTATTTTTCCCTTACCTCCTTCTAGCCTTCTTATGCTGGAAAGGAGCAAAAGCTGTTTCTCTTTAATGCTTCCTGAATCTGTCACAAGAGACTGGGGCTGTTTTGGTGAGAACAGTCTAAACAGTGGGAGGGTCCATCTGCCCATGAGGCCATTCCTGTGGTTCATCTTGGTTTCAGCAGCCACAGTGACCAGCAACAGCCTGGTGCATCCCCCAGGCACTGTGTATAAGGCTCGTAATAGCCTATAATGGAGTCTCATGGATATTACATGGTTCCAAATCCCACATTATCTGGTTGGGGGGATTAAAGAGAAGATTGGGAGGGGGTAGGGACACAGCAGACTTGGGGGCCGGTGTCAGTACACAGAGCTGCGCAGTGTGCCCAATCCATTTGCCATGGCCCCCGCCTACCAGGCATTCAGCACTGGTGAGATAGCAGCGCCAGCTTCTGCCACTTCAAAGCTCAGCGGAGGAAAAACGCAGTGGAAATCCCCAGCAGCCAGGAGACAGACTTTTTTTTTTGTGGCCCCCCCCCAAAGGACTTCAGATTGGTTCTCAGGTAATAAAAACTTGCCTAGTAAATTTCTTGGTGGACAGAATAATTTAGAAGCCACATATAGGGCCAGACATGGTGAGCATATGCTTATAATCCCAGCTACCTGGGACGCTAAGGCACAAGCATCGCAAGTTCAAATCCCAGCCGGAGTGACTCAGCAATTTAATGACACCCTGTCTCAAAACCAAACACAAAGAGTGGGGTCTGGGTATGTAACCCAGTGTGAAGGCCTTGAATTCAAGCCCTGGTATCACAAAGAAATATAAAAGAAGCCACATAGGGTCAGGCATAGTAGTGAACGCCTGTAATCCCAGCTCCTCAGGAGGATCACAAGTTCAAGGCCAGTGTAGGCAATCTAGTGAGACTCTGTCAAAACAAAATAAAAAGGGCCAGAGCTGTAGCTCAGTGGTAGAGTGCTTGTAGCATAAGCTCCTGAGCTCAATTCCCAGTAGCACAAAGAAAAAGAAGGAGGGAAGGAGGAGAAGAAGAAAGATTTGATCACATGGGAAATGGAGGGGTATAGCTCAGTGGAGGAGCATTCAGCTAGCATATTCAACACCCTGGGTTCAATCCCAGAACTGGAAAAAAGAAGTTGCTTAGGGTATTTTGTTTTGTTTGCAATGCTCAGGATTCAAACCCAGAACCCTGTGTATGCTATGCAAGTGTTCTACCACTGATCTGCACCCTCAGCCCCAAGTGTAAGTTCTTGAGCCCTTTTTCGTTAGTGGGATCCTTGATGGATACAGTTCTGGGGAAGCCCTGGCTTACATCTCACCTGTGCAGACCTAATGTCTCTGGCCTGCAGACTCCACAGCAGTATGTTCTAACCTTTGCCAGCATACAGCAGGCTCGGCCTCTCCTACGCTGGAAGATTCACTCTCTCTTTCCCCAGCCTCTCATCCCGCCTGCCTTCCTTCTTTCTGTCTTCCTTCCTTCTTTCCTTTAAATACAAACTCCTTTTACAGGGACACGTTGTCTGGGGAAAGCGTGAGCCAAGACAAGAGGCGGATCTCTCAAATTATGAAATGAGGAGTGACGTTCTAATTCTCGAGCTGTCCTGTGGTGGGTAAAGCGGGAGCTCCCCATCCCGAGGAGTAATCAGCGAGCCAATTCTGCCGGTGAATGTAATTGTGCCGATTGTAATCATTTTGCTCCAGCTCTCTGCCCCTGTGGCATTTATTTCTTAGCCCAGATATTGATCTAACAGTGGGAAATTTTCCATCTGAATTTGTGATGCCGGACCCTCCCCTAGTCTGAGGACGTGTTTGGGAAATTCTCATTTTCCGTGGATCACAGCTGAGCTATTTGGCCTGAGGGAAACCGTGCTCTGCTGGAGAAATGCCTCGGATTGGAGAGAGATTTTTGACCATTATGAGCAAATCGGAAATAAATGTAAAACACTGCCTGGAAATGCAAAGGCCTGTCATTAAGGGAGATAGGTGAGAGGCTCCTGTGGGAAATGCTCAGAGAATTGGAAACCAGTCAATCAAAACCAGGATGGGAGAATGGGCCTTTCCCCCCTAGTATGAAGATAGATGACTTCCATGGGCAGATTGAAAATCATTTAAGTGCTTATTTTCTTAATGGCTTTTCCTAGATCCCAATAAATAGACTGCTCATTCTGCATTAATTTCTCACCCCTGTGCTCTGGGCCCTCCCCTCCTCTTTTTCTGCTCAGACCTAGGCTACAAAGTTTGGGAAGAAGGTAAGGACGAGAACATCTGCAGGGGGAAAACGACCAGGAAATAACAGGTCAGGACTGTCTAAAAAGACAGGTTTGAGGACAGCTCAGTGTGGCCGGGGAAATAGAAATTTGAAGCCCCCACCCAGCCACCCAAAACACCCATCAGAATCCAGAGCATTTGGTATGAATTATGCCTTTCTCTCAACCCCAGCTGGATCCAGTGCTAGAGGTCACTGAAGAGTCCTCCCAAGGGCCTTGTTGACTCTTCGGTGGCTGACTAATGCCTTGGACGTGATGCAGGGATTGGTGATCCGGGATTTCCACCAGTTACTACAGGGGGACAAGTGTGAAATGGAGCAGACAGGACCTGGAAGGAGGAAAATGCCTCTTCCTGCATCTGCCAGCTTCCATTGCAGAGTCCAGCTTTCTCTTCCCTCACCCGGTTAAAAGTGCCAGCCAGCTCTGTGTCACCTTGGGGAAGGGACTGGTAATGGCCGCGGCCTTTGTTGTTTTGGAGGAGCTCTCTGTGTTTTATCTTCCGCTCAGTGGGCCGAGGTGGAACTGGTTAACAAAGACTGCTCCAGGGAGGGGATGTGGCTGACAAGCCAGACACTTCGCAGACACAGGAAGCAGCAGCTGTGGAGGGGGCCGCCAGGTTCTGCCAGCAGCTGTACTGCCTACGGCTGTGATCTTGTCTGATATTGTCAGCGAAGCAGGGGCAGCCCGGGTCAGGAGCTGGATAGTAGGACTCAAAGGGAGAAGGCGGGGCAGGGAAAAGATGGGCCACAGAGCTGGGCTTTGCTGTTGGTATCAGCATCCTGGCTGTACACATCACAAAAGATTCAGACCTTGTGATCTGACACATGTGTCATTGTCTGTTCCCAGAATATATGCAAATATTCCGAGCCCACTCATATAGAGATTGCCACTGTCACCACAAGCAGCGGGAACAAAATAAAAAGAATTGGACAAGCACCTCCACACCAGCTCCTAAATGTTCTTTTTTTTTTTTAATCATCAAATCTCATTCTGTTCCTTCCTATTGGTTATGGTATTGTGCTGGTTCTTCTAGAATCTGGGGGAAAGAATTACAAAGAGGATGAATCATTTAGAAAATCCAAATTATGTGTAAAAGCTAAAACAATTTGAATGACATTTAGCCCAAAGGTAGAGAGCTATATTCAGATACCACCCCCAGAATGGGTGGTGTCTGCAGATCCCTACTAGAGGAAAAAAATGAAAAGTTTAACATGCCTGAGTAAAGTAGGTTAGCGTAAGACACAGCTTGTTAATGATAGAATAACAACAACAAAGGTCATAATACTTAGTACTCAGAACTGTACAGGTTTTTAAAGTACATTCACATTATTCTTCATTTTTCATAATTGGAGCTGTGATAAAATAGGCTTTTAGTATGGGCTATGATATTTTGCTGGCTTTAAACACACAGTAGCAGGATTTTGACATGGAATGATTTAGGCATGCATTTGTTTGGAGACAGGGTAATGGACAACATAACCAGTTTGTGGTGCCGTCTAGATCAGGGCCAGTAAACTACTATCAAGGAACCAAAGGCTTCCAGCCTGTTTTTCTCTGATTCACAGCCAAGATATCATACATCCAGGACCTAGGACTGAACACAAGACCTTTGCACTGAGCCACATTCTCAGACCTTTTTTTATTTTTTTATTTTGAAACAGGTCTCACTAAATTACACAACCTGAACTTGAACCTGGTGCTTCATCCTGCCTCAGCCTCCCAGAGTGCTGAGATTAGAAATGTGTTCCACCATGCCTAGCTACTTTTTATATATTTAACTGGTTGATTTAAAAAATCAAAAGAAAGAAAGAAAGAAAGAAAGAAAGAAAGAAAGAAAGAAAGAAAAAAGAAAGAAAGAAAGAAAGAAAGAAGAAAGAAAGAAAGAAAGAAAGAAAGAAAGAAAGAAAGAAAGAGAAGGAAGAGGAAGAGGAAAAGCCAGGTATGGTGGTACAAGCTATTCAGGAAACTGAGGTGAGAAGATTGCCAGCTCAAGGCCAGTTGAGGAAACTTAATGAGATCCTATCTCAAACTAGAAAAATAAAATAAAAAGGGCTGGGAATGTGATTCAAAACTCCCTGGATGTAATTCCCATTACCAAAAAAAAAAAAAAAAAATCAAAAGTATAACATCTTATGACTCAAGACAAGTACATAAAATTCAAATTTTAGTGTCCAGATTTATTGGAACATATCCAGGCTCATTTATTTCCATCTTGTCTGTGACTGCTTTCACACTACAATGGCAGAACTGAATAATCGTAGCAGAGAACATATGGCCTGCAAAGTCTAAAATACTATGTGGCCTTTATAGAAAAAGTTTGCTGAACTCTGTTCTTAGACTATAGTAATTCTGTGATTTACATTAATGCATTCAGACTCTGATTTACTATACCAGGCATGGTAGCACACATCTATAGTTCCAGCTACTTAGGAGGCTGAGTCAGAAAGATCTCTTGAACCCAAAAGTTTGAGGCCAATCTAGATAATAGAACAAGACCTTATCTCTTAAAAAGAAAAAAAATAATAATAAAGAAAAAAAGACCCTGACCACATATCACCAACCCACTCTTAAGGTTATGGGGAGAAATAAATATACTATACATAGAGGGTAATTATCTCTTATTTAAATGCTTGGGACCAGAAGTGTCTTAGACTTGTTTTCATTTTGTAATATTTGCATCTACAGAATGAGGTATTCAAGTCTAGACTCAAAATTTATTTATACATAATCTGAAGGTAATTTTACATAATATTTTTAGAGCACCTGTGTGGCTTTTGTTTTGGTTTTGGTTTTATTTGTGTATGAATGTGTATGTTTGTATATAGGTATGTGTGTTAGTTACTGAGTATTAAATCCAAGGCTCTAACACTGAACTACATCCCAAACACTTTTTTTTTTTTTTTTTTAATTTTGAGAGAGTCTTGCTAAATGCCTATGCTGGGCTGGAACTTGGAGTCCTCTTGCTCAAGCCTGGCCTTACAGGTATGCATTACCAGGCCTTGCAAGCACCTATGCTTTGATTGTCTCATCTTATGAGGTCAGGTGTGAAATTTTGCATGTCAGGGCTCAACAAGTTTCAGGTTTTGGAACACTTTGGATTTCAGATTTTCAGATTAAAGATGCTCAATCCCAAATATTTAGAATAGTCCTAGTTTGTTTCTTCTTGTGAGTGCTAAGGAGATGATGGTGATATGATTTTCCAAGTACTATTCAAACCCACCACATACTTATCCTCACAGCAGCTCCATGAAATAGATGTTACTGTCCCCACTTTATAGGTAAGAAAACGGAGTCTCACCTGTGTTAAACAGCTGGCTCCAAATCACACAGCTAATGCATAAGAACTGAGATTTAGAACCAGGCCTGACTGGTTCCAAAGTCCTTCCCAATTCCTGATCTTCTGCCAGACCAGAGGATTGTGAGACTGTGAGAGTCTCCCATCCGATCCTTTCTCCTATATTCATTCCCCTGACATCTGTGGTTACTGCTTCCCTTTTGTCTGTTTCCCTTCTTCCACCGTCCCCCAAAGGAGCCAGAATATGGCTGACCCAAAATAGGTGGGAGGGAACAGTTCTTTAAACGTTCTAGGTACTGTGCCCAGTATTTTTACAAAAGTCTCACATAATCTTCACAAAGCCACATGGGAAATAAAAAGTGGTACAGAGAGGTAAAGAAACTTCCAAAATCGCACAGCTAATAACACCTAGGGCACTAAGTCAAATCTGAAGCTGTCATCCTCTGGAAGACATTTGTGCACCAGGAGGAGGCGTTCCCTGCAAGGCCTCGGGCTCTTCTAGCCTGGGACACTCAGCACTATTCACAGTTGGCCGCCAGAGAAGGATGCCGGTGCCAGGCCACCCCTCAGCAAGCCGAGCTCCTTTATTTGGGTGCTGGGTGCATTAGCTGCCTCTGAATAAATCCTTAATTAGCTGCCCCAGCTGTATTTGCATAATGGATTTCACTTTGTTCTTAAGTTAATGGTGTTTTTGCGACAGAACAGTAACCTCTTGGTTCCTGACCATTAAAATAACTGCCACCCTGTGGGGTAGAGCAGGGGTTATGTAAAGGAAGTTCAGGCAACAGAAGAGAGGAGAGGGGAGGCAGGGATGCTGCTTAAACTCCCCATCGCATGGCAGATTTTTCGCTTCCCTTCCCAGATGTCTGAAAGGTCGGTGACCCAGGAATCCTAAAAGTTAGAGGGAGCCACTGGCGAACAGGGAAGTGGCTTCTACCTCGCTCCTTGCGAGTAATCTGGCCTGACCCAGAAGGAAAATTAGGATACTAGTAAGAATATACAGGATCAAAAAAGCAGTTTCTTTTTCCTCCATTTCAACACTATCCTAAAAGAAATTCTACCGAGGTGTAAATAGACTCCAGCCAGCTGCTTGCAAGCTTGACAGTTCTGAGTATTTGCCCTCAGTGCTCTGCACCACTTTCCCCAGTACAACCTCCGCTAGCTTTGGACATAGAGTCCATCCTGGGCCTGGAACTCAGAGCCTGAACTGGTCTCTCTCGGGTGATAATGACACCCAACCCCCGAGCAGAGGGCTCCCTCCCATGGCATTTCAAGTGTTCCCACTGCTTGATTCAAGGAATTCCCACCGACCTGTGCAGTGAGGTTCCAGCCTCACGCTCCAGCTGGGCCCACAACTGATAGCTTTCATCCATCATTTGGGTGTAGAAATCTTGAGAGTAAGCCTTTCGGATTATGCGGCTCTGTCCATGGGAGCTTCCTCGGGAGTGCGGGAGAAAGAACTAGAAGTGAAGAACAAGAGAAATAACGGGATCCATCATCTGTTTTGCTGCACCCCTCTTAGGGAGCTGGGTCATTGTGTGCGGTCAATCAGAAGCTCCTGATTCTTTAAATATTTCCTTGCAATCTTTCCAAATTTTCCTTTTGTGCTCAGTTTATTGTCTTGGTGATCAAGGGAGAAATTCTTCAATGCCATTAACTTTGGATTCCTTTTTGCAAATATTTGCATCTAGAAGTCCCTTTGTTAGCTAGTCTTCAGTTGTCCTGCTGCAACCTGGCCCTGAAACAGGGCCTGCAGATACCCTGTGGGTAACAAAAAGCAAGAGAAGACTTGGTGTCTCTGCCTACATTAGGTGGGGTTGGGGACACAGTGTTTTTTTAATCGGTTCCAGGAATTGAACTAACGACCACACACTTGTTAGGCAGGTGCTTATGCCACTGAGCTAAAACCCCAGCCCTCAGCCAGGTTTTGAATTCACTGTGTAGACCAGGCTGGCCTCACATTCATGGTGATCTTCCTGCCTCATCTTCCTGACAGCTGGGATTACAGGCGTGCCCTACCACACCCAGCTTTGCCTGCATTTTATGTCTCCCTTTTTTTTTTTTTGTACCAAGGATTGAACTCATGACTGTGTGCTTGCAAGGCAGGCACTTATGCCACTGAGCTAAATCTCCAGCCTCTCCTTTATTACTTCTTTAAAACTTTGTATCAGATCCCTGCTCAGCTTTGTATGTAGGCAGGTTAGTCACAAGGAAAATCTGTCTAAAAATGAGTAGTACAAGTTTATTAGCCCTAAATTTATCTAGCTTTTCTTATCTGCTTTCAAGACTGAGAACACTGAGCCAGGCATGGTGGCACCTGCCTGTAATTCCAGTACTCAGAAGGCAGAGGCAGGAGAATCGCTGTGAATTCAAGGCCAGCCTAGGCTATATAGTGAGTTCAAGACCAGTTTCAACTACATAGTGAGGCCCTCTCTCTCTAAAGAAAAAAAAAAAAAAGCACTGAGGACAATCAGATAAGAGCATCTAAAATAATTTTCAGGATTTGCAGGCTTATCTACTTGCCAGCTTTTACAACATCCAGTTCCAGACCTCCCACAGCAATGCTTAGCAGATTCCTGCCACTGTCCTAAACCTATAGTCACCTCAGATTCCAGGAAAAGCAGAGCCACACACAAGCAGGAACCTTCATCTCAACTCCCAGAACCAGCCCTAAGGTATCAAATCAACCAGGTCTTGACCAGGGTTACCAACCCTGATGGCCATGCAAAGCCTCACCCCTGTCTTTGCTCTCCTATCTTATAAAACCCCAAGGTTTGCTTCAGTCCTTAGAAGACTGAACTGGAACTCCTTTATGTCTTTTGGGCATGGCCATGCTGATTAAGGATTTATTTCCCTGTCCCTCACCACTGCTTTTCTCCTTGATTAGTGTTTTGGGAAAAGGAGGCCAAATCTGGTTTGTTGGGACGACTGGAAGCTGGGCTTTTGCCCTAAAACTCCAGTAACAGCCCCGCTTAGACTCAGAGAGCAGAAGTAGAAAGAATCCTCTATATTTTTCTAATCTATCCATCTCATTTATGGATGAGGAAAACAATGCTGACTCTTTTTTTTGTGACTTTGGGTCACTCAGGATAAGAGAATTACCTTGGGATTTTGCAAAAGCTGGAGAGTTCCCTGAGAGGATGAATCAGGAATCCCTTGGGCTTTGAGTGAACTGGTAGAGAAATGAAGATTTCTAACTGATAGACAATTGAAGATTTCATTACTAGGAAGAATAAACTATAACCCATTTTTTTTTCTTTCTTTTTGGTACTGGGGATTGAACTCACAACCTCACGCTTGCTAGGCAGGCGCTTATGCCACTGAGCTAAATCCCCGGCTCCACTATAACCCATCTAGAAAGCTGTAGGCAGAATGGAAAGATGTACAAATCTTCTTAGGCAGGTGGACCGGCCCTCCAAAGGACCCTACAGCTACCCAGGGTCGACTGGCATGAGTCACTACATGTGCACTGCCCAGGATCACCTTCTCTTTAAAGGAAAAGTAAGACCTGAGTCTTTCTTGCTGTGTATCAAGCAAGGAGACAGCTATTATCAGAGGTGATATAATAAAAAGAAGCTTCTACTGGGTTCTGGAATGTCAACTTTTGCCTCTTTACTTAAAGTTATCCAGAGCAGAACTGATTATTTTTGTGGTCTGGACCAACCATTTGGGTACAAAAGAGACAAGAGAACAAGAATGAAGAGAAGAAGTCTGGGAGTAGTGGTGCACACCTGTAACCCCAGCATGCAGAGGGGCCTGAGGCAGGAATCTCAGCTGGGAAACTCAGCAGCTTAGTAAGACCCTGTCTTACCCTGAGATTCCACCTCACCCCAGAAAGAATGGCCAGTATCAAGAAATCAAGCAGTAACAAGTGCTGGAGGGGCTGTGGGGAAAAAGGAACCCTTCTCCACTGTTGGTGGGAATGCAGACTGGTGCAACCACTGTGGAAATCAGTGTGGAGATTCCTCAAAAAACTAGAACTACAGGTCCCATTTGACCCAGCTATTCCTCTTCTGGGTATCTTCCTAAAAGAATTAAAAACACCATACCACAGTGATATATGTGCACTCATGTTTATAGCAGCACAATCCTGTAATAGCCAGATCTTGGAAACAACCTAAATGCCCATTGACTGAGGAATGGATAAAAAAGATGTGTATTTTTATACAATGTAGTACCACTCAGCCATAAAGAAGGATAAACTGGAGACTTTTATAGGTAAATGAATGCAACTTGAGACCATATTCATAAGTGAAATAAATAAGACACATGTGTAAACATCATATTGTGTCACTAGTGTGAGAAGCTGAACGAAACAACATATGTATATGTAGATGCATATATATGTACATAAGAAAACTAAAGATAATTATACTACAGATTTCTCTGAATTCACTGAAGAGAAAGATTTGTGCAGGTAGTGTTCAGGGAACTGGAGGCAAGTGTCTTGTGCTCTGGGTGAATGATTTAGAGGTGACAATGTGCAGTGTATGTACCATTATTGCCCACAATTGACGTGTTTTGAAATTATGTTTTAGTTTTGTTTTTTTTTTCTCCTTGAAATAAAATAGATTCAGGGGAAAAAAGTCAGACCCTGGTTCAAAATAAAAAAGGAATAAAGCCTGGGGATATAACTCAGTGCAAAGGCCTTGGGTTCAACCCCTAGTATCCTAGAAGAGGAGGAGGAGGAAGGGAAACCGGGACAAGCTGGGCTGGGTGTGGTGGTTGAGACCTATAATCCTAATGTGTTAGGTGGAGGCAAGAAGTCTGCAAAATCCTGTCTCAAAACACACACACACACACACACACCCCATAAATTAAAACAAAAAACAAAACAGGACCCAGGACACTTCTTGATTAAGGGTAAGAATTGAGAGACAGTGAAAAGAAGAAATGCGCCTGGAAACCCCGCTGCATGAGTTTGAGAGAGTGTGGAACTTGCTTTTTATTGTCATGAAACACATGAAGCAGTGAAACTCCAAAACTGCACCCAATTTATGATGATTCCAGCCTTTTAGCTTCACCCCACAACCTGATAGATCTGGAAACCCCTCCCAGGCACAGTCCTTCAGGGCAGAATGACATAGTACCTGTTCCAGCAGAAGGACCCTCTTTCCATGTTTGGCCAAATGGTATGTAGTGAAGCAGCCCTGGATACCTGCCCCGATCACAATGGCATCCCAGAGATCCCGCTGAGCAGCCATAGCCCACGGGCTTGTTTAGCCACAGAGCCAAGAAGGAGAAAGCAAACAAAGGCAGCTGCAGGAGGAGAAGGTAAGCAAAGTCCAGCCTGGCCTGCATTCCCACAATCCCCTGGGGCTGAGTCCTTCACCCTTTTCCCTCCCCCAGAGCCTGGCTCAGGGCTTGGCCTCCACCTCCCCTGCAGAGCAAAGCTGGTAGTCTGATTTGTGAGGTTTAGCCCAGCTCAGCTGCCAGTCTCACCCTTATATCCCTCTAGCTTTCTATTATTGGCCCAATTATTGTCATGTAAATGGACTCCTTCCTATGCCACCTTCCTGTCTCATTATGATCTTTGTCTCAGGACTTCAGGCCTGGAATTTCAATGCCTCCTAGACCAAGCTGGGCACCGGGAATGCTGCCTCCCCCTGCTGGTTTTCCACTCTTCGGCCTAATTTCCTTTAGAGAGTCCATGGGGCCAGCTAAGAACTTGGCAGGATGCCCAGGGTAAGGTCCACCTCCCACATGGGTGGTGAGGTCAGGGGGTAGACACAGGGCCAATTGGGAAGGCAGTTTTGTGATTATGAAATTATTCTCAGCATGCGTTACTTTCACTTTGAAAAAAGGAAAATAAATGATCCTGAAAAAACTGGAAAGGACAGAGTGAGACGAGGAGCCCTCTCCTCAAGCACAGAGAAAGAACTGGGCACCAACTGGGCACTGCAGAGCCCAGTGTGGAATATGCCTCAGGCCAGGCAGCATGCTAAGTGCTGTCACAGTCACTGGGTCAGAGCCAGGATCTGTAGGTTCTGATTCTTACATGCTTAGAAATCTTTAAAACAAAGGAAAAGGGAGGCCAGGAGGTAGCTCAGCAGTAGGGCTCCTACTTAATGTGCTTAAAGCAAGTGCTGGGTTCAACTTCTTCCCCAAAAAAGTATGAACCCAGAATTAAGTGCTAAGAATTAGAAGAGATCATTAAATTAAGGAGCCCTATGGTTGAAGTTTCATTAACTTCATGGTAAATCTGCCTCTGAATACATTATCTCACTGTATTCTCCCAGCCCCAGGATATAAGTATTCTTATGGCCACCTTTGGCAGATTAAAGACAGCCCCCAAGTTCTCTGTCACTCGTCCCATCACAGGTTCGGTGACTCTTTGACCATACAATGTGGTATGAGCCATGCGTGACTCTTTCTCATCTCTACCAGCTACTTCTTGTCCTAGAGCACTCCTTCTTAGAGCCCTGAGCTGCCATGTTGGAAATCCAACCACCCTGTGGGAGAGACCAGGCAGATACAGGTCCCGGGACGATATTGAGAGCCAATCATAAGAGAGAAGCCAATTTGCACCCTCCAGCCCAGCCTGTCCACCAGTTAAAATTGCTGAATGACCCAATAAATACTGTGTGGCCCAGAAGAATCACTCAGTCAAGTGTCTTCGGAAATCCTGACCCACAAAATCATGAGGTAGAATAAAATAGTAGTTGTTTTCAGTCACTAAGTTAGGGAAGGTAATTTTTTGACACAGCTGGTTAATAGCCAAAGACAGTGAGGCCTAGAGGGGTTGTAATTTACCAGAGCTGCACACCTGATGTACACAGACTCTGAGATGTGAATCCAGGTCTATCTGCTTAAGAACCTTTCCCTTTAAACACAATGCCATGCTGAAGATTAGTCAGAGCTTGTAGTGATGATTCTGATTTAAATATTTTGCTGTTTTTCTCGTGGCCATACGGTGAATGGGAGAAAACAGTCCTTCAGGAAGCCCGCATGAGTCCAGGAAGCTGTGCAGCCTCAGCTCAGCGGCCCACTGAGACCCTAGCAACCCTTCTCATTCCACAAATAACCCCCCGGAGTAGCCTTAGCAACTAGCTGTCCTCTCAGCCCAGCCCTTCCTTTCCCAGAGAAGGGTGCCATCTGACTTTCCTTCTGGAGGAAAAAAATCATTTTATATCTAAAGGTTATCTCAACTCTGTGTCACCTCCCATCCCACACGGGACAGGCTAGCATCTGCTCACAATTGGACAGCTCTTTTAGAGTAAAAAAATAACAGACACAACCAAGAAAAATATGCCACACTATGTAGAGGCATGATCAAAATCTGTAAGACCAAACCCCAATTACTCATGATAAGATGTCAGAGGAGGTGACAAGTTTACACATGAAGAAAAGCAGACAGTCCATCCTTCCATGGCAGTGTGCCAAGTCTCACTAGCAATGAAAGAAATAGGAATTAAATAGCTTCAAGGTATTATCATATGCTTATTAAGTAAACAAAAATAAATTAAAATAACACGATCTTATGTTGTCCATGCTGTGAAGACAAAGATAGAATAGGATGGCAATTCAAATTGCCCGGCTCTTTTGTAACGGGCTAGGGGCAGTGCTCAACAACCAGGGTAAAATGATTCAAGCATTCTGATCCAGAAATTCTACTTGAAGAACTATTTCCCAGGGGGAGAAAAAGGCAATTGTATGAAGACATGCATACAGATCTGTGCTTTTAAAATGTAAAAAGAAAAAATTGGAAACAGGCCAACAGCAGGAAATAGCTGAACGAATTCTGGAATAGTATGTAGCTATTCCAAATGACAGGCATGAGGACTCTGCTGGTGGCAATGCATATATGAAATGGTGCTCAGAGACGCAGAGTGCAAATAGACCCGCGTTGATCACAACCATGTGTTCTGCCTGTGCATTATCAAAGATCTAAAGAGAATTTGGTGAGGTAATTGAGCTTAATGCTCATTAGTTCCCGTATTCTATAAAACATGCTTCCATTCACAATTTGTAAAAGAAGGAGAAATCCCCTGGGGAAGCAGATGCTTCATATCTCCCTGGTCACTGGTTCCAGAGCCTGGGGAAGTTCTTTCTTTGTTCTCTTTTCATTTTTTTACTGTTGCCCCTAATGCTTCTTACTGTTCCGTCCTCCAGGGAAGCGGCAGAGCGGCTCTAAAATCTCCCCCCTCCACCCCTGTTTAATATATTATCCCTTCAAGAGATAAAATGACAATTCCATTTCCCCACCCCTACTTCACAAGCTGCCCTGGATTCCCGGACTCAAGCATTCTCTTCTTGTTAAGAATTTCAAACAGCTCCTCCGAAAGCAGACACTGGCCATGGCCCAACCTTGAAATGAAAAGCAAATCGACTTCTGAAGGCTTCCCCTTCTCTCAGGGTTGCAGTCCTTGTAGATGCCCTGATGCAGGCAAGCAGAGAGATGTGTTCCCCTCAAATTCCATTTTAACACCCATTCTGGACCGGAAGACTATTAAAGGGAGAGCCAGCCGCCCTACACCTTGCTGCTGGTGTGTGTCAGCAATCGCCGCTCATGTCCTGGGGCAGAGACGCCAAGGATGTGAGGCAGAGCTGATCACCCGATGGCTTGATTGACACTTTGCAGACAGGGGAGCTAGGGAAGCAGCAAGCTGCACAGCTCAGAAATAATGAGAGGACCCGAATGGAGAGAGAGCATGGAATAAATAAGAGACCTTGGAGATAAATGGCGAGGGAGAGGCTTCTGTTCTGTTTTCCCTGCCTCATTTCACCAAGAGACTGGAGCTTGGGGCAGGGATAAGACCTGGAAGATCCCCTTTGGATCATTCTGCTGGGAGTGGCTGGGGCCCCAAATATGCAAAGGATGCCAGTGTGAGAACGCACAGAGCGGGCTTTGTGAACAGTTTCAGTGTCGCTGACCCACTTCATCCCTGGTCCCTCTGCTCCTCCCTTTGGTCATCCAGGCATTTTGGCTCACCTAGAGCATTACAGTAACCTCACAGCCCACCCTGCTTGCCTCATCCTTGCCCCTCTTAACCCGTCCTCCTCCTCGTTCCTGCCACACACAGCTCTCTAAATGGCAAATCCGAACAGGTCACTCCCTGCTGACAATTTTTTCATAGCTGTCTATTTCCCATCAGAACACAAATCCAAACTCCTTAGCCTATCACGGCAGGGCTGAGAAATACCTGAATGCAGCTCACATTCTCACCCCTGCCTGTTCCTCAGCTCTGCTGGGGGCCCTTCTCCCTGTCCTCTGGCGACCCTGAGCTGAGAGAGGTTCCGGCGGTCACAGTGATTATACCAAGCTCCCCGGCACCCCGAGGAGCCAACTTAGACATTTCCTCTCCTATGCTCCCTTCCCACCCCGCAGAGCCCCAGCGATAACAATGTGCACATTGTTGTAATTGTTTGCACGTCTGCTTCCCCTTAAGCCTCTTAAAGGAGTCTCCTTTTTATGTTGTTTTTCACAGGTAATGCATACACATGGGACAACGTTAAAATGAACAAAAGAAAACAGTGGTGTCCTTTCCACTCTGTCTTCAATGCTCACTTCTCCCACCAGGTGCAACAGTTATTTCCTTTTGTTGTTACTATCCTTTTTTTTTTTTTGAGTTATTCTATGGGTATACAAATATGCTTATAAATATAGATATATTGATCTCAAAAGTAGCAGGCTATATGACACTTTGATGTTTTCACTTTATCTTGGCAGTCACATCAGCCAGTCTCCCAGGCCGTTTTCCTGATGGCCATATACTATTCCATGGTATGGAGGAGGACTTGGGCCCAGAGAAGGCACCCACATATTTGTGATGGGTGGCGAGGCTCCCTGGCTATTGCAGGTGCCCAGATATGCAAGGCTCTCTGCCTGGCATTGGGTGTTCAGGGTGGGCTCAGCAAGGTGTGAGCTGCAGGGACAAAGGCCAGGTTCAGGAGGGGTGGGGGAGGGACACACAGACAGTTTGATTTATGTTTTCTGCCACGCCTTTGGGTTTGCTTTTGTTAACATGGCAGATATTAGGGTCAACTCTGCTCCCTCAAAATTTCAAGAGTGTAGCTGAGTAAGGTGGTGTACACCTGTAATTCCAGTACTCAAGAAGGCTGAGGCAGAAAGAGAAAGTTCAAGCCCAACCCGGGCAATTCAGTGACTTAGTGAGACTGTGTCTCAAAAATTTTTAAACATAAAATTTAAAAATTTACAGAAGTGCAATTGCTAGGCAGGTTAAAAGTCCTGGCCATTAGCAATCAAACCTCTTTGAGCCTGAGGGTGAGGGTACACCTGCAAAGAGGGCCTCCTGGAGTTCACTGGGGCAAGAAGAAATGCACTCAAAATGAAGGAGAGGTTTTCATTTGTCTTAAGGAAAAGTTCCTTGAAAAGAAACACTGAATCAGCTTAACCTTATTACGCAGTCTCTTTGTCCCAGCCCTACACAAAAACATGTCACATTTGTACACTCATCTGACCGTGATGCTCTAAAACACGCCCAGGTATTCATTAAGCAGTATATTCGCACCACTGGGCTTTGGAGAGGGTTCCATTAAAACTCAGCAGCACTGGAGGAAATGATAAGTCAGGGAGAGTTGCTGCCCAGCTGTCCTCTGTGGAGGTGAGGGCGTGTCTGGGACCAGATCTGTGGCTCTGTCGAAGCCTCCCCACTCACACTCCAGAGAGAGGCTTTTCCATCTTTTTCCCAGGCTTCATACCTCGATGTTGCTATCCTCTGAGGTGAGGAGTTGAGAAAAGAGTGGGGATGGGGAACAGGAAAAGTAAAATAACTTTTGCATGAATGGGGCTGACTTGACAGATGACAAAAAGCAACCAAAATTCAGTAACATGCAGAAAGATTAACTCCAAGGGTTCCACTTTCTGAAATTCTCCACTTTTCCAACAGATCTTGTCTTCTCCTATCTCAGCAGACTGACCTGCTAATGCTGCTGTTTGCTGAGGATATAGGCAGATCAGGAAGCAGAAGACCACACGCATGTGCACACACACACATGCACAGACACAATACCACCAGATATGAGGTCACGGCAGCTGAGCATCCAAGAAAGAAATTGGAATATGCAGGGCGCTTCCTCTGGAGAAGATTGCATGTACTCCTGCCGGATGCCACAGACACCACCAGCCCAGAGCTGTCTAAACCAGGCTCCCAGCCTGAGGTTCCCTGGACACCCAGGCAATGTGAACAAGGCTGCCTTACTTCAGCTCGCCCCGCCCCTGGTGGGGTAGCCCTTCTAGATCTCAGTGTACTGAGGGATGAAGCCTCGCTTAGACTTTCCACCAGGTGCAGGAGCTAAGCTTAGATTCCCATGCCCTCCAGTCTCCCAGGCGATCAAAATAAAAAATTCAGATCTGCTAGAATTGACAGGTGCTTGTTAAGAAAAAAGTAGTTTCTAACATCTGCTTTTCTTTTCTGTGTGGGGTTGTTAATGTCTTACTACTAACTCTTTAGAATTATAAAGACATTTTTGATATTTTATCTAGCATTGGCAGTTGTTTTCACTGGGATACTTGGTCCAAATAATTTGGCTTACCATTGCCTGGCTTTCATACTGGATGGCAATCCAAGTACTAATACCCATACCCAAGCCCCTACATCCTGCCATCCCCTCCCTCCCAGATACCAAGAATGAAAAAAGACCATGGAAATTGCCAGCAAGAATGGCCACCCCCTTGGAGGACGGCAAAGGTGAGACTTTCATAATAATAAAGTTCCCAGGAGAGCTCAGTTTAGGCGAGAGCCAACCAGACTTTGGTGGAGGGGTCAGTATGCCTGGGACCCTAAAGCACCATCATAAATTGAAATAAGAGAAGAGAATTTTGCTGACTGGACTGCCTTTTAGGGAATCACTGTATTTGCTTAAAAGGAGGACTATTTTGATAAGGTGCAGAGTGGGCAGTGACTCCCCGTCAAGGTTAATTGGCTTCAGCTGAGCATGGGCCCTGTCTCCTGCCCAGCTTCTGTTTTGAAGAGTTGGGCATGTAATGGCTCAGAATAACAGAGAAGCACAGTCCACTGTTCATCCTCCCCTTTTCTAGCATCTAACCTTTTTAAATAAAGTGTTGAGCAAATATTTAAAGAAAATCAGTTTGTTTGTTTGGTTTTTTTTTCCTCTATAAGGATGATAAGAAGCTGGCAACACTGGTTGCCCCTTGGGGAGTGAAGCTGGGTGGAATCTTGTTTCATATCGGAAAAGGCTTAGAAGAAAATGCTGTACAGATCATTGCAGTCCTGATGGGACTCAGGGATGGGTGCTGAGCTCCGTCAGCATCCTGCCTGCTCCTAAGCGCTCAGCCACAGCCACCAGCCTTTGGCCTGGTATAATCAAGATTCAAAGGAAGGCCAGAGAACAGGTGAAGGGTTATGGGAAGTGTCTGGAATTTTGAGACTGTAAAGGAAGGGGGCTTGCTGGGCCCACACTGGGTCCTATCTAACCACACAGGGTTTACTACAGAACCTTGAAAGGACCCACGCTGGGTTCTCAGTAGCGGGTGAGTAGTAACTAACTGCTCCCCACTTAAGGCCTGGCTCTTGGCAGCGCCTCTCCCAGGCGGGATCTTGGCTGTACTCCCCACTCCACTCTTCCCTAGTTTCTCACCTCTCTTAAGTGTCCCCCTTTATTTTCTTGCTGTTTAGAGGGGCAGACAAAAGAAAAGACATTGGGAAGATTTCAGTTGTGTTTGGAACAGACTCTCAGGGCTCCTTGCCCAGAAATCTCAAAGGAAAGTTAAAAGCTGAGGTTCCTGGAATGAGCTAAGAAAGATGGGTCTGAGGCTGGCCCAAAAAGCTCTCTGGACATTCTGGGGGGCTGGATAACCCCTTACCACATCACATATGCTGTCACAGGTTGCAGGGTGCTCACTCGACAGGAACTTCATTCAGTCTTCACAACACCCTGAGGAAGGGACAGGCAGGCATTTTACCCCCTTTTTATAGAAAAAGTGACAGAGTCGGTATCCCCACCCTACCCAGGACTTGTGCCCCCACATCCAGAGTTAGGCCTGGTGCTCTCTGTGGCATCATGGGTCCTGGTGAGGGGACAGTCCTTTTGTGAAGGTGATGTGAAGATATGTTTCATTCCATGTAACCTATAACTGCATTCCACCACCCCCACTCATGCGAAGACAGAGAAGACGCATGACCCCCAATGGGAAGAAAGTCTAAAGCTACCCTGGGGACCTGTGGAGATGCTGTTTGATTTATTCCAGTCCCTACTGGTACTCTGTGCCACATTTATAAACGTCAGCACCAGAAATGAAGTTCCCACTGCCCTGGCAGCTGCTGGTTGCTGCTTTTGCTCACCAAGAGTTCTCCTCCCCTTGATTGATAGAGAGCCGAAAATAAAGGAAACTCAAAAGCCCCCCTGGGCACTGATGGGAGGGAGGGGGAGCTCCTCCAGAAGAGAAAAGAGGGCAGATCTAGACAAGGCCCATGTTAGTGGAACAGAGGGAGGGTATGTCTGTCTGTCTGTCTGCCTGCCTGCCTGTCTGTTAGCATATAAAGAAAAGACACAGTTGTTAAGATGACATGGAAAATAAACTTGCGCTTAGGCAGAGTGGAAAAGTGGCAAAATCAGGCTTTCATTTCAGGGGCTGTGTCATGAGATGAGGGAAGGAAAAGGGCTTGGTGGGGCTGTCTTCACAACCTCCAGGTGCCTCTTCTCCTGAGCAGAATCTGCCATCTTCTGTGGTCTGAGATGAGGCACAGGCTGGCAGGAGCAAAAGGATACTGGAGGAAAAAAAGAAAGAAAGAAACAGATCCTGGAGGAAAATGGAAAGGAATAAAAGGTAAAATGATCCCAGTGAGCCACTAAGCTAAAGACGTTATCTTTTGGGGAGGGGGTACTGGGAAGGGAACTCAGGACCTTGTGCTTACCAGGGAGGTGCTTTGCCACTGAGCTGTATCCCTGACCTAAGATGTTATCACTACTAATCAACTACTGGCTGAAATTGGGGGAGGCTAGGAAGACCTGCCGTAATGCCTTCCCTTGTTGCCCTCGCACATCTGTGATGCTCTCTTGTCCTTGTGAAATGCTGGCTGTGACCAACTCATACAGCCCTGGGCAAGCACCTGAGGGACACAGAAGGTAACCAGAGATGGCCTAAGTGATCCCCAAAATAAGACATTTAAAAGCAGGGTGTGGTGGCCCACACCCACAATCCTAGCACTTGGGAGGCTGAGGCAAGAGGATTGCTATGAGTTCAAGGCCAGTCTGGGCTACATAGCAAGACCCTGATCAAACAAACCAACAAAAAAGTAGAAACTTTTTTTAAAAATTTGATATTTGTACCCTTATACTAAAACAAATGTTTCAAAGTAAACATTCTCTTCAAAGTCGCCTCTTTGAGAAATTGCATAGTTAACCCAGGAGTGCTCAATGCGTGGCCTAACTCATCTTGGAGGCTGATGTTTGAAATACCTCAGGGCCAGTTTATAACCCAGGATATAAAATGTCTTCTTATTTTATAGGAGCTTCTTTTCTGTCTCTTGATGTATCAGACCTGTTTCCCTATGACTTTTGGCCCTTCCCAAGTACCAAATGCTGTGCCAAGTGGCATTCTCAGAGTGGCTTGGAACAGCTTTTGGGTGACAACTTTGCTCAGTGATAGGACAGAGAAGTAGTTATTAGCAAAGGAGAGATAGAAATGCATCAAAGGGAGGAGAATCTTTATAGCAATGTGATGGGAACTTAGAGGATTTTCTCTTCTTTTTGCTTTCCTTACATGGGAATGTTTGTTTTTTAAGAATGGAATAAACAAAATGTGGCATATTCATACAACAGAGTATTATCAGCCTTAAAAAGAGATGATATTCTGATATGTGTGACAACACAGATTAATCTTCACAATATGCCAAGTGAAGCAAGGGAGACACAAAAGGGGAAACAATATTTTTTCACTTATAAGAAATGTCTAGGCAAATTCATAGAGACAAAAACTAGAAAGGGCCTAGGGAGAGGTGAGGTGAGAAGTTGAATGGGTAAAGAATTTTGGTTTGGAAAAAGAAAAAAAAAATTTTGGTTTGGGATGATGACAAATTTCTGGAGACAGATGGTGGTGACAGCGATGTAACACCGTGAATGCAGTTAATGCCACTGAGATGTGCCTTTAAAATGATTAAACTTAGGCATGGTGGCACACACCTATAGTTCCAGGGACTGGGGAGGCTGAAACAAGAGGATCGCAAGTTCAAAGCCAGGCCAAGTTCATAAGACCTTATCTCAAAATAAGAAATTTTACGGATGTAGCCTCCTGGCAAAATGCTTGCCTTGCATGCCTGAGGATCTGGAGTAGATTCCCAGTACTGAAAAAAGACAAAAGTAGAATGAAATAACTTTTTTTTTTTT
Source organism: Hydrochoerus hydrochaeris (assembly GCA_004027455.1). Classification (NCBI taxonomy): domain Eukaryota; kingdom Metazoa; phylum Chordata; class Mammalia; order Rodentia; family Hydrochaeridae; genus Hydrochoerus; species Hydrochoerus hydrochaeris. The sequence continues at coordinate 85,551 of PVLA01000236.1, forward strand.
TTTTGGTACCAGAAATCAAACTCAGGGCCTCACGCTTGCCAGGCAGCTAAATCCACGGCCTGAGTAAAATTATTAAAAGTTAACTTTCCTAATATTTTTATTATAAATATCACATACGAATTGCATGAATTAATGGGATTGCTGTGATATTTCCATACCTGCACACCTGTGTGCATTGATCAGACTCATACACCCTCTATCCCTGCTTCTCCACAGTGGTAAATTTTCTGTTACATATATTTTACCACAGAGTAAACAAAGTCTGGTTAATAAAATCAAATCAACCCACAAAAACTGTAGATTTTGGCGGGATGTGGTGTCACACACCTGTAATCCCAGCACTTGGGAGGCTGAGGCAGGAAGATCCTAAATTTAAGGCCGGCCTGGGATACACAGTGAGACCTTATCTGAAAAAAAAAAAAAAAAAAAAAATCAGGACCAGAGATTTAGTTCAGTGGTGTAAGCTTCTGCCTGGTGAGTGCAAGACTGTGAGTTTGATCCCCAGTACCTAAATAAATAAATCTGAAGATTTGATACCACCAATGTGATTCAAAAGAATCTGCTACAGGATGGGACAAAGTCCAAAGAGAAAGCCTAGAAAGAATATTTCACCTGCAGGGGGAAAGTAGCTAGGATCAGTTGTATTAGCTACAGGTGTCTGTCACTCCTGCCTGAGATAATCAGTGAAGGTCCCTCCTCCAACTCTTAGGTTCTCCCGTAGCATCCTGAGTTTGCCACACGGCCCCAGGACGTTCCCAGCCCTGGAATGCCACACACACAGTACAACCTCGGTCTCCCTGACCTGGCCCTCCCGGGCTGGCCCACTACCCTGGCAGCCCAAAACAGGCTACGGTGAATGGTGGCTCTGTTGGCCAGGAGGCTGCTGAGGTGGCTTTTTAATCCTTCAGCCATGCCATCCTACTGATTGCTTTTATTAGGAAATGTAATGAAACAGACTATATGAAGCCCCTGCCAGAAAGAAAAAAAAAAAAGCTAATAAGATTTTACACCAAGTGTGGCGAGAAAAGAAAAGGGGGAAAAAGCACATTAGGAGTCAGATAATGAGATAAATGAAGACCGCAGGGAAGATCATTTTTGCAGACTTGCTGGATGGTTGTAAAATTTTTAATTTGCTGAATTCTCTTTTTTCGTCGTCTCTGCTTCTCTCCACCTCTGTCTTTCACTGTCTCTCTGATGCTCTGAAGCACATTTGTCTTTCTGTCTTGGTCTCTCCCTTTCTTCCTCGGTTATTCCTCCTCTGTATCAGCTCTTTCAAATCTGTGTGTGTGTGTGTGTCCTTGGATGCACACAGATGACTTCTATAGGAGGCTGGAACCTGGGCAGCGAGGACCAACCCAGTCAGAGGAAGCAACAGGACAAAGAGCCGCCTTGTAGGCAATGGCTGTGATTGGGCTAAAGGCAGAGAAAGAGGGAGAAACCAGGGGAAAGGGAGGGGGGAATGGGTCTACGGAGGGAGGACAGGAGATCAAAGACCAGGGAAGAGAGGAGGAAGAGAAGGCCCCCCGCTGCTCCCGCAAATCGATTCTCCACAAGCCCGCCTCCCCGTCTGTGGTCTGTGCTCTGAGCTCCAGAGCAGAATGCCACCTCCGTGGGATGCCAGGCCTGAACAGAAGGGCCTGGGGCACTGGGCAGATATGCAAGCCAGGCTGCCTGGGACCTCTGGGGACCTCTGAGCCTGCCTTGTCTGGCAGGCAGAGGTCCTGCTTCCCTGGGACCACCCTCCCGCCACTCATGCTTTAAGGAGGCCTCCTCAGAATCTTCTGCTGTTCCTTTTGACTGACCCCAGCCTCTTCTTGCTGAAGTGTTCCTTTGCTGCCTGCACAAGTCCCAGCCCACAGCTGCAGGTGAAAGGACTGAAAGTGGGTCCGGATAAGCAGCTTCCCCGCAGGGTGTGCGGGGTGGAGGTGGGGCTGGAAGGCATAGGAATGAGTGGCTCTGGATGGGGACACATTGCTAGTTACATGAAGACCCATCTCTGCCCGCCATCCCTGTTCCTTTCCCAGTGGGGACTCTATCTTCTGTTTCCCTCCCTGCAAAGCCACCTCTGGATGCTCCTCCCTCTGTGAAAGTGTGCACTGGCCATTGCAGGGATCATAACAGAAGATAAAAGAACCATAAGAATTGAGCACAGGGCCAGGGATATAGCTCAGTGGTTTAAGCACCTACCTGGCAAGCATGAGGTCATGAATTCGAGCTTCAATCCAAAAAAAAAAAAAAAGCACAGTGGAGGAAGGGGGAAATCTATTAGGAATCAGGCAAAAGATGGAGGGAAATCTGATACATGTCAACAGAACTCTGGGAAGTCATTAGGAAACCTCCAGGAATGGGGGTATTGGTATCTAATCATGGGTACCCAAGACAGGCTAGGAGGGGCTAGAAGGATTGGAACAGAGAAGGGAAGTCCCAAGAGAGAAGACAGAATGGGTTGAAGGTCAATTGTGCGGGTGGCATTTGTGGAGTTGAGGTTAGGAAAATGAGCTGATTATAGCCAGATCTGGTAGCTTAGCCCTGTCATCAAACGTATTTCTGCTCTGGAGGCTGAAGGCTGAATCAGGAAGATCAGCCCCAAGAGTTGGGGGCCAGCCAGAGTGACAAACCAAGGTCAAGACTAGCCTGACCACTGAGACCTTATCTCAAGAAATAGTCCAGGCATGGTGGCTGATGGCACACGTGTAATCCCAGCACTCTACGAGGCTGAGGCAGGAGAATCACAAGTTCTAACTTAGCCTGGACAATATAGTGACTTAGTGAGACCCTGTCTCAAAATTAAAACAAAAAAAAAGGTTAGAGATATACCCCAGTGTGAAGGTCCTGGAGTCCAATCCCTAGGATCCCCAAGGGAAAAAAAAAAGGTTAATACATATAGCCCTATGGTTACTATGATTGTCAACATTTCTACTTCATACCTGAGGAAACCAAGGCACAGGGAGAGATTAAGTACAGGAGCCAGGAGAGCCTCGAGTGAGGCCTCCTAATATTTCTCTCGATGCTCCTTCAGCACCGGAGATAGTCTGGAAGAGCACTGGAGATTGGCTGACAGGGAAACAGCACGCTAGTTAACAATGTGAACTTCTGGGACAGACAGTCTGACTCCTATCCTCAGAGTGCTCTTAGGATCTTGAAGACTAAGGTCACCTCTCAGAGCTGAAGAGTGACTGCAAGCATGTAGGTTAAAACATGGGCCAGGCATGGTGGTGCACGCCTGTAATCCCAAGTATTACAAATTATAAGGCCAGCCTGGACAATTTAACAAGACCTTATCTCAGAATAAAAACCAGTTGGGTGTGGTAGCACATGCCTATAATCCTAGCACTCAGGAAGCTGAGGCAGGAGGATCTCTGTGAGTTCTAGGCCAGCCCAGACTATATAGTGAATTCAAGGCCAGTTTGAACTACGTAGTGAGATTCTGCGTCAAAAGACCAGAAAGAAAGAAAGAAAGAAAGAAGAAAGAAAGAAAGAAAGAAAGAAAGAAAGAAAGAAAGAAAAAAAAGAAAAATGGCAAGGGATATGGCTCAGTGTGTAGTCCCTAAATTCAATCTCCAGTCCTGGAGGATGCAGGGAAAAGCAACAAAAATTGGGTACAGCACTGGCTGTGAACTCAGATACTCTCTGCTTCCCAGGAGATGGAGGAGGCTTGGCAACTGGCCAGCCTCCATTTTTTATCTCTCATCCCCTACCAGAAATATTAGAGGTAAACCCCTCCCAGGGACAAGCTGCTTAGGGGCACAAAGTCCTGCAAAGAGCCCCCCTGAAGAGCCCCAGTGCATACAGCAGAGGCTCCTCCTCTTGCTCTCTCCTGAGGACCCCAGAGATTCCCAGGCCCTGGTAGCAGCCCCAGTCCTGCGGCTCTGGCTCTCGCATTGTTCCGAGGTGAAGTGTGTGCTGCTGCTCCCCTTCTCTGCCTCCTCCCCTCCCCCAAGCCCGGCTTTTCTTTTTATGGAGAAGGCACAAATTAGGCAGAAAGGAAAATGTTGACAGTTCCCAGCCCTCCCTTGCTGGGAATAAAGAGAAATACGTTAACGGTTGAAGCTTTAGGCGGATCAAACACAGTTTGTGAGATGCTTCAAATGTATTATTCATCTCACCAATGAGATGCAATCTTGGGCTTTCTCTTTTTGCCCCCTCAAGAGGAAACCTCAGCTACTGTAGAGATGCCAGGCTCCAGAGAGGACGGGGGACTTTCAGAAAACCACCTTTTCAATATTGAACCAACAAGTCTATCTTGTGTCCATCTTGTCTCTCCTGAAGATTTCCAAATAGATGGGTCAACCTGCCAGACAGTCTAAGAGAGCCAAGGCTCCAGGTGAGAGCCACAAGAATTGAGCACCTGAAATCAAAGAGAAAACTAGGCCAAGCATAATGGTACATGCCTATAATCCCAGCATACTGTGAGGCTGAGGCAGGAGTATCACAAGTTCAGACCCAGCTTGGACTATGTAGCAATTTAGCAAGACCCTGTCTCAAGGAAAAAAAAAGAAAAGAAAAGAAAAAAGAAAAGAAAAGAAAGAAAAAAGGTTGGGGGTATAGTTCAGTGTGAAGGCCCTATTCTCAGAAGTAGGAGGGGGGAAAAAGACTGACTTTGACACTGAAAGGAGACAGGAACTGGAAATGTTGATCCTAGAGGCTCCTCGATGTGCCGTGCAAACTCAAGGGATGTAACTCTAAGGAGAAGCAATCGCCACCAGGACTTCAGCGCTGTTTTCACTTGGACAGAGCTGCTTGGGGAAGGTCTGCATCTAGCCTCAGAAGCTTGGCCTTAGATTTGAACTGATAAAGAACGGCTCACCTTCCCGTATCGTATCTGCTTCATTTCCCATTGGCCACCAAGGACTCCTCTGCATTCCTGCCAAGATTCTATCGCTCTTCACCCAGAGCAGAAACCATCCCTGCTTCCCCACGGTCCACTCCTACTGCTTCCCAAAACTTAACCTTGCGCTGTGCTGAACAAATCTGTGTGGAGTAGGGAATGGGCACTGCTGATGGAACAGGAAATTGGAATAACAAGGAAAGAAAGCATTTTGACCTGATGGATCAAAAAGCTTTCAAGTATGCATACCCTTTGACCCATGTCTTAAAACTGCCCCAACAAAACATCAGGCAAGCATACAAAAATCAGGGCCAGAGGTTTAGCTCAGCGGCAAAAGTGCCTGCTTGGCAAACACAAGGTCGTGAGTTTGATCCCCGGCACCAGAAAAAAAAAAAAAAAAAAAAAGCATACAAAAATATTCACACCTGTCTATAACAGCAAGACTTACAAACATTTTAAAATCATCATTATAGAAGATTGGTTGACTAGCAACCTTTTGAAGCAGTCACTTGAAGTCAGATTCTAAGCCGGGAGTGGTGGTTCACACCTGTAATTCCAGCACTCTGGAGGCTGAAGTAGAATTGCTGAGAGTTCCCGGCCAGCCTGGGCTACAAAGTGAGCTCAAGGCCAGCCTGAACTGCACAGCGAGACCCTGTCTCAAAAAAGAAAAGAAAAAAAAAAAAATAGAAATCAGATTCTGGAAAATCTATCAAGAAAATTAGTATAGGGGCCAGGGATTTAGCTCAGTGGCTTAAGTGCCTGCCTGGCAAGTGCAAGGTCATGAGTTCAATCCCAAGTACCAAAAAAAAAAAAAAAAAAAAAAATTAGTATATGAATATATTTTCATTCTGAAAGAATTTCAAATAATGATGAAGTTCCCCTTTAGTCCTAATTCAATCCTATGGCTTCCACAAGGAACCCACTGATACTCATTGAGTATGTATCCTCTCGCTCCTTATTTTTGAAGAACCATATTTAATGGAAACAAGTAATAAAATCAGGTTATGCAAGTTTGTAACCATAGATGCATGTGTCTCTACAAAGAGAAAAGATGGGCTGATTAGACAGCAGAATGAGAACAGGATTCAGCCCTCAATAGCAGATTGCAAATGATTTTTATTTTCTTCTGCAGGAATTATTGTATTTTCTACATGAACAAGAAAGAAAAACAATGATTTTTTTTAAGTATAGTGAAACAAGCAATTGATGGCAGTAGTTGCTTCTGAGGACTGGGAGAGCCCGTTCACTGTTTGCTCTTCTAGGCCTTTTAGATTTTGTACCTTGGACATGTACTATCTATTCTAGAAATGAATAAAAATTTTAAAAATTTAATATGGCAATAAAATAAAATGAGGGGGCTAGTGAGAAGACCTCCAAAGGACGGCAAACCTTAAAATTCTGAGAATGTGTAAAATTCTTCAAGCTGCGTTTATAGTTTTTGATCTGCTCAGGATTCACCCCAATAGTGTCATATCTGTCTTGCCAGGTCAGGAATGAGGACCTCTGACCTGGAAGAAATGAAGTAGGGTCTAAAATAAACCAGGCTGCCAGCCAGAAATAACATAATAATTTATGACACAGCAATGATAGTGGCCCTGTTGAGACTGTTTTCATACTTTTTCAAAGTACTTTTCATCTTCCTTTGGTTCTCCCAATTTTCCTTGAGGCTACCTGCTGCTGTCAGGCTCCTGGGGAGGAAAGGATGGGACCTTCCTCGTCTAAAGGGTCATTCATTGTTTGAAGTCTGTCTGCAAGATCCCCACTTCCCAGGGCTAGGCCATGCTCTCAGACAAGGATCATCTCTCCTTTCCAGGGCCACCTCCTCCATATACCCGGTGAGGCCATCTGCCTCTGAGCTGCTGCCTTGTCAAATGAGGGTATTCGACCTTGCCCCAAAACTGGTTGTGAGGTGGGTGACACAATTGTCCATCAAGCAACAGAGGGGTCCTCAGGGCTGGAACACCTTACAGGCACCCATGTGGGAGCTCTCAGACCTGATATAGTTACTCCTTATCCACTGACGACAGCTATTTTCAATCAGCTCTCCTGAGAGAAGAACTTGGAAAGCTCCCTCCACCCCACCCTGCCAGCCACATCCCCCTATGCCTCTTCATCTCTCTCTCCATTGAATCCTGTGCCTGTGCCACACTCCGCTTCACCGGGCCAAATCAAAAGCACAATCTGGGCCCAAATCATTTCATGGCACACAGTAGGCCCTCAGAAATGATTTGCCAAATAATGAATGTAATTTATAGAGCCATGAGCCTTGTAAATTCTCAACAAGCTGCCTCTTGTTCCTGACTAGAACGCACTCCAAGCTGGACCAGAGGAGGTGTGAGTAGACAGGTTGGCGGGGACTGGGGGATATGGCGGGGTAAAACACGGCCTGAGCTTTGGTCTGAGGCCTTGGAGATGGGACCTTCCTAGGTTCCGTTTCTTCGTGTATATATGATCCTTAGAGCAGGCTGAGCTTGAAAATTTAAATGCCCACAAAGCCAAAAAACTAATCCACAGAGGGAAACAAGAGGTGGAGGGTGCCACACGCAGAGGCACTGCACTGCAGCACGACTGCTATTGACAGCTGACTGTGGCTCAAGTGTGGCAAGATTCCCTGATCATTCCAGAGAAGCCAGAAAGCTGGATTTTGATGTGAAGTCTCCTGGGGTCAAACTGAAATCCATAGGCCATGCACAGCCAGGAGCCCGCCACTGAGTGACCCTTGCCTCAGCTGACCACTCAGCTTCATAAAGCCTTTGAATTCAGGACAGTAGCCTGAAGACTTACATTCTTGGAAATAACCTTTTCAAGGAAAGACCTAAGATCCTGGCCTCATTCTGGTCACTGAACCTCTGGCAACTGCCACCCTGACCCCCAAACTTCAGCTTTATGCCAATACAGGTCTCCCCCTTTCTTTTCCCCCACCCTGGCACTCACCAGTGGACACAAATGGGGCGGGGTGGGGGCAATGACAGCTTGTCCTCGATTGAGCCGAGATACATCCCCTCATGTCCTGCCACTCCACCAAGTGCCTGCCCTGCCCAGAGGTCCAGGCCAAGGGGCAGCCCCCCACCAACCCTGCCCTGCACAAGGACCTCATGGTGATCCAGCCTCACCCAATAAATTCCTGTCAGAGAAGCTGTCAGGGCCTGGGAAATAAATAATGATATTTAACATTTTGTAATAACAACAATTAACCAGTAAATAATGTCCTTTAAACTGCAAACGCTGGAGTAAATTAATTCTTCTAATGAGCTGTCAGGAGCGGAAGAAAAAAAGTACCCGTGTTCTTTGGTGCCATGCAGCTGCCGTGTGAGCAGCCGGGGAAGCTCACCTCGGGCCCTGGGAGCTCATTACCGAGAAGCACGCGGCAGCGGCACCGGCTGCCCAGGGAAGCAGCCCGGCCTCGCCTGCCCACGTGGGCCCGGCGCCGCCCGCCCCTGCGCCCCGCCCGCCCCGGCTCCCGCAAACCCGGCCAGGTTCGCAGATCAAGCAAACGGCGCCCAGAGCATTTCAATTAGGGACGCCCCCCACTCCCCGTCCCCCGCCGCTTTTGTGCGCCTGGGCAGCTCTCAGCGTCGAGGTGGGTGGGGACAGGAGCTGGAGGCAGAGGAGGGGGACAAGCCCGGCGTGAGTCCCGGAGTCCTTGCTGCGTGACCTTGGAGAGGTTTCCTACCCTCTCTGGGCGGGGATGTCGTAAATGGAAATGTGAAGCTAATCAAACCAGATGTGATTACTTCTAAGCTCCCGAGAAACCTGTGACAAAAAAAAAAAAGAAAAGAAAAGAAAAAGAAAAGCACCTAAGAGGAAGGCAGCTCTTTATGTACTGATTCAGAGTAATCTCCAAGATATATTGTCAGGTGACAAAAGCAAGGCATAGAAGAGTGTGCAGGGAATGCTACATCTTGTGTATTAAAAATAGGACTAAGGAAAAAGACTGCGCCTGGATTTTCTTGTCCAGGTCTAGACAAGGAAAGCATAATAGTCTTTGCTGCTGGGGAGGGCAGGGGGGTTCCAGAGAGACGTCACTAAGCAACCTTTCCCGCCCTTATTTTCTGGAAGCATGTGTAGATATTACCTACTCAAAAAAAAAAAGTCACAAATGACAAAGCCATACACATCAGAGGTCAACTTGTTTCTCTGTAGCTTTTAGAAAATGGAAACTCAACTGAGACCCCACCAGAAACCTCTCCAGAGCCAGAGCAGCTGCCTTCTCTTAATAACCTCCCCAGGAGACGCCTAATGAGTCAGGAAGTCCCTCCCAGTAGCTAATCCTATCCCCTCCTGCTTCATTTTGAATTTCTGTCTTTGGTTAAAGGACCCATGGATAATTTTCTGCAGAATCAGGGAGAGAGGTCAGGGCCGTCCCAGCGCCTTGAGGCCATACTGACCTAGGTTTGAGTCTGCATCTGTTCGTTTGCTGGTTCTGTGACATTCTGTTACTTTCCACTGCTGAACTTCAGTATCTGGAGAGGAGAGAGAGAGAGAGGAGGCTGATCCTACTCGGCAGGCATTTACCTCCCATGAGGGCCAACCCAGCCCTGTGAGTTGTTCCCACAATGGACAGAGACCCAGCTCAGAAGCCAGGATCTCCTGGCCCCCAGATCTACACTTCCCGAGCGGCAATGCCCACCCTCCACTCCAGAGCAGATGGACATGTAGTCTCCTTGTGACCACAGGCAGCTACCCCTGCTAGCATCTAAATTGTCATGTGCTAAATCCAAAGCAGGCTGGAGGTGGCTGGTGGCTAAGAGATTGTACTAGAGCCAGAAAATCCCTGGGGTCCATCTGTGAAAGCATTGAGGCTGGAGCTGAGAGTGGGGGGCAGGGAAGGAGGGTTTCCTGTGCAGTCACCATCTGACCAACTCCCTTCAACTTTCCTTCCTATTAAGTGTACCCTATGAAAGAGTTACCTAGCCAAAACAGTTATGTAAAACCCTGACCTTGGCCATTTGGAACTGGGAGCTCAAGGCATGGGCTTCCAGAAAAGACAGAGGCAAGAGAGCCTGAAAGAACACACACTGCACATCTACTTCTTGCCAGGCACCCAGCGTGCAGGGTTCATCTGAATCTTAGCAACCTGTGGTTTGGATAATACTGTTCCCATCAGATAAGCAGGATAAGAGAAGTCCCAAGAGGTTAAGACATTTGCTCAGGATTATTCAACTAGTAAGTGATGGGGCCACAATTTGGACCCAGATTGGCTGACTCCAAAGCCACACCTCCCAGTGTGCTGCTGCCGATTCCCACCCCCACTCCTCACCGTGTGGATACGGCAATGGCGCCCTCGAGACGCTGAGATGGAGAGCAGGAAGAAGCTGGCTCAGCCTCCTGACCCTCTTACCTCTTCAACACTGTCAACTCAGTACCTGCAGCAGTGAGGTGAAAGTTCAAAGCAATAATTGCTGATTATGAGAATTCATAAGAAGAGCTTCGCCTTCCTGGCAGCCTGGAGGAAAAGCACTGGCTTCATTGATCCAGCAAGTGGAGACTGAGGGCACCTCCGATGTCATCGGTAGCAGACTATGGTGCTTCAAGCGTAGGCATAGGAGTGTGATCGGCATGGGCTCACATCTAGGCTCTTGCAGTCAACAAGCTTTGTGATTCAGGACAAGTTACTCAGCTTCTCTGAGCTTTAGTTTCCTCCCAGAAAAAGGTGGATAATTGCTACCTAAAGTATCTCCTTGGGGACTAGGGATTTAGCTCAATGGTGTAGCACCTACCTGGTAAGTGTGAGGTCCTGAGTTTGAGTCCCAGTATCCCCTTCCCCCTAAAATAGTAACTCCTTTGGCTGTCATAAGGGTTAAAAAGAAGACGGTTTATAATACTTAGCACAGAGCCTAGGTACAAAGTAAACACCTAATAGAGTCTGTCATGGTGAGTTTTTTGGTGTTTTTCTTGTTTTGTTTTTTTGGCTGCCCTGATAGACAAACTTGTTTCCAAGTCCAAGAAGGGCAATGGTGCTAGTGCCTGAGGTAGCAGCCTACCTCTGAAGCTCTCTGATTTGGGAAGCAGCCCAGAAGGGCCTCCAGGCTTGGATTTTGCAGAGGGAAGCAGAAAATCAAGGATTTCTGAAGCCAGCAAAACAAGGATCCCAGCAGTGAACCTGAGTCAGCTCTTTCTGGGTCTGGGGGTTCAAGGGCCTTCCTCAAAGTCACACTGCCTCTGGGTCACCCTGCCCTCCATGCAGCTGCCCTCTTGGCCTCTCCTTCCCAAGGCTCTGGGCACCTGGGCATCAAGCTCCAGCTGGGATAAGAAGAGTGCTCCAGTGAACACAGGAAGCTGGTCTCGGCCACACGGAAATTAAAACCAGCTTGCCCAGCACTGAGTTACCATGTCGCCTGAAATCAGATTGATTTCTTGGGCTTGTTGTGACGGCAGTGTTGCAATTGATTCGTCTGGATGGCGGGGAGTTTATCTATTTGGAGCTGTCTGTCATTGATCTGAATAAGCTTCTAAAATAGCCCAAATACCTAGTGAGGGCGAGGTCACCACCAATCCTGGCTCAATATTAATTATAATAATGAACAGGCATGAGGAGGGCTGGTTCATTGCCTGCCCTGTAGGGCTGGCCTCTGTGAGGTTTGGTGTTTAATATTCATCTTGAGCCAACAACGTGCAAGAAGCTGGTGGCTGCTCCTGCACTGAGAGAAGTTTGCATGGAGTGTGTGATTCTGACCTCTGCTTCCATGAGACTGAGAAGGAACTAGTGCTGCTGGAATAGAAAAAGGTTATGGTTAGATGTTCCCATGACTAAACGTGGTTGGACATAGAACATCTGATTCACATAGAAGCCTAGACAAGTTTCATCTCTTCTCTGAGTCTGTTTCCTCCTCTGTAAAGTAGGAATTATAACACTTATTTGTCAGAGCTGCCACTTTTAGCTAAAAAGCAAGACTGAACAAAATGAAATTGGAAGGTTTTTCTGGGCTATCTTCTGATTCAAGGGAAGAACAGGAGGATTCTATTTCAGGTAATAAAATATCTAACCTGCTCAGCCTCAGTATAAAGTGAAAATTCAACCAATGGATCAATTATTGATTCAGTGAATATTTATTGAGCACCTGCTATATGTGGACTGGTAAAAACTAGTGAACATGCCATGGTACCCTTCCTTTGAGGAGGTGATATCTGGAGTTATCAGCGGAGCTAGGGCTTCTCACTGGAGGTGCTCAGAGGTAAGGGTGAGCCCTGTCTCTGGGAGACAGCTTGGGAGTTGCACCTAGAAGCCAGCAGATGTACATGGGGATATTGGGAGTGGCTGACGGTCTGAGGCAGAGCATTCCACTAGACACCAGTCAACAAGAGCCCCTGCAGAGCATTGTTCCTGCAGGAAGAAGGGGGTCCCTGTCCTGGATGAATCCAGTAGAAAAAATGGTCGGTCAGAATTGGGGTTCAAACCTGCAAGAAGCAGACAGTAACCAGATAACTCACCACCACCATCCAAAGACACAGCAAGAAACAAGCAGACCCAATCAACAGAAGGACTTTCCGGCTAAGGTCTAGATGGTGCGCAAGGGCACCACAGACAGACAGACAGACTCATGTGTCAGGAACCTGGCCCTCTGCCTTCCTTATTTCCCTCCGCCTTGATTCCTGCAAAGCTCTGCTGCTCCTCCAGCACGGCTGCTGGTGGAGACCCCCACAGTCCGCCTTGAGAGAAACATCAGAAGAAAGTTAATAGTGAAATGCTTTGGCGGATCTAATTGATTTTTTCCTATTGGTTCCCTAATATAGGCAACACTGTTCCAGTCGCTTTTCTGGGCTGGAGATTATGTCATAAATAAAGAGATTTTCTCCCTATTTCCATGTGCTTATCTTTAATAAGTTAAGAACTCAACAAGCTTGAGGAGGACTTGAAATAAGCAAGGGATCCGGTGACGGCTTTGGCTGTGGTGACGGCAGTCACAGCAGTATTTTAGCAAAGGGGAAAGCAGAGGTGAGTGGGGGGAAATTCCCATCCTTTGGGCTACATTGGGCCCAGGCTTAGCTGGAAGAAACAGAGGAAGAGAAAGGGTGGGAGGGCCATAGGGAGGGTTGGTTCTGGCCAATATGACAAAATAGATGGACAGGGCCCATGGGCTAGTGTGGGTAATATAGGAGTTAAAAGTGTAGGTTAGAGGCAGGTAGGCTTGGTTCACATCTCAGCTCCATCACTGCTTACTAGCCGTGTAACTTCGGGTAAATTACTCTGCCTGTTTTGTTTTGTTTGAATACTGGGAATCAAACTCAGGACCTTATTCTTGCCAGGCACACTGTGCTACTAAGCTATATCCCCAGCCTGTTTCTTTATTTTTAAAAATACTTAATAGCTACCTTGAAGGTTGTGAGAACAATAATACATAGATAGTGTGCTCAGAAGAGAGCCTGGGCCAGGCTATGTGCAGAAGACATGTTAACTTGTGTACTGAACATCATCTACTTCAGTTCATTTTAAGTGTCACTGTGTCTCTGCCATGTCAGGCACTGGCCAGGGCTTCGTAGGTGAGTGAGACATGGCCGGCCCTGATGGCAGTAGCCCCTGAGGCCAGTATGAGCTGGACAGCATGATTGAGAATCTACACTGGGGAGATCCAGAAAGACGGCAGTAACCCTTACCGGGGAGGCTGTTGTAGCCCTGGCTTAGGAGTTCCTCACTCTCCAGGCCTGGACACCTCAAAGATCAACCTACACTTGCAGAAGAAACCATGTGACTCATGCAGAAACAGCCTCACTTTAGACAAGCACAGGTGCCACCGTCCTCTGTACATGGCGGGCTGGTCATTTGCAGAGTCTTGTTGCATCCCAAGCAAACTTGGGAAGAGAATCCTATTTCAGTGTCCCATTTTTCGGTAAAGGAAACTGAGGCACAGGGCAGTGCGGTGATTTATGCAAAATCTTACCACCGGGAAGAAGCAAAGGCAGGATTTAACCCTGCTCTAAACGCTGCCCTCCTTCCCTCACGTCACACCTACAGCTACAAGCATTAATGAAGCACAAATAATATACAAGAGCCTAGGCTAAAAGCCAAAGAGGTTTTAAAAAAACAAGCATTTGTCAAGCACATACTGTGCGAAACTGTCCTGCAGTTTATCTTGCTGAATGCATTTCTCAAAGGGAGGTGGCACCATTTTCCTTTTATACATGAAGAAGTCAAGGCTCTGAAACATGCCCAAGGCAAGCACGAGTTGGATTTTGGAACTCAGGCATGACTTCCCAGCCTGGCACTGTTCATTGTGTCCTTTGGCCTCTTGATGAGCAGGCTGCCTCTCTAGCAGGGCTTACTCTTGCAAATCACCAGCACAGCCCCACTGCAGATGGACAGAGAGGTGCAATCCTCTTCACTCCCTAGGGTCTTGATGCCTGAGTCCTTCTCCAGTCAGAGAGGTTGCTATCTTAGGGCCCCATTTTCTGTCCTCTCTCTCTCCTCCAGGCCATTGTGTGGACCAGCAGATTCTATGGCTTTAAGGACCAGTGACCTCACAGTCAGTTACCATAGAGACCATTGTGATGTCACAAAGCAGAGGACAAATAGTTCAAGGAGTGGGGGGTGGGGGTGGAAATGCACAGCTAGCGTTGAGAGCCACACAGGATTTTTGTCTTGTTTTCCTGCCCAGAAGATGAAGCAGCTAGAAGCAAGTCTGAAGCCAGCTCCTGAGGGATCCTGACAGCCTGAAGACCAAGTGTCCCTGTCAGGTTGCCTGGGCTCTCCAGAGACCAGGGTGCCTCTGAGTCCCAAAGGGAGAATCAGTGAAAAGCAACAGCAGAAACAACTGCACCACTTTGGGGCTGTAAGAAGTGGGCTATTCGTGCAGCAGAAAGGAATAGGATTAAGTGCCAGGAGGATCCTTGTAGCTGGAAGATCTGCCTGGAAGGGGCTAATGCATCTTCACCCTAGGAAGCATGGACCAGCGGGGAACTCAGCCCCCCGGTAGAGACAGCCTGCATGGTTTCCCCGCCTCAACCTGGCTGCTCTTTGAGGGCTCAGCTTCTCCAGGAGCCAGCTGAGGTCCTGGCACACACAAAATGCTCAATAAATGTTCTCTCATTTGATAGACAAATGAGTGGGAGGGCGATGAAGGAACTGGGTAGGTGGTAGATGGCTGGGTATGGGTGAAGTGAAGGAGCCACGCAAAGTGGCACCCACCTTTAATCCCAGCTATTCCTGAAGCTGAGGCAGGAGGATGGAGAGTTTGAGGCCAGCCTGGGCAACTTAGTGAGAACCTGTTTCTTCCTCTCCCTCTAAAGAAGTAAAACAAAACAAGATGAGTGAAGAAATGGGTAGATGAGAAACCTATGTATCATGCCCCAGCCTCACGGAGCTACGCGCCTTCCACCTCTCTAGGCACGTCTGCACATCACTTCCTGTTCTCTGCTATCCAGCCACGTAACCGCCCCTCAGCGCACAGACCACGCACACGTACTCCCCGCATGGAATGCACTGCCCTCTTCACATAACATACTCGTCCTCTAGTTTTTGTTTTTTGTATTTTTTTGTTTTCTTTTGGTAAAGAGAATCAAATTCAGGACCTTGCGCTTGCCAGGCAGGCGCTGTATCACTGAGCTATATCCCCAGCCCACTCATCCTTTAGTGTGTTACTTAATCACCACCTCCTCAGGGAAGCTTCAAATCCCCATGGCGGGCATCTCCAGAGGGCACCTTGCCATTTCGCGTTCAGTCAGGTGGTCCAGTGCACGGTCTCAGAGATAGACTATCACCTCTGCATGGGCAGGAACAGGTTGTGTTTTTCACTCACCTTTGAGCTAGGGATTCAAACTGGTTACTTATTAGATATCTGTCAGATGAGTGAATTAATAAGTAACCAACCCTCCCTAATGCGCCAAGCAGCCCACACTCCAGACTCTGCTGGGGGGAGACACAGGCTTCCTACAAGAAACCTCCCAAAGTCCCAGGAAACTCAAATGCCTCCACCATCTTTTCCTGCAAAGGCTCACTGGGTCTGGAGCCTCCCGAAGCCTCAGTGTCCTCATCTGTGTAATGGGGGGACAATAAATAGTACTGTATCAACCTTATAGGATTATTGTAGGATTGCAGTTAAATTCCCTGGCTTGCTCCAGGGTTTAAATCAGCTGGCTAAGGGCCCACCCTGGTAATCGTGAGGTCGTGAGTTCGATCCCAAATGCAAAAAAAAAAAAGACACATAAATTTCCTGGCTTAATGCCCAACAACAACAAATAATAAATAGTGGTTTTATTATTTTTAAAGTTCAGAAAAAAAACACTGACCTCAGGGACTGATTTCCTTTAAAATGAGAAATATACAGAATTATTGTGAATTTGTTTTAAATGAATATGGTAATCTTCTTACCTTCTATAAAATGTGAATCAGTTATGAATCCATGCCTTATATAAGTGCTTGGGTTTGTTCAAAAGGGAAAACATAGTTATGCTCTCACATTTTTCAAAGTAATGCCCCAGTCTTGTATCAGGCATAAGAAGGGAGGGCTTTCTTCTTTTCCCAGCTTGACTTGGGGTGAGCACCCAGCTGGGATGTTTGTTCACACCTCCTGCCTGTCTTGGCCAAGTCTACTGAGTTGAGTAGAACTGGCCCTAGTATTCCATAACTTAGGGAAGGGCCTTTCCCTAACAAAAGAAGAACAGTTTTTGGCCCATGGTACCTCCTTCCTGTGTGTTGCATGAGTAAATACTCCGTGGTCTGTTGCCCAAGGTTCCAGGTCAGGTTCCAGGTTGGGCCACCTAAGCAAGAAGGTGGGGGGGTGAGGAGATAGGTTTGGGGCAAATCCTACCTGACCTCACACAGGAAAGAACTCAGACATGTCTGAGGGATGGGGTGAGCCTCAATCTCCCAGCCCAACCCCACCTCTGTGGCCTCTTGCTGTCCCCCTACCATGGGCAGCCCACAGGAGCTCACTCTACCTGATCACCTACTTCCTCATCACATGGCCATCAGCCTGGTTACTGACGGAACTCCCAGCTCCAGAGTGGCACCATAAACCTAATGCCTCTAGAAAGATGCATTTTATGTAAGTTCAAGCACTGAGAACTATTGAGTTCAGAAGATTTATTTCTAGAGCCCTCTATATTTTCTGGGATTATCACCTGTCTCTGTTCCCTCTCTCTTCTGGTTGTTATCTTTGGACTCTTTCCAAGCCAAGCTGCCTTGATTGCTCAGGGAGATGAAGGCGCCCAGAAAGGCTCCCATGGTGTCTCTGGTCTGACAAGGGTGCCCTTGGAAGACCCTTTCTTCTTCCTTCCACATAACTCTGCAAATGGCCACAATGCCCCGTCAGCCAGTTCTTTTAGGAACTGACTTCACCAAGAGACTCTTCAAGCAACAAGGAACATAGAGGCCTTGTGCCCTCCAAGTTGGGGAGGGTCACTCTCAGAATAAGCCCTAGGGTCCAGAGGGGAGGGAGAAGAAGGCCAGCTGTGCTCTTTCCTCCACGGTGCCAACCTAGCCTGATACCAAATTAATAGCATTCAAATGAGATGCAAGGCATTATGCAAATCTAGAGGAGAAGGCCACTCTTCCCATGGCCTTTGGGCTGTTGGAAAGCCAGTGTACTGAGCCCTTCATGGAGGACCCCACAGACTCCCTTGAACTGCAACCCACGCAGCCAGCAGGAAAAATCCAGTGACACCAGCTCTCTGCTCTGCTGCTCACTCTGACCTCACCTCCCAAGCACTCACGGCCCCTTCTATTCTGACATGACGCAGGCTCAAAGATAGTACAACCTCCCTGGACATTGGTTTCCCCCTCATCAGCAATGTATGCAAAGTAGATGCAGGGGTTTTTGCATCTACTTAACTGTCCATTAAAATAGCTCCACACCACCGCTGTCACCTCTGCACAGGCCCAGGATTCCAAATCACCAACCCCTGCTGCCTGCAAGCACCATGTGGTTCCTGAGCCTTGTAATTGCTGTGGTGTTTATTGAGCTGTATTTGCATTTGATTGTCATTTAACTTTCCATCTTTATCCTTCCATCAAATCAGGACTTGGGCTTCTGCAATTGATTATTCGTCTTATTTTCAGTCCTTTGGTGGTTTTCAGAGAGTTTTATTAATGCCACAAACTTGAGCCCTGGGACTTTTCTTCCTCGACATGGAGGGGGAAGGGCTCTACCCACCTATTCCAGGACTACTACATGAAAATAATCTAGCCAACATCATGGATCTCAAGCCCTATCCCCAGTCTGCCTATTCCAGCACCTGCCTTTCTGCCCAGCCGGTGGCATTAAACATTTATGGAGCTGTGGAGGATCAAAGGCCCCGGCTGGGGGTGGTGGGCAGGCTGGAGGCCTCGGAGATGGAAAGTAGCTCACATCAATCCACTTTCTGCTGCTGTTTCCATTTACCCTGGGCTCTTGCTACAGCTGATCTGGTCCCACTCCTAGAGTGGGAGGAAATGCTCAAAATCTAGGACTCTGTTTATCAGTCTCCTCCGTCTCAATTGAAAGCATTATTTTTAGGTAATCAAGGAAGCCCAGACCTGGCCTCCTGGATTGTTCCAGTGCTCCAAGGTTGTTAGCCCACTCTGAGAATTGTGTTGAAGTGAGCAGACAGTCTGTGCCCCTGCAGTCTCTGAAGTAAGGCAGCAGCCCCTGTCTCTGCTTCTCAGAAACCCCTTTTACTCCACAGAAGATACAGCTCTTGCTAGGTGTGGTGCTGCATAATCTAGGAGGCTGAGGCAGGAGGACTGCAAGTTCAAGCACAGTCTGGCAATTTAGGAACTTGGCAGAAGTTTGTCTCAAAATTTAAAAAATATAAAGAGAGCTATGAAGGCTGGGGATATAGCACAGCATCACAGCGCCTTCCTGGCAAGCACAAGGTCCTGAGCTTGATTCCCAGTACCAAAAAAAGAGCTGTGGATGTAATTCACTGTGAAGGTTCTGGGTTCCATCCTTACTACCAAAGGAAAAAAAGATGATTGGGGACGTTTTCAATCCCTAGTACCACCAAAAATAAAAAACTATAGCTCTTGTTTGCAGGCTGTCTCCTCTTCTGTCTCAGAAAGCAAGTTTTATCCTTATAGAGACTTCAAAATAAGCCATCAGTGTACAAGGTGGTGGGCTGTTTGGGAGTAGCCAACTGATGTTGCTTCTGTGGGGATGTGGACAGGAGTTCTGACATGGTCTAGGCAGGGACTGCAAGGGGTACTGGGATTAAAGCACCCCTTCTTCCCTCACTCTGGCTTTCAATCCTAATCCAGCCACAGCAGCTTTCACTGACATGAAGCAAATGCCCCCTTCTCCATTATCTCACAACTCTCACTTGGGCTTTAGATAGTCCTTATGCCTATCACTTAGTCACAGATATTTATTGAGCATCTACTATGTGCTGGTCACTGGGCTAGTTTGGGGGTAGATGAGACCAACTTAGTCTATGCCTTCACAGACTCTACAACTAGCAGGGAAGAGAAGACAGATGACTTAGTAATTACACATAGGGGACCCAGGGTCCCCTAGGAACAAACAGGAGAAGCCTGGGGTCCCCTAGGAGACACAGAGAGAATGGGAGAAGTGACACCAGTATGGAGGAGTTTTTCAGTTCCCCAGACGCCACTTTTGGATGTGATGTATATTCAGATTTAGTACACTACAAGCCTGTCAGCCCTATATATAGCTGAATGTCCCTTTGCACATTTTATTGTCCTCAATTTGTGGTTGATGCCAACATTTAGGAAGAGTGGACCCTTGGAGGGCATGAGAAGTGGTGCCTGGCAAAAAGTCTGCCACTTGCGGAGTAGGCCCAGACTCTGCCTCAATCCAACTGGCAGCCCGTCACATAGAAGTCGCATGGAGCGCCGGGCATGGTGGCTCACGCCTGTAATCCCAGCACTTGGGAGGCTGAGGCAGGAGGATCATTGTGAGTTTGAGACCAGCCTGGGCTACAAAGTAAGCTCAAGGGCAGCCTGAACTGCATTGAGAGACCCTGTCTCAAAAAGACAAAAAAAAAAAAAAAAAACATGGAGCATCTCTAGGGAGGAGGGAGAGCCCAGGGCATAATTATTCCCACATGAAGTACTATTCTTTACGCTCAAGGCAGAATGCTGTCTTATAGGGCTTGTAGTCTCCAGTGGATGCTGCTCCTGAATGCCGAGGTGATTTCAAGCAGCAGGAAAGACGATGGGGAAAGTTCTGGACGGCTCCTCTCACTCTCCTTCTTCCAGATAGTGTCCTGCCCATCAAAAGCCCAGCCTCGTCCTGAGGGACCCAGGGATGTGGAAGGATCTCAGAAATACCTTCAAGTGGGAGTCTCGTGACACTGGCCTGTATTTCTGTTTCTGTGCCTAGTTTTCCATTCCACGAGCACCTCTGGTTCTTCCTCTCCTCTGTGCCTTCTCTCTTGGCTTTCTCTCCTCACCTCTGATCCTTTCATCAACACCTCTCCCTTCCTGCCATCCTTCTGCTATTGCTCTTTTTCCTCAGCTTCTCAAGACAACTGCCCAAAAATCTTCTCCCACCATCTCCCTCGGCTAATTCCACACGCCACCTGCCTGCTGCCTGGGCATCTTACAGCAAGGCTGCTCTCTAGAGCCCACAAGAGTATCTGGAAAGAATCCCTGAAGCAGAACTGGAAGATTGTAAGGATGGAAAGACCAAAAGACTCTGGAAAACAAAGCAAAACAGAACAAAACAAACAAAAATTCTCTGAGGAGGGAATTTTTTTTTGTGGGTTTTTTTGTTTTTGTTTCGTTACCAGAGATTGAACTCATGACCTAGCGCTTGCCAGGCAGGCACTTATGCCACTAAGCTAAATCCCCAGCCCCTGTGGAGAGGGAATTTAAAAGCATAAGTTTTGCCATCAGCTTTTAGGATGAAAAGCACTGGGAAATGCACTGGGCAATGGCTGGGTTCTGGGTCAAAACTAAGATCAGAGATGCCCTGTCAGGAGCCAAAACCAGTCTTCATCTCCTTTATAGGGAATAATAACATCAGCCATAAGGTCAGGTTGTGCGGTGTCCACTGAACCCCTACACGTGAGTCCAACCATGGACTCCTGGACCTACATAGCACCCTCAAGGATGATACAACTCTCACTGGTCCCTTTACTCTCCTGGGATTCACTGGCACTCCTGAGCCCAAGCAGAGTCCTAGAAGCTTATTTTTCCATGTCCTCAAATGGTACAGCTTTTTTGGCTACTACTTTGGACCTCCTATAAGTCTCCATCTAAAACAGTCCTAATGTTTTAGTAGTAAAACACTTGCCTATAATGAGGATGGGGTTCAGTCAAGGATGAGGATGATGAGGATGATGATGATGATGATAAAGCCAGGTGCACACCAGTAATCCCAGCATTCTGGGAGGCTGAGGCAGGAGTATTAAAAATTCAAGCCCAGAGTTACGGTTTAGCTCAGCAGCACAAGCACCTGCCTGGCAAGCATGAGGTTGTGAGTGTGATCCCTGGTACTGAAAAACAAAATAAAACTTCAAACCCAACTTGGGGAATTTAGTGACTTAGTGAGACCTCATCTTAAAATTAAAAATTAAGGTCTAGGGATGGAAGTCAGGGTGAAGACCTTTAGTTCAATCCCAGAACTATCACAGAAAATATAAAGATAAATATATTTTTTAATTCCAAAGCCCTTCCCCTATCTTCTCCACCAGCTCCAGGAAGCCTGAGCAGTAGACAAAGGATCTGGGCCAAAGGCTCTAGCTGTTCCTGTGGTTGCTCTGGTCCCACATTGGGGACGAAGCAGGATCCTGGACATCCAGGTTCCCTGAGGACCTAGGCTACTACCTTCAGTTCCCCACAACTTGGCCCAGGTTGCCTTCTGCCAAGTGGAGAATGTCTCCCCAGGACACAAGTGCCAGTGGCTTTTAACTATAATATCAGGATAATTAAGCTTTTCTGTGAGCACAGTTTGCTGCTGATGCAGCTGCCTGGAGCTCTGGCATTTATTGAGCGCAAAGTAATAATTTATTGTCCTTTGTGGGCTCAAAAGCCATCTTCATTATCGGCCCAGGACGGAGCTGCCACAAGGACACCGGGGCCTCATCAGCTGCCTCACTCAGAAATGTCTTCCCAGTTCACCCTTGGCGCCCTCAGGTACCTGGATGGGGTGGAGAGAGGGTGGGAAAGCGGGGTGCTCTCTCACATGGAGAGCAGGTAAAATCTACCACCTTAGCAGGCTGCTAATGGGGGACAGGGTGGCAGGCTTGGCTGGGCGTGGGCAGCGCGGAAGGGAGGGCGCCGCGTGCCCACACTAGTAGGGCAATGCTTCCCCTGAGCAGGCGGTGGCGCGGGCGCCTGTGCTCCTGCCGCTGGGTCTCTGCGCCTGTGCTTGAGACTTTACGGTAAACCGCTCCCTCCCGCGCCCCCGCCCCAGCCCCGCGCGCCGAGCCCGGCGCCGACGCCAGGCGCTGGCCGTGGTGCTGATTCTGTCAGGCGCTGGCGGCGGCGGCGGCGGCGGCCCGGCTCCCGCTCCCTGGCCGGACCGGGCAGGCTCTGCCGCTCCTGCGCCCACGCCTGGCAGACCCCTCGCCCTCCCGCCGCGGCCCCAGAGCGGGGCGCGGCTGCAGGCGGCACCATGCGCCCAACAGCCCTGCTGCTGCTGCTGCTGCTGCTGCCCTCGCTGCTGGCGCTCCTGGCTCACGGTAAGGGACCCGGCGCCCGGCGCAGGACGGTAGCGGGGCGAGGTCCCGGGGGAGGGAGGGAAGCGCGCTCTGCCGCTAGCTCCTCGGGTCCGGGTGTCCAGCCCGAGCTCCGAGTCCCGCCGGCTGCGCTGCCCCCGGCGCCGGCAGAGCCGGGCGGGGCGCAGGCTCCCGCCATTCGCGCCCGGCCGAGACCTCGCCTTTAATCGTCTCCCCGGATCTAATGGGATTTCTCTGCTGCAATTCATCACGCCACCCCTCCCCGCACACACACGCGCGCTCAGCTGCGCTCCGCCTCGCCACGCTCCGGGCGTCCAGGGGCGCCGAGGCGCGGGCCGGGGGTGGGGGGGCGGGCCGGCGAGTCGGCACGGTCTGGCCGGCTGCCCGCGATCCGCCTGCCCCGCTGCCGCCAAACTTCGTACGACTTTGCCGTGGGATCCGGGGCCTCTCGCGTCCTTACTGCGGAGGAAGCCGGCCTGATGTCGTCCGGACCCGGGTTAGGGTGTCACTCACCCGCCCCCGCCTTAGCACCGCCACGCCAGAATCAGAATCTAGAGCAGTTTTGGGGCGACACTCGAGGACCCCCGGGCCGTGTATCTGGCTCTTCGCTCTGCCCTGGACTGCAGAATGTGAGGTCCCGGGATAGTTTGTCCTCTCTGAAGTCCTTTACACACGCGCGCTCGCGTGCACACACACACACACACCGCCCAGCGCTGCCTCCCTCCGGCCTCCCCTCCTACTCGCACCCCTCGGCCGCAGACAGACTCCTGCGAGAACACTGCTGGTCCCCCACTCTGGGTGCCCCCGTCTGCGCCCCCAGCCCCCGGCAGGGAGTCACGTTCTCAACTTCGTTGGTCTCGGGTCAGGGGAAGCTTGGCCTTGGAGTAGGCACAAAGGGAGTTTAGGGAGAGGATACAGGTTCTGTGCTCCGGAGAAAGAAGGTTTTGGAGGCTCGTCTGGACCTGCCGTCCCGGCTCAAACAAGCTGTTTTTCGAAGCTGATTGCTCGGGTCTTTCTCCCGCTCCTTCCGCCGCCGGCTGGCGAGGTAGAAACCGCGCTCAGAGTTGCGAACCGCGGTCCCTTGCCGTATGGTTCGCAGCCCCTGCTGTGGAAGAGGAGAGAGGGAGAGTTTCTAACCTCTGCGCCGGATCTTTCCACGCCGCGGCTGAGGTCGGGGCAGCACTGGGCCCGTGCACGGCAGATTGTTTGGCTCTACGGCCCCAAGGGCGTGGAAGCCCCTCCATGAGCCTTTAGCTCTTCTCACACGCAGCCTCGCGTGTCTACCAGGCACCTGGCCATACTGGGTCCTCCAGCAACACGGGTAACTTGGAACCCGGTGTTTATGTTGAGGGCAAGAGGAAAAATCCCGGAAGCCTCACCTCAGAGACTGAATGGGCAAGGAGAAGCCCATAAGGGAGATGGCAGTCAAGTATGTTCCTCTGAATTCAGCCATCTGAATCGGAGTCTGGTCACATCCTTGGCCTGGACAGCTCTCTTGAGGCATAGGGTCATTCCCTGGCTTGCACTCTGAGGCCTCTTGTGTGTGTGTGGGTCTTCGTGTGAGTGTAATTGATAACTTGTGTATCTGCAGTAGGAAGTCGCAGGTCGTTTGTGCTTGGGAAGGTCTGAATAATGGGGGAGAGTTCAGGAATCTCATGTGAGGCCATTAGTACATAGTTGCAGCCTCTGCCAGAGCACTCCCTGAGAGCTGGACAGAGACTTCGGGTCTCCAAGAGGAAGGCTGATGTGGCTGGGATTTCCCAGAGGCCTGCGGAGTTTGTGGGGGTGGGTGTTGGGAGGAATTTGCCCACTCTGTGGCCAGAAGTCTGTTTGTCCCTCTGCCAGTGTCCCCCTCTGACCCAGTAGGATTTTCAATGCCCATTTTTGGACCAGGGGTCCGACTGCTGAGGAAGCCCTTTATTACTCAAAGCAGAGGAGGAAGAAGCCTGGCAGGTAAAGGCATGGGCACCAGAGCCGGGTGGCTCAGAGACCCCTCCCTCTTTAGCTGTGATTCAAGACCCCAGTTGTTGAGGGTTGAGGGTGCCAAGTCCTTTCACTGGGAGACAGTGCATTTGGCCATCTCAGAGCTCCTGGAGACTTCAGTGAAGGAAGGCCTCGAGGCGCAAAGACCTAGGGCTGTGAGCTTCACAGCCAGGACAAGGCATCCGTCAACCTAGCAGTCTTCAACCCTCAGAGCTTTGCTCACATTTGAGCTCCAGCTGCAAGATTCAGCCAGGCATAGCTCAGAAGCAGCAGGAGACCTGGGAGGCAGAGGACCCAGAGGCTTGGAGACTGGGTGAGAATGGGCCCACCCCATGGACTCAGTCTCCTATTCCCTTTAGCACCTTCTGTGAAGAATTGGCCTAAGGGACACTGTGGACCACAGGGTACCTGCCCAACCCATGGGCAGTTTGGAGATCTCGCCATAGTGAGGGAAGAAGGTAGTGCAAGAGAAGCTGGGCCTGCCCAGGCCTGCTGTGTCAGTTTAATGATTTTTAATGAGCAATTACCTTTAGTCATTCTCCTAATTTCTGAATATCAATAAAGTTAATTAAACTCTGCATGTATGAATGTGGCCTGGGGAGACCGTGAAGGTGGAAGCAGGGAAAACAGTGGGATTGGGTCTCCAGGGGTGGAGGCTGCCTCTGTGCTGTGTGACCTTGCACCTACTGTACCACCTCTCTGAGCTTGATGGAGAGTGTGGTGGGAAAAGGAGGAGTGGGGGCCTCAAATCTTAGTGCTGTCTCTGCCAGGAACTAGAAGATGGCTTACAGGAGGTAAGCCATGGAGGAGGAAGGAGAGAAAGGGAAAGAGGATTTGACTTCCAGGATCCTCACTGCTGCAAGGGTTAACAAACCAAGGCTGCCTTAACCTAAAATGGTAATTGCTGCCTGCTTCCTCCCCTAGTAGTGCTGGGTTGTGACAGCTCTTTCTTGAGTCTGGGGGTTGCTGCAGAAGGAGCTGACCCTCTGCCCTGCTTCCTGTTCCCTATCCTACACTTTAGGGTCAGGATGTGACACTGGGAACAAGGCGATAATCTGGGTTCCACTCAAAGCCCCAGAGGTTGATGAGGTGGGCAGAAGGTCCCTGTGGGCTTCTGAGGAGACCAAAGAGCCCAGAGACTGCTGCGGAGAGGAGCGGGAAGCCTGATTTGGCTTTTTGCCCCTCACAGCCTTAGCACATCAAGCTTGGCAGGTCCTGGCGGCTATCCCGGCCTCCTCAGCAGGGTGGCAGCTTAAAATGCCCTGGGGATGCTGTAGGGTACTAATGGGGAGCAAGGAGACACAGGGCCTAGGCTTAATTAGAAACTAAGCTTCCAGGCCCACCACCACTAAGGCTGCCTGAAACTGGAGCCGTATGAGAAAACCTGCTTCCTTAACTCCTCTCTCTATCCAGTCCCAGACTCTGCAGTCTCCTCCTGCCCTTCTAGTCCCTGCCTCTCCTAGCCTGTGCCCCTCCATCAGCCCTTGCCAGCTCATCTGCCAGTCTCAGCTCAATTCAGCGATTCTGCACCCCCACCTGGCAGAGCTGTCAGGGCTCAGTGCTCTTACTCAACCCCCAAACAAGAAAGAGGGCACAGAAAAGGACCTATAGGCAGGAGTAAGTTAAAGATTCCTTTAGTTAAGGAATCTTTCAGTCTACATGGTTAAGAGCACAGACTGTTGCGTGGCCTCAGGCATGCCCCTGGCTTCTCTAGGTCTTCACTCTTTGGAGCATTCAGTGTAAAGTTACACCAAGTTCATGGTTGCCAAGCCTAGGAGCACATCTGGGCCTCAAAGGACTTTACCAAGCCATGCAGATTGCTGGGTTCCCAGGTTACTGGCCTACTCTCGTGGATGGGGAGCCAGCTTTTAAGAAAGAAGAAAGGAAGAAAGAAAGAAAGAAAAGAAAAGAAAGAGAGAACCTAGAGGAGGTAATGCTGCCAGGCCTAGTGCACAGGTCTCCAAGAAGGTCTTTAAGGCCAACCCCACCAGAAAGCAACAACTCCAGGAAGATGACTTAATTCAGTCAGGCCAATTCCTCAAACTAGCTGAGTTCTCAGCAGCTTCTGAGATCTTGCCATTCCTTCTCCCGATATCCTTTGCCCCTCTAGGGCCAATCTGGCTCACTCTACCTCAAATATCAGCTTAGCTAGCACATCAGTAATTATTGAGCACATGTCTATTGGGCATCTACTCTATGGTTTCTCCAAGAAACCTGTCCTTCAGCCTGGGTCAGGGGACTCTTCCATGCTTCCACTGTCCCTTGCTTTACCCATCTAAGTATATATCTTGTTGGATAACAAGTACCTGGTTGCTTACCATTTCTCCCAGCAGCAAATCTGAACTCAGAAAAGAGGACACTGAGTCTGTTTTGCTCCTCCATATATTTTAGGGCAGCTCAGGATGTCTATTCAGGAGAAACTTGGGGTCAGCTGCCTGGTTAGGATGGAGAGGTGCACCCTCGGCAGCTGGCACCGCATCTCAAAGCTGAGTTTGTGTAGCAAGCACACTATTTTTACATAGATTGCATGTTAGGGGTTTTTTTCCCTTTCCTAACAGTTGGCCAATTATCCCAACTGTAAATTATAGCCTTTACTTAGTTTTTTCCTTATGCAAATTAAGCTGTCATGCCATCAGTCTGAGGTGGGTTGGGGGTGAGATGCTGATGGTCACTCTTCATGGGGTAAAGGCTCTCCCCAGTCAACATTTAGTGCTACCACTGCTTGCGTCTCCATTGGCACAGAGCCTAGCACACATCAGACATTAAATGCATATTGATAAATACATGAGAATTGCACAGGTAGACATCAGAAGAGATAAGCCCAGGGCCCAGCCTTCCTGACCCCTTCTCACAGCACCTACCCACCTAGCCCTCTGCTGTCTAAGCGGGAATTTAAAGACTCAGATGAGGGCAGGACAATCTTATGTTTTCTGTCGGTAAAGCCCCTTGTCCGTCTGTTTTAAACACCCTCACATAGCTTGGAGTAATCAAGTGAAACTGGGATCAGCTCTGAGCTGATGTGCCTTTGAATGGAGCAGGGAAGCAACCTGAAGATTCCTCTAGCAATTCAGGCCTATGAGCCTTTCACAGCTCCTAAAAAAGCAAGCCCTGGGGGATAGCCATCCACCATTCATTCATTCATCCATTCACTCTTTCCACAAACATGTATCGAGGTATGAAGTCTGCCCCAGGACACCCAGGGGTCCAGGCTTCATCACTCAGATCTTTCACATAAATTTTCTACTTAATGCAATAAGAGATGAGTTATGCCCACTTTAAAGATAGGAAAACTGAGTTGTTGAGATATTTAGTCACTTGCCCTGGGCTACACAGAACATAATAAGTCACTCCAAAGTGCCTGCCCATTTTGCAAAACTTGGCCTCAGCCAACACCATGTCCATCCCCACCACCCCAACTGCAGCAGAGCTTCAATCCAGACAGATGGAAATCCAGGAGAACATCATATTCAAGACATAAACAGCCCCTAACTTACTTCAAGCACATTTCTGTTCATGACAGTTGCTTCTTTCCTGATATTTACTCTCAGTCCTTAATGCTGTAAGTTAGAGATGTTTTATCTTGTCCTGTCCTTAATGGGAAAGGAATGAAACATCCTTTCTAATAATTAGAGGCCAAGAAAAAGCACAGGTCCAGAAGTTGGTGAAATGTGCTTCCTGGTTAGGTCCAGAGGTCAGCGGCCTTAGGTGACCGTCCCATACTTTGGGAGCCTTGGTGAACAAGGACCAGTCTCAACTGTCCTGGCATCTTGAGCTACCCATTCCCTCAGCCTCCATCAGGGAGCCTCAGCCCCCAAGTGGGAAGGCCCAGCTTCCTTTTACCTGCCTACCTGCTGCCCAGCTACAACCCTGGGAGAGTAGGATTGATGCTGCAGCCGCAGGCAGAGAGTTGTTGGCCATTGATTGTTGAGATTTCTCAGCAGGCTCAGGAGCAAACAAACCAGCAGCTTCTCTAACAACAATCCGGGTCTCTGGCTGCAGTCTGCCATCTTACTGGCAGGCAATCTGGTAGAAAGGGAAAGGGTGGGATGGGAGGTCCTGACTGGGCCCAGAAGGAACAAGGGGCTCTCCCCAGATACAAGCAGGGACTGAGTGGGCATGGGAAAGGGGGCAATGGAGAGAGAAAGCAAAGATCAATCCTAGACCCTGTGTGTGCTTTGTATGGTCCAACCTCTACAGTTTCACTCAGTCATTTTTCCATACCTGGAATACCATCCTAGGCCCTTCTTATTTGCATTTGTTTATTTATGAGAGGGTCTTGCTATGTACTTCAGGCTGTCCTTGAACTTGAGGCAATCCTCGCCTCTACCTCCTGAGTGCTGGGATTACAGACATGCACCACTAAGCTCAATGGTCCTTCTTATTTCACTTCTCCCACCACCGCTTTTCCTGATCACTCATCCCAGGAGGCTCTCTGTCCTCTATACCGCAAATACCATCCATCAAGAACTTAACTTCTCCATCCTTCACCCACACATCTATTCCCCATCCAACAACTCTCTATTCAGCACCTACCAGGTGCTTGATGGACAGGAATATAATATAATTTCTCTGGCTTTAAGGAACTCAGCCTGGAGGGGAGCTGCCTTCTTAATAAGCCCAGCTCTATCTACCTCTCCCAGTAGATCAAAGAACTTTTGATTTTAATTGAATGAGATAAAGATGAGATGCCAAAGAGCACCTATGTGATTCAACTACCCTGACCCTCAAAAGGACAGGAGACTCCTGGCTAGCATATACTCTGGGTCTCAGTTCTTCATCTGTAGCAGGAGTGTTCACCATTTGGTTTGGTACAGTCCCAGCAAGTATGAGGTTCTTGGGTGAAGCCATGATAGGTATTCTTCCCATCTCTACTGGGTCTGGGTGTTCCCCCGAACTCTAAAAAAGGCAAAGCAAACTGAATGTGGTGGTGCACACCTGTAATCCCAGCACTTAGAAGGCGGAGGCAGGAGGATTGCTGCGAATTCAAGGCCAGCCTAGGCTATATAGTGAGTTCAAAGCCAGCCTGGACCACATACTGAGACCTTATTTCCAAAAAAAAAGGAGGAGAAGAAGAAGGAGGAGGAAGAGGAAGAGGAGGAGAAGGAAGAGGAGGAGGAGAAAGAGGAAAAAAAGAAAAAAGAAAAGCAGGTGCAGTGTTCCTTCCTGCCACCAAACCAAATGTGCTGTTGAATCCAACCAGTGGAATCCACTGCCGTAATGCTGTCCCCAATGGGTTCAGCCAGAGGAACCATCGTCAACTTCAGCCTGTCCTTCAGCACCCCCTACACACACAGACTCGCACACACAGACACACACACACACACACACACACACACACCAATTCCTCTACTCACAAGCATTGCTCCTATCTCTACCCACAGGACCCTCCCCCCAGCTGGTCATCAGGTTAGGAGGGCAGAAAGGGTGGAGGTGGAGGGCAGTAAAAAGTGCCTGAACCACTAGGCACTGCCCCCATCTCATTTGCATGCTGTTTTCCTGCAATTTGTTCCTGGTTCCTTGTTAAAGGCGCCCTGCGTTTAAATGAACCCCACCCCTCCCCACTCCCAGCCCAGATCGCCCCCCAACAGCTTCTCCCTTGCTCTCCCTCCCTCCCAGCCCAGCAGCTGAGCACCAGCTTCTTTGTCCCCCAAGCAGCCACCTGCTGAGTGTCTGGCCCTGGTCCCACCAGCCAGCAGGTGCCTAGGGAGGCTTGGGGGAGGGATCATGCAGTGTGGGGAGCCAAATAGTGCCTCAGGGGAAGGGACACAGTCCCAAAAGAGCAGAATCAGCAGCATGTGGGTGAGGGAGCCAGGATTCCAGCATTTAAATCCAGTCCTGATCTTGCTGGTTGAATGATCTTGATCATTGTATTGCCTCGCTGTGCCTTAGTTTCCTTGGGAATTCAGGGAGCTGTTTGCTTCCCACCTCTTTCAAGGACAGCATCAGAATCAAAGGAAATCAGAAGGGTTAGTGACTGGGAGAGACCAGGAGTCCAGGCCGAGGTTGTGGGGGAAGGGTGTCCTCCCACAGCCAGAGCTGTCTGACCACAGGAGGGGTAGTCCCAGAGGGCTGGATCAGGTGCCCAGGGAGCCCAGGACAAAACTGTTGAGACAGGAGTAAAGGATAAGCCTCAGCCTGACCAGATCAGACCAACAAAATGAGACTAAAGCCGGGCGTGCTGGTGCACATCTGTAATCCCAGAATTCAGGCCGGAGGGTTGTTGCAAATTCAAGACCAGCCTGGGCTACAGTGAGCTCAAGGCCAACCTGAACTGCATAGTGAGACCATGTCTCAAAAAGACAAAAAAAAGAAAGAGAGAGAGAGAGAGAGAGAGAGAGAGAGAGAGAAAGAAAGACAATTTTTAAAAAAAGAAAAAGAAGATGGTGAGACTAGCAGGGCAGAGAGACAAGTGTTGCATTCTGGATGCTTCTGTGCCCTTCACCCTGGCATGCTGCTCTGCTGAGCATTGTCTTAGACATCATTTATGTCTGGCAAGAAGGACTGGGATGTGGCCCAGTGCTAGGGCCCTAGGTTCAATCCCCAGCACTGCAAACAAACAAACATACATCCAGCAAGAATGTAAAACATCTGGACCAGCAGCTGGCAGTCTCCTATCGTGAGACTCTATATTGTGGGTGGCTGGCCAAGACAGAGGATCACAGAGTGCCAGGTGTGAAGCGAGCCCAGCAAAGGACACATAAAAGAGGTCATTCAGACATTTATTTGCCCAGATTCCCTTGTCTCCCTTCTCTTCCTGCCACTCAGTGCCTGTCTTGTGGATGCACCCTACTCCTATCCTACTGGGTCCAGCCACCCTGTGTTCTTGGGGTTCTGAGGAAGAACTCCACATAAGCAGGTAGCCAAGTCTGTGTGCATCTCTACCTGGCTTTTCCACTTCTTCTGGGTGTCTGAGCCCTCTCTCTGCATGCTGGGACTGGGACTAGGACATAGGCACAACAGGCTCCAGCTCAGGCTGGTAGCTCCCTGTCCCTGCAGCCCATTCTATTCTTTTTCTCCCCAATCTTGGGCTCCACTGACCCCTCAAGGAGACTTACAGCTAGAGCTGCTGTTGCTATTTTTAGCAAATCTGTACCCTTCCCCTCCCCCATTCAGGCTTGATGGGCAAAGTGGAGGAACAGGCCAAACCTGAGGAGCCTCACCTGTTAGGGTGCTGAGCAAATAGACCCCTTTCCTCAGCCCACAGGACCTTGGGACAGAGCGATTGGGCTAGTCCACAGGTGCAGGGCCTATGTCTCAAGGCAGGTTAAGATACATCCCTCCTGCTCAGGGCTGAATGCAAGTTTCCAGGCTACACAGAAACACACACACACACACACACACACACACACTCACACACTCCCCTGCCCCTACCTCCACCCCACCAGCAGACCCCAAACCTCCAATAACTAGTGACTCCTTAGGCCATTTGAAAGGACAACTACAGCTCCTGAGTCTCCTTCATAGAAGCTGCTAGAGGCAGAGGGATCCAAAGGGAGGAAGCCAAGTGAGCTGACATATCCAGGGACTGGCACTGTCCCTGCCCTTCCCAAAGGAGTTCTGAGTTCCTGCTGCAGCTCAGCTCTGCCAAAAAGACACCATTAATACTCACTACCCTCCAGATCCTTAAGGCTTCTGAGTTCCATCCCCATCACCTACCTCAGCTGCTCTGGAAACTGATATGAGCTGGAAGAAAGTCAAGCAGAGCCGTTCAAGGAGTCTGAACGAAGGCACCCCTGGCCTCCTTCATAGGGTGCCTGCCTCTGGGCTCTGGCTGTCTTTGCTCTCAGAAGCCTTTTGTTCCAGAATCTGTCCTGTCTGTCTCTTGAGCTCAGCAAGGCAGGGATGCCTCAGGTCTGCCTCCCAGGCCCACCTAGATCATTTCCTACAGGCCAAGTCAGCTCTCTGACCTTGCTTCTTCATCTGGGGGTGGGGAGGATGTGTAACTAATACAGGTCATCAGTAGTCCAGAGCAGGTCTCAGAAAAGTAGAGTTCTCTGGATCCTTCCCCCTCTTACCTGTGCCCCCAACATGTGCACATATACATGTGGACAGAAACATGCTTCATGCCCACATGATAGACATATGTGCACACTCACACATGTATATACACATATACACATTCACATATATACAAATACATATGAATATTCATACAAGAAGACCCGAGAGTATGTGTGCCCATATATATGCATCTATGCGTGTTCATATTGGCATATATGCACACTCGCACAAATATATTCAGACATGCACACAAATATGCTCACATGGGTATGAACACATACAACCTAGTCTTCCAGTGCTCAGCAAAAACTAACCAATGGGTGGAGATGAGATAAGCCCCAGTGTACACAATAGAGCACAATCCCCCACCCTGCCAAGGCCCCTCCACTTCTACCCCTATGCCCCAGGAGTCTCCACTGGCCCCTAGTGTTGGCTAGTGATAATAGAAGAGCCATTGCCTCATCCTACCCACCCAAAGACTCAAGTCAGCAACCAAGTATTGTTTGTAAAACCAGAAAAGCCCAGAGAGGGCAGGACAAGCCCAAAGTCACACAGTGGCACAGCTACCTACACACTGGACCCAAGGTTCATGAGACTTTTCAGCTTTTACAGCTAAGAACAAACACCCTGGTCACCTGCAAGGTGGAGAATAGCCAGAGTCTACCTCAGCATTTAGGACCACAGTAGCCCAGAGATCCGGGCCCAGTACCTCTCCAATCCCAGCCAAATTCCTCCCATCTATCTCTTCTCTGATGCAGCAGACAAAAACAGCCAGAGAGAAAAGATGACAAAGTCAGAGAGGTGAACTTGGCCCTCATATACAATACCAGTCTCTTCATCTGACCCAAAGGCCTTGGGATCTTGGGACTGCCAGACTGGTCATTCAGCTCAGAAGTGGACACACATGCTGGGAGTGGAGTTGGCTTTTGAACATCAAGGTAGAACCTGGGAAGGGGCAACAGCCCAGAGATGCTAGTCCAGGGCTCAGAAAGATATCTGCTCTGCAACCCTGGCACCTTATGGCCCTGTCTTGCTGGGCTTTGTGGCTAGAAGACACTATCGATCTTTGGTGACTGTGTAGAGCTGAGCAGGGGACAGAGAATGAAGGGGATTGCTGCTCCTCCCTAGATCACTCTCTGTCTGGTTCCCTAACTTCACCACTGGGCTGGACTGACCTGGTTCTAGGGTGAATACAGTTTCTGGCTCTGCAGCCTTCCTGTCCCTGCTGACATTACCAAGGTTTGCCATTCAGAGAAATATGCTCTTTGCTGCTGACTTGGTGGTGAGAGGGACCAGCACCGGCGGGAGGGCTGTGACCTGAGCACCCAGCTCAGGGCCATGTCTCTCTGGCCACTAGTTGACACCTCCATCCTGGGTCCAGAGGGTAGCTCGTCTACCTTCTGCCTAGCATAGCTGGCAGGAGTTGTGGTCTGGGGTACAGATGAACAGAAAGAGCCAATGGACAGAAACCTCTACTGTGAGGGAAGGAGACCTACACCTACCTCCATGCCTACCTAGACTCCCTCTCTGGCCACTGAAATGCAGGAATCAAGGTGAGATGCAGTAGATCAGACTGAAGGCGATGTTGGCAAGGGGACCCCTGATTTTCCTCCCATCCCTTCCTGCATTCCCTCAGAGGCCAGGGCCAATTCTCTGACCCCTACTTTCCAGGCCTGCCCCTACCTTTCCCCGATATTGTACTCCAGGCCCCCAGCATGTGTGCCACCTGCCTAACCCCAAGAACTGTGGGTAGGCAGGGCTAGGGTCCTCTGGGTCCCCAGAGCCAGCAGCCAGACAGGAGAGAGGACAGAGGGCTGTAGGGGAAGGTGTAGAACACAGCAGGTGATGCTGTGGCAGAGCCCTCATTAATCACCTCTCCAGGCCCCAGCTCTGCAGTGGCAAGACCGTATTAGATTTTAAATTGGAAAGCAGAGAACGTGGCGGTTAGCAGGGAGCTCCCTCTACCCTGGGCCCCTGGGTCACAGCCTCATAGAAAGGAGGGGACAATGGGGTGAAGAGGGCTGGCTCAGGTATATCCCAGAGCAGTGTCCCACTCCCTCAGAGGCCAAGGGCTGTCCAGGGCAGATGGCCCTAAGAAGGCTCAGATTAAGGGTCCAAGAAGAGGACAGAGTGAAAAGGAGGGGGCACATTGGTTAGTGCAGGAAATATACCCCTTCTTCTGGGAGCTTGGGCGTTTCTGAGCTCAAGGTTCCAGAGTGTGGAACCCACGATCAAGGGCAAATGGTAATGATTTGGGGCTGGGGATTTAGTTCAGTGGCTTAAGCACCTGCCTAGCAAGCATGAGGTTCTGAGTTCAATCCCCGGTACAAAAAAAAAAAATTGTAATGATTTGCAGGCCATGCGCATACCTCCATGTATATACACACACATGCACACACACACGCGCACCTGTGTGTGCTTGTATTCAGACACATATACACCCACATTCTCACACATGCACACACAAGCAGAAAGCAATGCAGTAGAAATTTTTATCCCAGCTGGTAGGGGCTCATACCTGTAATCTCAGCCACTTGGGAGGCAGAGGCAGGAAGACTGAAAATTTGAACCAAGCCTGGGCTCAAAATTAAAGATATAAAAAGGTTTGGGCTGTAGTTCAGTGCTCTCTGAGTTCAATTCCTAGTACCTTTTTTTTTTTTTTTTTTAAGAAAAGAAAAAGAAATTTTGATCATAGGCTGTGGATCACATACAGACCTGGTTCAGACTTTTTTATCTGCCACTTTTTCTCTGATTAAACTGGGATGATTCACTTTGCCTCTCAGTCTCAGTTTCTTCCCATGTAATATTAATTCTAAGCACAAAGGGCAGCCATTCTGTGTGGAAGACAGATCTTGAGGATGGACATGCCTAACCCATAGCTGGCACTCAGTAAATGGAAGTGTACTGCCCCAGGAGCCTTGGCCAGAGCCTGGACTGGATATCCTGCCCTCTGCCGCTGATAGGGCAGTGAGGAAGGCATGAGTCCACAGAGCACAGCAGGCATTCCCGCAGAATAAGCACATGTCCAAAGCCCCATCCTGGGCCAAATCACATGAGGCCAGATCACAAGAGGCCAAATGTTCCTGGCTGTCTTCCACTCATGATGTCCAGGTCTTCCTTACTGGCTCAGCTCAAGCTCCCAAATTACCCATCAAATATCTAACATGGATAATACCAGTGCCCAGTCAATGCAGGAGGCAAACAATCTGAGTAGGGGGAGACACTAACCCCCCCTGGAGAGTGAGTGGCTGATAGCCTCAATGTTCCTGAGGCTTTTGTGAAAATCTGAAGAAGTTCTGGGGTTCTTTTTCATCTCCCCCTGCCCAATCCCAGTCCCCAGTTTTCCCAGGCCTAAAAGAAGAGAAGCAGATACCCCATGTTAATGCTTTTCAAGGACCCCTATCCTAGGCTCTTCCCCTGACGGGAGGGAATAATACAGGGATGAAAAGTTTAGGTTGTGGAGCTATACTTCCCGCTGATAGCCACTAAGCAAGTGTGGCTACTTAACTATTAATTTACTGACATGAAATAGAGTTAAAATTCACTTCTTCATTAGCCACATTCCAAGCAAACTATAGCCATTTGTTGCTACTATGTTCTTTTTTTGTTTGTTTGTTTGTTTGTTTGTTTGGTTGGTTGGTTCTGGGGATCAAACATAGGGCTTTATGCATACTAGGCAAGCACCCTATCACTGAGCCACACTCCCAATCCCCTGGTTACCATACTGAACACCCAAATATAAAAAACATTTTACGGGGATTTAGCTCAGTGGCCTAAGTGCCTGCCTGGCAAGCGCGAGGTTGTGAGTTCGATCCCTGGTACCAAAAAAAAAAAAAAAAAGCATTTTGCTGCCAGGCATGGTGGCACACTCCTGTAATCCCAGCACTTGGGAGGTTGAAGCAGGCCAGTCATTGCAAGGGTAAAACCAGTTTGGGCTACAAAGTGAGCCAAAGGCCAACCTGAACCATATAGCAAGACCCTGTCTCAAAAAGACAAAAGACAAAAAAAAAAAAAAAAAAAGAGCATTTTGCAGGCTGGGGATATAGTTCAGCAGCATAGCACCTGCTTGGCAAGCACAAGGTCCTGAGTTCGATTCCCAGTACCAAAAAGATAAATAAATAAATAAAAATAAAAGCATTTTGCATCACTCTAGTGTTAGACAACCCAGGGTTGAAGCTGACACTTTTAAATTGGTGAACTTGGGAAATGCACTTCCCTTGGTCCCAGTTTCCTCATCTATAAGATGGGCAATAAAGGTATCTCATTGAGCTCCCATAGTGGAGAGTCAGTTAATCTGATAAAGCATGTTGCCAGACATTTGGGAAATGCTCAGTAAACAGTAGCCTTCAATATTTTTATTAATAGAGACTCTCATGGTTCACTGCATTCTGAATGTGAGAGCAGGCAGAACTTTTAGATACTTTCTCTCATGGAGTCTCAGGCTGGGGAAGTGGTTTATACAGATGAACTTGTCTTATGGGGGCAGTGTAGGAGACAATTTGAACACCACTCCTTGAATGCAGAACAACTGCTGCAACATTAGTTAAATTCCATATACTAATATGTACAGAGCTGGCTACGGTATTCCCTTTTCCCTTCAATTGGCTCTAAGTGATGCAAATAAGGCTAGCAAAGGTACTGGTATGTAATCCTGGAGGCCAACCTGACAGTTTCCTGTTTCCTCACTGTACATAGTGCTCTCTGTAAAAGATTGAAGCACAGCAGGATGGCAGAGCCATTCAGCTCCAGGAATGTCAGCTGGTAGGAGCCTCAAAGTAAGAGGTTATGACTACTCAGGGCACAAAAGTTCACATATCAGAAACTGAAGCAATGAGCTCCTAAATTTATTCATATGCTATCCCAGTCTAGTTGTGCAGACTGGTCTTTCTGCATATCTCCATACATATTACAAAGATGCTTTTCTTCCTACCTGGCTAGCCAGCTCAAGTTACAAACATAGCTCTCACCATCTTCCCTGTCACTCATCCTTGAACCACTCCCTTCTTCACAAAATAATAAATTCAGAGAAAATAAATAAATAAATAAACAAATTAGGAGAAAGGCTTTGGATTAAGGTGTTGTCTATATATCCTCACTTGACTTAGGTTTATGACCCCTTGGCTGCCCTTAACCTTGAATATGTCTTGGTGTCTTTACTTTTGCCTTGGGTTGCATTGGAGATGGTAGATTGGAATTAACTTGTTGGGATTCCAATAATGTTTCAACAGGATTACAAATGTAACTTTCCAAACTGTGAGGTGAGGAAGATTAGAAAAGGAATTATAATATTTGGATTACAATATTCAATATTGGGATTACAATAGGGGAAGGACCTGGATAGGGTGGTCTGACCCCTGGTTGGAGCCCACTGCCTCTACCTGTGCTCCCTCTGCTTAGTAACAAGACCTGAACCCTGGAGATAGTGAAGCCCAGGTTCACTCCTCACCCCCACCTGGGGAGTAGGGCAAGTAGCCACCTCTGACCACTCAAGAGGCAATATGCTCTCTGTCCCTGGAGGTAAGTTCATCTGTTCCACAAGATGGTAAACATTGCTAAGGCTCACTCTTTGGAGCTGTTGGGTCAAGTGCCTTCCCAGGGTGCAACACCTTGAGCCCCAGCCCTGCCCTAGGTTGCTATGACCTAGGAAAATCCTCTGGATCCAATTTCCAGATGACAGGCTCACACAGGAAAAGGCAGTTTCCAGATGACAGGCTCACACAGGAAAAGGCAAAGACAACAGTGGCTCAGGTTCCAATGACCAGCCACTCCCTGGAGCCTGGCCAAAGAGAAGCACCCCCATTCCTATTTGATATCCAGACTCAAGCTGGGCATAGTGGTGTATGCTATAATCCCAGCACTCAAGAGGCTGAGGCAGAAGAAGTGCTGTGAGTTCAAGGCCAGCCTAGGTTATATAGTCAGACCTTGTCTCAAAAAAAAAAAAAAATCCAGACTTGACTAAACTACCAGTAGTAGTGAGAGAGTGTGAAAGGAATGGTCAGTGATAGGGGAAGAAAGGGTGGTCTAGGGTGGGGAGCTTACCAGCTAACCCTGGTAGACCTTTCCTTCCTATCAATTGCCAGTTGGGGCTGTGCTGGGGCACTACCAAGGGTTGGCTGCCCAGTGTCTCATTTCAGAACCTGCCCCTGCCCACCCCTGCTCACCCAGAGCCAAGTGCTTTTGGGGAACAGGGTGCCTGCTGAGTGTGAAGAGAGGCAGAACCTGATTTTAGAAACCTATCTCCCCAGAAGCCACACTTCACTGAGCCAAGCACCAGGGCTCAACATTTGTGGGTAGAGATATAAGAAACGAGGGCTGGGGATTTAACTCAGCAGCAAAAGTGCCTGCTTGCCAAACAGGAAGTCGTGAGTTCGATCCCAGGTACCAAAAAAGAAGAAGAAGAA
The DNA here is from genome assembly GCA_004027455.1 of Hydrochoerus hydrochaeris. Lineage (NCBI taxonomy): Eukaryota > Metazoa > Chordata > Mammalia > Rodentia > Hydrochaeridae > Hydrochoerus > Hydrochoerus hydrochaeris. Next base: position 124,320 of record PVLA01000236.1, read on the forward strand.
GAAGAAGAAGAAGAAGAAGAAGAAGAAGAAGAAGAAGAAGAAGAAGAAGAAGAAGAAGAAGAAGAAATGAGATGCTCATCAAGAAATGCCCCCCAGGTGGTCACACAAAGGTCAGGCAGGAATGGCTCTCCCAGAGAGGGGTCAGAAGGTGGACCTGAAAGACAAAAGAGACTTTGAAGAGATAAGGAAAAAGAGAAAGTCAGCAAGGGGACAGAATGATGTGAGCAGATGGGGCCAAGGGGAAAGCACCTGTTCTGGCAGTAAAAAGGTCCCTTTGAGTGTAGCTCTGTACCCACCCCAATAACTGCCCCACCAGGACACCAGCCAGACTCCTTCTCCATCACCAGAAGATGCATGGCTCCTGGCATAAATGCCTTAGGATAGCAACATCTAGGCTGGTGGGGACATAGGAGGTCCAGGGCTGCAGCCAAAAGCTGGTAGGAGCAGAGAACAGAGCTAAATTATAAATTCTAGTCTCAGGCTCTGCCACTTGCTAACTGTGTAACCTCAGACAAGTTACTTAACTATTCTGGGCCCCCTTGTCTTCATTTCTTGGGGCAATAACATGGACCTCATTAAAGTGAGATTGAGAAATTATATATGAGGGTGCTGAGTGCATGGTCAGCATACAGTAAACACAGGGAAGTGAACAGCAGCAGTCACCAGCACCACTTCCTGGTGCTCATCACCAGGCTGGCTCCAGACTACAAGAGGCAGAATGTGTCCATTCTGGCTCTACCATAGCTTCTAGATGGTTTTGAGAAGTCACACTTGAGCCCTAACCCTCAGTTTCCCCATTTGTAGCATAAGGGTTAATTACCTTCCCTGTCAATGCAAGCACTGAGTAGCAAACCTAGCTCAGATGCTGGACACTGGGAAGAATTATTTCTGTAGCATATAGATTCAGAAGCCTCTAGAACTGAAACTCAGACCTCAGGGGCCCTGTATGGTCCTGCCAGCTTCTAGCTGAGGCTTCTCAGCACAGGTCCAGGGCTGGGCCAGGGGTACTGTCACAGTAGAGACCAAACTGTGGCTGGAGAGGAAGGGGGGGTCCTCTTGCTCCTAGGGGCCTCTTTCCTCCCTTGGGCTTTGGGATAATAGGGGTCTGCAGGAGCCAGGACCTCACTAATCCCCTATTAAAACTTGAAAGAGGCCAAGAAACCTCCAGAATAAACTCATTAATTTTTATGGGATAATAAATGGATCCCATTAAATTCTCATTCTCCCAATGCTGGGCCAGTTTAACCTCTGGAACCCAGGGCAGTGGGCCCCCTGCCTATGGTATCCCCCAGGATTCCCTGTCCCCCCATGCTACCATCCCCCTCCACCAAGATGAGAGTTGGTGCCACATAACGCAGGGATCAAGCCTGAACTCATCCCAGAACTCTAGGAACCCTCCCTCCACCCACCCCTGTTGCTGCCTCTGAGGGCAAACTCTAGAAGGGAGACACTGGCTCAGCTGCATCTCTTCAGCTCCTCAGTGGCTACCAGAGTGACAGGCAGCCCTACGGTTCTTAGGGAGAAAAAGTGGGGATGGTGTAGGGGTGGCGCTGACAGGTGGGAGCTCTGTCAGTCAGTAGATGAGTGCTTCTCAACCCAGTGTAGCTTCACTTCACAGGTGAGGAGACAGGTCACCTGCCAGTGAAGCACAGATTTGAGTTGGAATTCTAGGCTTTCTGGCTGGCTCGTACAGAAAGACCTGCAGTAGCAATAGCACTGAGACATAGTCCTGGGATGGTACTATATTGTCTGGGACAGTAGTCCCAACAGGCAGGGGCACTGCATTGTGATTCCAGCTCCATGTCCTGGGCCTCTCCGAGCCGCAATTTACACATGTGTAAAACAGACAGCATAACAAATACCTGGCTGAACGTAGAAGATGCCGCCTATTGCTTTCCTTAAGCAGAGTCTGGGCCTTCACCCCATCCTGATCAGAACTGCCTAGGATGAGGCACAGAGGCCCTGGGCCGTACCCTTACCCAGCTGGGCCCGGGGGAGGAGGGGGCAGGGTAGGCAGCCCTGCCTAAAAGACCCAGTCTGGGCTTGGGGGCGGGGCCTCCGATCCCAAGAGGGGCGACAGTGGGGAGGCGAGGGCCGGGAGGCGGGAGCGGGAGAG
>PVLA01000236.1:126535-381459 GCA_004027455.1 Hydrochoerus hydrochaeris
AGGGCAGTGGCGGGCCACACCAGGCATGGGGGTTGCGGGAAAGCTCTTGGGCGTCCTCCACCGAGATGGGAAGGTGGAGGGGGGGTGCTAAATAGTGTTTCCCAGACCCTGCCAGAGTTGCCCTTGAGCACCGTTCTGGATGGGCTACCAGTGGGCCGGGTAGGTGGGAATAATGAGAATCTATTTTGTGGAACAGAGCTTTGGCCCACACAGGCATGCAGGGGGTTGGGGTTGCTGCTAGGATGACACAGGATCATCCTTATTTTACAGATGACACGCTTAGGGTCACAAACATGGCCACTCCATAGGGAATTTATCCCCCAGAGAAACGAGACCTTATCATAGGGTCCAGCACCTCCCTACCCAACAGTCCTACTTCCTGGTTGCCCTGATAGGGGCTACCCTCAGATGGGTTCTGCCCCAGCCCCTCCAGGACACTGCTGTTTAGAGCATTCAGAGGAAGCGAAGGCTTTAAAAAGGTGCTGGGCCCAGACGCCAGTGATTTCAAGTGGCAGAGCTGAAACTTGAATGCAGGCCTTTGTGACTCTACCCTATAGAGCAGTGTTGGAACTCTGGTTTGGGTCCCAGGTTCAGATGTGGTTTGGCATGGAGTGGAGGCTCCCAGAGTCCCAGCCAACACATTTCCGGAGGGTCTGGTTCAGCCCAGCCTCAACCCAAGTCCACAGGTCAGGAGCTGTGGTGCCAACTCCACGTCCAATCTTGCCCATTCTCACTGTAAGCCACAGTTTCCTCAGCTGGCTGGTGTGTTCACTGCTGGCCAGCTCCAGTCTCTTCCTGCCATGAGGCAGCCTGGCCTGGAAAGACTGGGGGCTTTGAAACTAGATGGACATAGGCTGAAGTCTGCTCCAGCACTGCAAGACTTTGAATATGTCCTCCTCTTACCTCTCCTCCAGGCCCAGGTCCTTTGTAAAGCAGGAAGATTTCTATCTCACAGAGTTGCAGTGTTAATTAAATAATACTAGGTCTGGGAAGGGCCTGACACAGCAGGTGCCTGGTAAGACTGGATATCTGGGCCCCGGTATCTCCTTCTGCTGGTTCTTGTATCATACTCTGCCCCTTTGTCAGTCCCTGATCTCCAACTCAGTCAGCCAGGCAGAGAGCCATCCCTGACCTCTCAGCTATGGCCCTGGAAACCTAAGGACCATATATGTCACAGAGGTTCAGGTCTTTGACAGTCAACCAGCGAATCTGGAGATGCCCTCCCACCAAAGTGGTTTATCTCCCAGAGATTATCTACTCTTTGACAATGGGTGGCACCCTCCCCTCCGGGAACCAAGTGGCAGCTGATTTTGGAATCAATTTGCTAGTTTGATATGCTATCTCAATCCCATTTAACCAAGTGCTCAGTCCTCCTAGATAACACAATCAGTGTAATCGACAGTGACGGGAGGTACCCATTAGCTCTGCTCCACTGCCCAGCACCCACCTGGCTGCTGGCAAGAGAGTATGCCTGCCAGTGCTGGTCACTTCCCAAGTCAAAGGATCTCTGCACTTCCCTTCCCAGCAGAGTCCCACGGGTACCCACTCTGGGAGCTGTGGGCCATATCGCTTATTGGACAGTCCTAGAAAAGGATCCACAAGCCATGTACAACTCCAGGGGCTCCAGTCTATGCAATAAGAAAGTCTCTTCTTCCTGTGCCATACTTAAATCATCTCAGCTCACCTGGAAGACTGGGTGACATCTAGGGGTTAGGCAAAGAGAGAACCCCTGTCCCACAACATCACAAGCCTGGCTCTTCTATCACTGATGAAAGACACTGGGCAGTCTCAGACCATCTGCTCTGGGGGGTATGAGCCTGGCCAGGCATCTAGTTTGGATATCAGAGCCTGGCACAGAATGTCAGGGCACAGATGGGATACTTTAGTGAGCATTTCAAGAGATAGCAACTAGTCCTGGTTTCTCAAGGCTTTGGGTTGCCCAGGCCTCTCTGATCCAGGGGAATGGAGAATACTCCAACCTGTACCCACCTCCCCCACCCCAGTTTTCTCCCTCCTCCCATTTGTCTGACACATCATAGCTGCTCTGGTCTCCTGAACAGAATGTAGGCCATCTGGCACTTCCTCACGCCTGCCAATCCACAGGGTGGGTGTGAGCCTGCAGAATGACAGCCCCACCACCAGACGTGCAGGAAAACCGACCTTCTCCTTGCAAACTCTGTTATCTCACCCTGACTATACTTCCTTTCTAGTCCTTAAGCAGCCATTTTGAGGACTGTAGGAATCGGGAATATTCTTCCAGCCTCCTCAGAGTTGGTAAAATTCTAGATGAGCTGAATCTGGCGCCAGCGTCCATTGACTTTATCATGGCAGGTTAAGGACTTAGGGAACCTAGTGGGCCACAAGCAGAATATGTATTATCTCTCCAGTTATGTGGTTGAATAAGTCAACATAACAATAAAAGAGAGGGGCTGGGGATTTAGCTCAGTGGCATAAGCCGCCCGCCTTGCAAGCCCTAGGTCATAAATTTGATCCTTAGCACCAAAAAATAAATAAATAAAAAAGAGAGGACCGTACCTCTGACCAAAGATAGCAGCTAAGCTTCTTCTTAGGTTAAGTGATGGGTAGTGGCTACCTGGATAACCATTTTGAGGAGGATTCTGAAGTCCTTTGTGGCCTCAGGAAGAAATAACCAAAACTGATCAGCAGTGTCTACCATGAAGGGGAGCAGGCAGCATGCCAGATGTCTATCCTATTACTGTTTCAGACACTGTCCTAGAAAGACCCTGACTAGTGTCATAAGAAAGATAAGAAGGAATTCAAGGAGACAGAGTGAATGGAGAAGGGAAGTAGCGTTATCTTGGTCAGTCATAAAAAAGAAATCCCATATTACAGATGAAAAAACTAAGGCTTGGGGAGTTTGTGCTACTTGCTTAAGGACATAGAGTGATGGATCTGGGAGCTGAAGCCTCATCAGCCCAGCTCTAGAACTTTGTTCTTGACACTCTTGTCACTTTACTGTTCTGGAAGGGCCATAAAACCAGGCAAGAGGAAATAAGAAATGACTTTCTGTGGGATCTCATAGCTAGCTGTTGTGGTGCACACCTGTAATCCCAGCACTCAGGAGGTTGAGGCAGGAGGATCACCGCAAGTTTGAGTCTAGCCTGGACCATATAGCAAGACCTAAAAAAGCAAAAAGAAAGAAAGAAAAAGAGATATAAGGATCTCCTGAGATCCTAATAAAGAAGTTACACGTCCATGAGGAAATCTAAAATAAAAGCTCAGCTAGATGTGGTGCATTTACCTAGTAATGAATTTTAGTTTAATTAATATATTTTGATTTGTTGTTGTTGAGGTACTGAGGATTGAACCCAGGGCCATCCCATTGAACCACATACCCAGCTCTTTGAAAAAAACTTTAGGGACGGGAGAGGGTCTTGCTAAATTGCCCAGCTGGGCTCTAATTTGCAATCCTCTTGCCTTAGCCTCTCAGAATGTCTAGATTACAAGCACAAGGGTGGAATTACTGAAAGCTGGTAGGAAAGTTCGTCTTTGCTTTTTAGAAATCCAAAAGTTAACTGGATATGACAGTGCAGAACTGTTATCCCAGCACTCAGGATGCTGAAACTGGAAGATCTCAAGTTTGAGGCCAATCTGAGCCACATAGCAGATGCTAGCCCAGTCTGGACTACATAGCAAAACACTGTCTGTAAATAAAAAATAAAGTTTAAAAAATAGGGAGGGTTGGGGGTATTACCCTGTGTGAAGGTCCTGAGTTCCACCCGCAGTGACATTTTAAAAAAGATAAAGTTTAAATATGTGAAGTAGTTCCTAAGACTAATGACTTGCAATTGCACTGAGAACAGGAAATAAATTTGAATTCTGCCTACAATATCAGGCAGGAAAATCATTGTTGTGGATGATAGCAGCTACATGTAACTCTTTCTTTTCTTTTCTTTTTTAATGGTGAGACAGGGTCTCACAAATCACTACATTGCTCAGCTTAGACTCTGATTTATGATCTCCTACCTCAGCTTCCCAGAGTGCTGGAATTACAGGCATGCACTACTGCACCTAGCATATAGCAGTCTTATTGAGGTTGCCATTTTTGGTCTTCAGCTGGTCATGTAACTTTGAGCAAATCATTTCCTTTTTCTGGCCTATCTCCTCATAGTAAAATAAGCACCTTGATTGCATTGAGGATGGCAAATATTTGTCATGTCATGGCTGCCTGGAGTGCTTTGTTGAAGATTCTGAAACTGAATCTGAGAACAGCAGGAAATACTGCAATGATCGATTAATAATGTCTGTCTCTGGTGCTGGAGGAGAAAGGATAGCTCATGTGCCATCCTTGAAGTATGTGATATCATCTCAATTCTAGCTCTAAAATTTTATAGCTCCATGATTCTCAACAATGAGCTCACTCCCTAAGGCTCTCCATCAAAATGTAGATAGATCTCCTACTACCTTAGCTGGGCGGGATGCTGCTCACTATGGGATAGCAGGAGAACATCTGATTCTCCATTATTATTTCAGGACTCTCCTCAGAAGCTCCAACCATGGGGGAAGGACAAGCCACAGGCATCAAGGAGACAGATGGGGAGCTGACAGTGGCCCCTACCCCTGAGCAGCCAGAGCGAGGTGTCCACTTCGTCACAACAGCCCCCACCCTGAAACTGCTCAACCATCATCCACTGCTGGAGGAATTCCTTCAAGAGGGGCTGGACACAGGCGAGGAGGAGCTGAGACCAGCACTACCCTTTCAACCTGACCCACCTACACCCTTCACCCCAAGTCCCCTGCCCCGCTTGACCAACCAGGACAGCCGCCCCGTCTTTACCAGCCCCACTCCTGCCATGGCTGCAGCACCCACACAGCCCCAATCCAGGGAGGGACATTGGGGCCTAGAGTCAGAGCTCCCTGTGCTTCATATCACAGCGCCCCTACCTCCAGGGCCCAGCCTTGCAGTGCCCACCCTATACCCAGGGGAGAGACCTAGTACTACACCCCCCAGCAGAGCCTGGACTCCAACCCAAGAGGGTCCCGGAGATATGGGCAGGCCATGGGCTCCAGAGGCCATGTCCCAGACCACAGGACTTGGGATGGAGGGCACCATCGCCACCTCCACAGCTTCCGGAGATGACGAGGAGACCACGACCACCACCACCATCATTACCACTACCATCACCACAGTTCAGCCACCAGGTTAGCTACCTGCTGGCTTGTGGACCTGGAAGTGGGGACCTTGGGAGTTGTGCGGTCCCTACATGCCTGTCTCTGACACTGTACCAACCTGCCTTTTTTTTTTTTTTTTTTTTATCGGTACCGGGGATTGAACTCACAACCATGTGCTTGCAAGACAGGCGCTTTTGCTGCTGAGCTAAATCCCCAGCCCATCCTGCCCTTTTTTTGGCACCAAGAAAAGCCTTCAGGAGGCATGTGATTTGTGACTAGATAAACCTGGGTTCAAATCCTGATTCTCCCAAATATAACACAACCCTAGAAATTTTATTTAACTTCTCTGAGCCTCAACCGTAAAGTGGTGAAAAGAAAGCCCATCTTTCTGAGCCCTCTGAGAACTGAGATAAGATTGTACATAGTACATACACACACATGTGCACACACAGTTCAAGCTTAGCTGGTCTCATGTCACTAGAATGGGGCTTAGCCTTGTGTTTCTTCCTGCTTCCCAGGCCCTTGTAGTTGGAATTTCTCTGGCCCAGAGGGCTCTCTGGACTCCCCCCAAGCCTACAGCTCACCCTCTGATGTTGGCCTGGACTGTTTCTACTACATCTCTGTCTACCCTGGCTACGGTGTGGAGATCAAGGTGAGTGACTTGGATCTGGGACTGATATGTTATGTTTTCCCAGAAAGGCACCTGCTGTAGAAGAGAAGATATCTAAGGGCATCAACTGAGTGAGCAGCACCTATGGCCATGGCTGGAACATGGGCCTAAAACATGCTTGAATCCTGTGCTGTACACTGGGGAAAGGTGAGGGCTACTGCTCCCACTTGGCAATGCCCTGAGAGGGTGGCAAGAGGAGAAGCTGAGCCCATCTTCTGCCCCCATGGAATTGGTCAGGGGCTCAGGAGAGCCTGAGGAGGGAGCTGTCACTTTGACTGGACAAGAGGCTGGGTAAATCACCTGAGTCCCCATTGCAAACTCTGTGTCTGACTCTGCAGCTGAGTGGAGAAAACACAGGGCTACCTGACTGGGCCTGAGAGGGCCATGGAGCCTCATTCCTCCATGATTCAGTGATCCTTTCCTTCAGCAAGTCTTCCCTGAGCATCTCTTCTGGGCCAAGCTCTGTGCTGGCCACACTGTCAGAGAGATGGCTGGCTTGCCAGTGAGCCAGGCCTGCCCCTAGCCTCCTGGACCATCTTATCCCTTCCTCAGGATTAAGGCTGTCTCTTGGAAGCCCCAGGCCTGAGCCCAAGGTTCTCACAGGTGTCTCACAGGCTTCTCGGCCTTCACTAACCCAAATATTTCTTTTGTTTCCCCAAACCTGCTTGTCATTCCATTTTGTCCAGGTCAGAAATTTGGGATAGAGCTACCACATTGAGATGAGCATGGCATCCTTGGAGCTGGGCAACATGGGATCATCTTGACACTTCCTTCCCCCTCTTTTCATAGTCCCATCCACTCATCCCCAAGGTCTGTCACCATGACACTCCTCAGTTCTCTCATTCGCCTACTTCTTTTCCTCTGTCCCCTCAACCACCACGTGATCCAGCCCCCAATTTCCTTCCCCAGCAATACAGTGGCCACCTCATCGGTCATCCGCCCACAGGTACTCCCTGTTACCCCTCTTCACCCATGCTGGAGTCAGTTTTCCCAGATGAAATCACTCCTGCACCCCCATACTTCCCCAGGGGCTCTGAGACAGGGACATACCTCTGGGAACATCTCTGGCCATTTCTTCCCTTGCTGTGTCTTCCCTCTGTGTTAGCTTTTCATCTCAGTGACCAAATACCTTAGGGAAACCATCTGAAGGAGGAAAGATTTATTTTGACTCATGATCTCAGAGGTTTCAGTTCATGGTTAACTGGTAGCATGACTTTTAGGCTGTGGTAAGGCAGAAAGATAATGGTAGAGGGCATAGCGAAGGAAGGCTACTCACTTCATGTCAGCCAGGAAGCAGAGAGAAAAGGAAAGAACCAGAAAGAAAATATAGTCCCCAAAGTCAAGGCCCCCAGGATCCACTCCCTTCAACTAGGCCCTACATCATGTGCCATTAACTTCCCAATAATATCATCAAATTATGAATCCATCAGGAATGAGTCCACTCCTGAGGATAGAGTCCTTAGATCCAGTCACTTCTCTAGACCTGATCTCTGAACATTGCTACACTGGGGATCAACCCCTCAATAGATTAAGTTTTTGGGAGACACTTAATATTTATTTATTTATTTATCGGTACGGTGAATTGAACTCAGGACCTTGTGCTTGCCAAGCAAGTGCTTGTGCCATTGAGCTACACTGGACCTCAGACACTTAATGGTTAAACCTTAACATCCTCATTGCACTAAACAGCTTCCAGCTAACCAAGTGGGCCAAACTTTCTTTCCACTCAAGTCTCAGTTACACACACTCGTCCCTCTGCCTGGAAGAGTCATCTTAACACCACCTGCTTTAGGACTCAACCTCAGCATCGCACTCTCTGAGCATTCTCTCCTGATCCCCAAAGCCTGGGCCATCACCCTCCATCTTGGCTCTCATCATTGCCTTCTTTAATCATCCACCTCCCCAGTCAGATCATGAGCTCCTTGAGGGGGGCCTTGCAATACAGGCGCCAAGATGGGTATAGAGGAGGGAAGGCAGAAGGGGACATTTGACCTGGGCCCTGAAGACTCATACAGGCAGAGAAGGGAGCATTCTGCCCAGCCGAAAGATCTCTGACTGGGGCTTAGGAGTTGTAGGGAGGAACAGAGCAGGAATTTGAGAAGCAGGGCAAATTGCCCACCTCCCACCTCCCACCCCACTTCCCACCCATCTCCACTCCCTGCAGGCCCTGGACCAGGACATGCAGCCAGCAGCATGACCCCCAGGCAGTGCCTCCAGCCATCGTGCCTCCAGCCATCCACCCTTCATGGGAGTCAGGCCCAGATGTGAGCCAGGCCTTGGAGGGAATCTTTCCTACCCCTACTGGGTTCCTCCTTTCTTTTTGTAACTGTTTGCTACGATTTTGAAAACCCTGGGCCCCTCACTCTGGGCTGACTAGAAGGGCAATTAGAAACAGCCACCCCCCTCTCAAGCCATTAGCACTCAGCACCGCTTAATTAAGGTAATTAATGTAAAATCATCATCTAACGAGAGGTGGCACGGCTGCAGCTCACAGGGTGGAAGGCGCCAGCTGCAGGTGTAGGGAAGGGGGTAGGAGGGGGCAGATACTATGCTGGGTGCCCCCCTGGTCTGGTGCACCTGCCCACCAAGCATACCACTCTCAGTGAAGCCCACTTGGCCTTGCTGAGGCCAGCCCTGACACCACCCACCAAGCAGGTATCAGATAATGGGACACAATGCCGTGTTAGCTCTGCCTGCCCCGTCCTGGTCCAGCCCGTGCCCCACCCTGGATGCCCAACCCTTTACACAGGCCTAAGTCTGGTGCTGCTACATTTATTTTCCATCAGAATGCAGAAAGCTGTTTCCAGGCAACCTTGAGGTGAAGACTTGTCACAGGCCTGGCTCGCAGTCAGGAAACAAGGCACAGATTGGTCCTGTCTTCGACCTTGCCATCATGGGGGCCCAAGTTTCCAATGGTCTGAGATAGAGCCTGAAGCCATGGGGAACCTGGGGTTGCCAAAGCTGGGTCAGCACCTGATTTAGAGGCAGAGCAAGAGGTAGAAAAGGCAGGACTGAGCAGGATTTAAGATCCTTCCAGGGGCAGTTCTGACAATCTCCACCCAGCTCAGTCCTCCTGGCCACACTACACCAGCCACCTGGGACTTGAAGCAGAACTGACACAGCAGACCTACTAGATAGTAGAAAAAACTGAGGCCCAGGCAAGGAAAGAGAATTGCCTAAACTCACTCAACTCTGTTTTGCTTTGCTATGTTTTTGGGGTTTTTTTGGGGTTTTTTGTTTTTTGTTTTTGAGACAGGGTCTCTATGTAGTTCAGGGCAGTCTTGAATTTACTATGTAGCCCAGGCTAGCCTGAGCTCTGAGAGATTGTTCTGCCTCAGCCTCCTGGGTGCTGGAATTACATATATGTGCCATCAGGCCCAGCTTCACTCAGCTCATTGTCAAATAAGGGGTTTTGAGGCATGGATTTGTTTCAAAAATATAAACTGAGCACCTACATACCAGGCTCTGTACTGGGCACTGGGGAAATAGATCTTCATGACCACAGGATGCTTAGTGCTGTGGGGGATAGAGGCCACGGAGGCTGTGGGAATTTGGGAGCAGAGTACCCCACCAGCTTGACAGTTAGGGATTTCTCAAAGCAAGGACACAGGCTGTTAGACCTAGAGGCCAAGAAACTATCTGCCAACCCGGGCTGTGGAGGAGCAGGGTGGCTGGCCTGGCCCTTAGGGGCTGCCTGGCTGTTTTGGAAAAGTGAATTTTTTGTATAGGGGTAGAGGATGACGGTAATGGATTAGGTTGACACCCTTGCCAGAGACTTGGCTTTGGGTCAGTGTCCTCCTGCCCAGGCTGGCAACTGAGCCAGACCATGCTGAGGGCAGGGTAGTGAGCAGAAAAGTCTAGAGTGCTGTCCACAGCTCCTCAGGCTTGGGGAGAAGAGCTAGCCATGGCTTCTCTCTAGCATCGGTAAACTTCAGCTCTCTTCCCTGAGCTCCCCAGAATAGAACTACTGGAGCAGGTAGGGGATGCAGTCAGAGAAAAGAACACTGTCCACGCCCTTGAGCAGATCAGTCAAATGCCAGGCTGAGCCTGTCACGTGACTGCAGTCCCTGCCTAGATTGAGAAGGTCCTAGGGGGAATCTTCTCAATTTCTTTTATTGAGGAGCAGCCTCAGGGCTATCAGAATCCCTAACAGCCCAGCTCTCCCTACCTTGGACCATCTCCCTCCAGAACCTGCTCCCACCCCTGCCTACCACCTCCCTTCATGGTACTGCAACTATTGGTACCCTCTCAGGCTGAGGGTCCAAGCCAGCAGCAGGAGGCCGGGTCAGGCCTTCCATGGTTCAAGGAGGCAGAATTGCTTCAGACAGTGGGCTAGTCTTTTGCAAAATGCCCAGAGTAGGGCCAGGGATATGGTTCAGCAGTACAGTGCCTGCCTGGAAAGTGCAAGGTCCTGAGTTTGATTCCTGGTACTGCAAAAAATTAATAACAATAATAATAGTAAATAAATAAGTGGTCCAGAGAAGACCCTTCAGGATAGTTGAATATAAGCCCCATGTCCCACATGGGTCCCATCCCCTCTCCAGGTAACCAATCTCCCTGTGAGAGCTCCAGGCCTTTTTGGGCCTGGTGCCTGCCTCTCGCTGCACTTGGCATTCCAAGAGCCTTCCCACTGCCAGCCTTCATCTTGGCTTGGCTGCTTTCTACACCATCTGGAGCCTGAGCACAGCTGCCCACAGTCCTGCCCTCATGCCCAGGTGGCCCCTTTGGCACACAGCTCTCTCAGGCCAGGCCAGCTGTCAGTTTGATAGCCAGAACACCCACCTTGCCTTTCTAAACCAGGTCGGGACCAGGCCTCACGGCCTGATGTGAGTAAGGGTGGGAGTGGAGCTGGGGGTTGGACTGGAATTCTGAAAAACTTCCTATTCAGGCTCTAGGAAAGTCTGTCTGAAGTGGTGATAAGTGCTAGAAGGTCTGGGTGCATAATTTAAGTCCCTGCTTTATCCCTAAAACAGACCTTATTATGCATAAGGTATTCTGAACAAACTCCTGTTCATAAGGGTACAGGGGCTGCCATGTTAGACTCGGTCTAGTCCTGGCTCAGTAGCAACCTCTAGAGCTGAGATAAACCCTGGCCTTCTCTGGACCTCAGCTTCCTTCTCTATGAAATGAAATTAAACTGAACACTGTTCGTAGCCCCTTCCATACAGTCTCGCAGAGTGTGGTTCCTTCTCTGGGCTCAGGGAGCTCTTCATAAGCTTCACTGCACAGTGACACCTCAGGTCCTTGGCTCTGTTTCCTGGCAGCTGCCAAGCCTGGGCCTCTGCCACAGTATACACATGGGGTTGGTGATGGATGCAAGCAGTGCTACGGCCAACATCCGGGGGTAGCACTCAAGTGCGGGGTAGCTATGACACACGGAGACACCCTTAAATTCCTCTGTGCAGGGTTGTACTAATTCAAATTCATGCACTGTCCTGTTTGCTGGTCTCATCACTGGGACCTGTACTAGAGGCCTGATGGCAGTTTCCACAGGACTGACAGGTGAGGGAAGGCTGACAACCTGGGGCTTGGCAGGAGACAACCACAACCCTCCCCTCGTCCCATCCAGCAGGGGCCAGTCCCCTCAAAACAGCTGTGTCTTCTTGAACTGTCCCCCTGGTGTGCTGGGAGAAAGGCAGTGTTGGACCACAGAGGTCCTATCAGAATTGTCCCTAGCTCTCTCTGCTTCTGGCCCCCAGAGCCCCACCTGTCACTGGAAGGGCTAGGAGAAGACAGCCCTCATGAACAGAGCTGACATTTCAATCTGTCTCCCAGGTTCTTCAGATGCCTGCAAATTGCATCAAGTCTTCATCTTCATCCCTGTCCAACACCCAGCCCTGTCGGGCCCCCGTCAGCCTGGCCCTCAAACAAATGACAAATTACATTCCAGCCACTGCAGCAGGTCCACAAGTGGGTGCTTGAAACCCAGGGGACCAGGGCTGCACAGGCAGCCTCCAGCGGAGAACAGGGAGTGTTTCCATTCCTCACCTTCATCCAAGTCCTTACCACCATGCTGGGCTGGGAGCCAGGCCAACTTAAGGGCCCCATGCTTTCCCCAGCCCACAAGGGGCCAGAGATTTCAACTCCCAGTTTACAAGCTGCTAAGAGAAAGGATGGCTGGTGGGCACCCAAGTCCCAACATCCTGAAAAGGCCAAGTCAAGCCAGGCCAACACCTGCCTACCTGCTAAACATGGGAGCCTAAACATTGGGAATAAAGATATCTAGATATCTTTTTCTGCAGTAACACCCCCTAGAAGCTCTTAATGGGGAGGAGCTCCCAGCCTAGGCACATTTGGGTGGAGGCTGCCTGACCATCTCTTAATAGAGCAGCAAAACTGCTTCTTAATAGCTATATGATATTTGGCAACTTCCTTAGCCTCTCAGTGCTTCTGTTTATTTATGAAGATTTTACCACCTACCTCATAGAAAAGACTGACATATTTTAGGTGCCCTGTAAATGATTATTGCTGCTGCTGCCCTCTGATCATGACAGAGCAGTAAGATCAGGAGTAGGAAGCCACAGGTCAAACCAGAAGTATAGGAGAAACTAGGAAGAAAATACTAACTTAATTTCTACTTCTCTGCCTTTGCTCTAGAGGTAATTTCCCTATAGCGGATGTCCTCCCTTCCTCCTCCTCCTCCTCCTCCTCCTCCTCCTCCTCCCAGCCCTCCCCTCTTCAAGGCCTCTGAGACCCACCTGGTCCACGTATTCCCTGGGCTTCCAAGCCCTCCGCTCTTCCCTTGAGGATTCCTGCTGCATACATTGAATGCCACTTAAGGCAGAATTATATGCTGCCTGGCATCTCTCGATAATTACAGATTCCACGTGTGTGAGTCTTGTTTTCCCAATTCTAGAATCACAGAATCTCCACTTTTGAAGGGACCTCATCCAGCCTCCGCCTGCTGCAGGGATTCCCTGAGGAATGTCCCCAGCAGATGGTCAGGCAGCCTCCACCCAAATGTGCCTGGGCCGGGAGCTCCTCCCCAAAAGGAGGTGCTTCTGCCCCTAGCACCCCACCTTAAAACTTCTCTTCAACCCCCAAGACTTACCAGATCTTTCCTTCCAAGCAGGGGTGGGATCTCCCCACCAAGCTGACCCATCTGGAGTCTGTTCCCAAGAGGGCCCTTGAGTCTGGTGGCACTGACTCAGCATCCTGTTCTTCTTAGCTTGCAAGGACCTAGTGAGGAATGTGTCTCCTGAAGCCCATATTGCTGGGCATATGGCACATGCCTGTTATCACAGCACTTGGAAGGCTGAAGCAGGAGGATTACTGTGAGTTTGAGGCCAGCCTGAGCTACACACTGAGTTCAAGGCCAGCCTGAGTTTTATGGCATAACTCTGTCTCATAACAAAAGCAAAAAAAAAAAAAAAAACCCAAGAAGCCCCCATATTCACTCTCTTCAGACATCTTTACTAAGACTGACCAGTAAAGAGGGTGCTGTGACTCCAAATGCCACCCAGGTTTTCATAAGAGAATAGATGGGGGAACCTGATGGGGAAGGACTGACCGGCCTAGGTCTGGACTGCAGAGGATGGTGGTCCTGAGATCTGATAGGATGTTCAGTCTCACCAGAAGGGGGAAAGGGAAGGCTTCCCCAACCAAAATGTTCAGAAGGGAAGGAAGAAGACTGGCAAAGCCACTGGAGCCAACTGTGAGTTGGGAAGTTGGAACCTTGTCCTCTGACAATCTGAAGCCACCAGCAGGATAGAAAGAGATGGGAGAGAGACATAATCTGATCCAAGGCAACCAAGACAGGAGATGAGTTGGAGAGGAGGGGTGGGCCATGGATAGACGGTCATTGCAGGTGAAGAACAGTGGACAAGAGGTGATCAGAGGCAAGTAAGCAACAAAGGGATAAGGAGGAAGAACCACTTGCAACACACGAAAGATTGGGAAGGATTTTGCAATTCACTAGATGCCCAGGTTGTTAGTACTTGAAACCTCTGCCTCAAATCAATATGGTAGGGACCCTAGAGCAGCGAGACCAGTGCTTTTGGACTGTATGAGTATCTTATTAAAATCTTGAATATGACTTAATAAGTGTGAGATGTGGTCTGAGATTTTGCATTTCTTTTCCTCTTTTTTTTTTTCCTTCTTCTGTACTACTGAGGACCCATCTCAGGCCCTCATGCATGGTAAGCAAGTGCTCTGCCCCAGAGCTCAGCCATAGCCCTGAGATTCTGCATTTCTTACAAGCTCTGAAATGATGCTGATGTTGCTGGTCCAGGAGCCAGATTTAGAGTAGCAAAGATCTATACGAGGCCATTTTATAAAATAAGGAAACAAGCTCAAATAATCAGCATACTTGTTCAGGAACACATGGGAAGGACAAGCTCCCAGATCTCTAGGTTCCCAAGCTAGTGCTCCTATCAAGCTATGATGTCAGTTTCTAGGTAGTGCCTGTCATTGTTCAGTCCTTGTTTGACAGAATGGAGGTAAGGTGCCCGGAAGGATGCTTTAGGTGTTGAGGTGGCTGAGGGACCTAAGACAGCCAGAAGAAAGAATCAGATCAAGAAACTCAGAGAAGAGAGGAAATAGAACCAACGGCTAACTCGTGGAGGGAATGGTATAACGCTCAGATGAGCCACCAGCAGGGGCTAGGCAGGCATGGTCTGGAGGCCCAGGTAAGGAATTTGGACTAGTACTACAGGCTTCAAGGACTCAACAGAGAAACATTAGGAGATCTAAACAAGGAACACTGTGATAAGACACAGGACTATTAACTGGCTGCAGTTCAGAAAATATTAACGGGAAGGGAGGAGTGGGTTAAACCCTGTAGGCAGGGAAGCTGACCAGGAGCCTGCTACAGTGATCTAGGTGATTTGATGTCTGCTTGAAAAACTGAATGATTGAGTGTGAGCTATGAAGGAAGAGGCAAGATGCCAGTTTGTGACTTGGGTACCCGGGTTGTTAGGAGATCATGCCCTGAGATAAGAGCCAGGGGACCTGCTGGTTGGGGAAGAGAGTGGCTCAGCATGAGACGAACTGGGTATAAGGCAACTGCGAGGCACCCAACAGGGATGTCCAGGGGAAACTGGGCTCATAGGTCTGAGGCTTAGGACCTCACATTGCTGGTCAGGCCCTCAGATACTACCCAGCCTACTATATCTGACCCATCCCTACTTTACAGATGAGAAAACTGAACTGCAGGGGGAGCAGGGATGAAGGGATGATGGGAAGCAGTTGTGGACTTGAAATGCTTGGGAGACAGAGATGTCCTTAAAAGTCACAGTTCTCTGGGTGACCTTGAGTAGTTTATCTAATACTTCTGAGCTTCCACCTTGCATTAATGAGAAGGTAGGATGAGCTCCTCCTGCAGGAGATGCCTACCTCTGACACCCAAGGAGCACTGAGGATTGGGTATGTGGGGCCTATAGCAGCTAGAGGGCATCAGGGCTCAGGCAGCAGGAAGTCTGAATGCTCTACTTTGTTTTAATCCATCTGCAGGTCCAGAACATCAGCCTCCGGGAGGGAGAGACAGTAACTGTGGAGAGCCTTGGGGGGCCCGATCCTCTGCCCCTGGCCAACCAGTCTTTCCTTCTCCGAGGCCAAGTCATCCGCAGCCCCACGCACCAAGCAGCCCTGAGGTTCCAGAGCCTCCCACCACCTGCTGGGCCTGGTACCTTCCATTTCCACTACCAAGGTAAGGCCTGGGCAACTGGCTTCCCTCCTGGGGGAGTCTCTGGTGTTAAAATCTGTGGGCTGGGGCAGAGGACAGGGAGGGGCAGCAGAGGTGCCCAGTGTATATCTATACCGGTGGAGCTGAGTGTCACTCAGTGGACACGTTAAGGACCTTCCCATCTCCACCCACCACCCTGCAGAGCAGATTTTGGCTCTGGATTAGGTTCCCACCCTCATAGGTGTGCTCACTGTCCTGCACTCATTCCGTAAACAACTGCTAAACAACTGCTGGACCTCATCAATCTCATAATGTACCCATCAAGATCTTTGCCCTCAAGCTCAGAATCTCAGGAGAAGACATTTAAACAGGGAATAACAATAGAAGCCTCTCTTCAAAAGCAAGGGATTGAGGCCAAAGAGGCTTGACAGTGACCATCTGGAGGTGTTTAGCTGCCAGCCCACCTTCCTCACCTGCCCAGGACCTGATGCATGCTCCAGTCAGCTCAGAACACCTGTGGAAAGAGGGGTGTGGGAAATCACAGACTCAGGAGATGGGCAGATCTGTGTTGGAATCTCCTCACAAACTGTTGACCTTAAATAGGTCATTCGACCTCCCTGATTCTCTTTTTTCTGCTCAAAGATGAAACCAAAGCATCTACCAAAAAATTATGGTTAGGATTAAATAAAATGGTGTGTGTCACATGCTTAACAAATGTTGCATTAAAGAACTTGTCTTAGCTGGGCATGATGGCACATGCCTGTAATCCCAGCATGGGAGGCTGAGGCAGGAGGATTGCTATGAGTTTAAAGCCAGCCTGGGCTACATAGTGAGTTCAAGAATTACATGGTGA
Source organism: Hydrochoerus hydrochaeris (assembly GCA_004027455.1). Taxonomy (NCBI): domain Eukaryota; kingdom Metazoa; phylum Chordata; class Mammalia; order Rodentia; family Hydrochaeridae; genus Hydrochoerus; species Hydrochoerus hydrochaeris. The sequence continues at coordinate 142,814 of PVLA01000236.1, forward strand.
GACCCTGTCTCAAAAAAAAAAAAAAAAAGGAAATAAAGAAACTAGTGTTAATATAGCTTGAAGAATGGAAATGGGAAAGGGAGGAAAGTGCTGCTCCCCCATTGGTGTCCTTCCTGCCCATCCCCTTACTTGGGTACGTTGTCAGCTTGATCTTTTGTACACTTTAATCAGTTCATAACTGAGAGCACTAGCAGGGAAATAATTGATGTGAGCAATCATGGGATTGTCTTGCCTTGTCAGGGACCACTTCTGCAGCCCTGCGGGGGGAAACAACCCACCAGCAGGCAAGCACTCTAGCTGGTATGCTCTGAACCCCACCTAAGGAGCACTCCTTGGCCCAGTCTGGCTTCCCCACCCAACCTGGGGAAGAAGTCCCGGCATGGCAGCAGGGAGCCTGGTGGTGGACATGCGTTGTACAGTGGCTCAGCAGAGGCAAAGGGCCAGCTGAGACAGGGTTGGGCATCAAGGCGTCCCAGCCGGCCTCCCTAATGGCTCATCAATCCTCTCTGGCAGCCGGCATAATTTCACGCCACACTAACCTTTTCTCTTGCTGCAAATTCCTTTGCACAAAACTCTGGACCCCGTCTCTCTGTCGGGTCAGACAAAGGTGGCTGAATGGCAGTGAGATGAAGCCCTGCAAGAGGGAACAAGACCTTGTGGACCACCTGGGAGAGCCAGCCCAGTCCTGCTCCTTCTTGGCTCCCAGAAGCCCTCCCTCCTCCTCGGCCCAGTTTTTGTCAATGATCAGCTCTTTCCTTAATGAGTGTAATTCCCCTAATTATAGGTTGTAATTAGCCCTGATCCCAGAGATGGGAATGGGAGAAGCATGTGCTCACATGAGCAGCTCATGGGCTGAGAAAAGAGGGTGCCAGAAGAGAGGGTGAGGGGCCCAGAACCCATGCTCCATATGGAAGCTGTCCAAGGTGATCTTGGAGATCATTAGGACGGACCCTAACAAGGGCCTCAAGCAGGACCAAATTCCGACTCCCCTCCTCCAGCCTCTATAGGGTAGGGAGGCTCACCCTCCTCCATCCGGAGCATTCCTGGCACTGGACTTGGCTCCAAAAACAGACACTGTCAGTAAGAAAATAACTCGACAGATTGTGGTGGTTCAGGCTCCCCGGGAATGGTTGTCATGGCAATAGGAGGAAACTCATCCCAGAAAGAGGCACTTTACCCATTACGGAGTCCGGGGCACCTTATCTTCTGCCCCCAGCCTCCTGCTCCTGCGTCATCCTGGCCCAGCCTGGGAAATGGGGACCTCCCTTTCCAAGCTGTGATTGAACTCAAGGAGAAGATGTAAACACAGGTGCTGAGCCTGACATGTGGCTCATGGTCTGGATAGCTCTATCATTTAACCCTTCAGCTCCGTCTGCTCTGGACATAGCACCCACATCCCACCCTGCCATGGAATCCCTCCAGGTCACTGTGAGTGCCCTAAACAAACTCCCAAGGCAGCCTCGGCTACTATTCTCAGCCTTCTTTAACTTCTGGTTCCAGACTTCCTCTTTACCTGGAAAAGCAGGAGTTAGGCAGAATAGAAAGCAAGTGTCTGCTAGAGCCAAGAGCTCAAGTCCTACTCCACACTTATTTGCAGTGTAATTAAGGGACAGAGGCTCTATGAACCTCAGTTTTCCTTACCCGAAAGAGGGTGAATAATCCATATCTTGCCCTCCTTCCTCCCAAGCATATTGTCGAGTAAGAAGAGTGTGAAAGCACTTTAGGGTAGCTGGAAAGTGCTGCACATGTGAGATTCTATTTATTACTCAACATTACAAACAGTAACATCAGGCTGGGGTGTTAGGCATTTGTGCCAGGCACTGCGAGCCTGTCTTCTAACATAACCTTCACAGTATGGGATACAACACTGTAAATGGATGTAAACCAAGGCACAGAGAAGGGAGGTAACTTCCCCAAGGTGGCACAGCAAGTGAGAGAGCCTATCTTCAAATCCAGGCAGTCTGGCCCCACAGCCTATGGCCTAAGCATTGTCTTGTACTGCCTGCCAATCAAAACTGGTCTCTTCATGGCCATTCTCTCAAGAAACAGAAAAGTAGGAACCATCCTGCTTTACAGACATACTAAGAACAGGACCAGTGGAATATGTCTATGATCACAGTATTTTAAGAGGCTGAGGTAAGAGGATCACAAGTTCAAGCCCAGCTGGGGCAATTTAGGAACTTAACGAGACCCTGTCTCAAAATTTTAAACAGGGGGCGGGGCAGGGGATGTAATTCATCATGAAGACCTTGGACTCCATCCTCAGTACCACAAAAACGAGACAGGGGTTTATTCTTCTCTACCTTTCAGGCCAGTTTTTAGCCGCGCTCTCCTTAGCTTGGTCCGTTGGGATTTGCCAGGTTGTTTTGTAGGATTTGCTGTCACCATGTGGTCGTGTTTGGTATGACAAGTTCACAAGCTACCAGGTTTCCTAGGGCAACTGATCCCACCCCCAGCTTGTGAGAAGGCTGGCTCTGTCTCACCACCCTCGCCCCCATCCTGTCTTTGGAAGAAATCCTGCCCGGTTGCCATCAAGCTTTTTAACATTTCTCAGTGAAGTCATGATGCTCTCTGACTTCAGGATTTCCTGCTGCAATTCATATTTGTCTCCTACAGAAAAATAACATCACACTTTACATCAGTATAGGCTTTTCACTATTTCAGATGCTTTCACATCTACTAGTCATTCCATAAATACTTTTTGAAGATATAGTTTCAGCTGTGTGCCAGGGAAACCAAGCTGAATAAAATACTCCTGCATTTAGTTTCAGATTAACTCTTTAAGTAGGCTAGCGTTTTGAACCTCATTAACAAATGACAAAAAGACACAAAGAGGTTAAATAACCTGCCTAAAGTATCACAGAGCTTGGGCTGGATCCTAAGCCTTCCAACTTTTTGTTCTGAGCTTGTTCCACTAACCAGGTCAACCTGCTGGGAAATACCATGGGTGCCTTCTAGGGAAGAGATTTGGAGGTATTTTCTGGAAGCCCTAAAGCTTCTTCCTCTTGTCCCAAGTGATGTCTCCCAGGCCAGCTGAGGCAGTTTGGCACAGGCCTTCACAAACACACACCCATAATGGCTCAAATTCCCTGCACGCGCACACACACATACACACACAATCACTCCTTCTCTTTACAGCCTACCTCTTGAGCTGCCAGTTTCCCAGAAGACCAGCTTATGGAGATGTGACTGTCACCAGCCTCCACCCAGGAGGCAGTGCCCACTTCCACTGTGCCACTGGCTACCAGCTGAAAGGTGCCAGGCTCCTTACCTGTCTCAATGCCACTCAGCCCTTCTGGGATTCCCAAGAGCCTGTCTGTATTGGTGAGTGATGCCAGGGAAGAGGACTCAGTGCTGAGCAGAGGAACTAGGTAGGAGCTCAACCCTGTTCTCCATTGCTATCTAGAACTTTTATTTGGTTTCCCTAAAGAATCTGAATATGGTCACAGATCTAAGTGGCATTCATCCAACCTGAACTCATTGACCACCTGCTATATGAAGGTGTCACAGGAATACAAAGCTGTAGTAAGCAGGCAGTCTGCCTTCAAAGAGCCCATAGTTCCAGCAAAAGGTGGGGGGGACACTTAAGTCACCAGTTTTCACAGCAGGAAGTAAAAGATACCAATGAAGAGACATAAAATGACCTTGGAGGGGAAGAAGCAATCATTCTTAGCTGGGTAGTAAGAAGGCTTCCTAGGAGAGATGACATCAAAGTTTTGACATTTCAGTGAAGAGCAGTGACTTAGGGGCAGGAAAGAGAGGGTGCTTTAGAGTACAGTGGGAAGGTCTGTCAGGCCAAGATACTAAATGGGGAGCTGAAATGTTTGAGAGGAAGGGGGAGGAACTCAGAACTAACCTTCAGGACGGTCAGTGGAGTGGCAGTCAGGCTGGGAGGCCAGCCAGGAGAGAGAGTTTGAATTTAGACAATGACTTTGAGCATGAAGAGAAGGGAAAAAGTTCCAGAGACATTGATGAGAGAACAGGGGCGCCCCCCAGGTTCCAGTCCTAAATGATGAGATCTGAGATTACCAATAGAAGGGGGCTTACTGGCAAAACGAAGATAGTGTTTGGTCTGTGGTATGACAGGCAACTTGGGTGTGGTGGGAATCCAGGCCAGGGAATGTAGTTCAAACCCGAGGGAACAAGACAAGGATGGTTTCCAGAAACGTTAGTCTGGAGAAACAGGGTGGATTCTTGGAACAGCATACATGAGGGTGCGTAGGCACAAAACATGATACAGTGAGGACATGGCAAGGTGTTCTGAAGATGGTATACAGAGCAAAAAGACTGAAACTGAACCAAGAGAGCAGCGTTCATGAAGAGTTTAAATGCCATTTTGACTTTGGACTCTGTCCCAAGGACAATAGGGAGCCACTGTGTGGATTTTAAGCCAAAGTATGGTCAAATTTGAAGGGCAGTTCTATGCTGAGACCAAACAAAAAAGTGGTTCTGCCCTCTGCAGAGATGCAGAGATTTACCCTAGCCACCAGCAACATTAGTAGGTTACCATATTCTGCTGTCTGGAGTATTTGGAGGCAAAGGTACTATGAATTGCCAGTAGTACCCTGGTCCTGAAAGTGGGAGAGATGGGAGCTTTCCACCAGAGGAAAGCACTGCTTGGAATCAGCCACTTCCTGCCTAGGACACTTCTCTGGCCTCACTTAACTGGCAGGAGCTTGTGGCCAAGTAATACAGTAACCCTCACTGCTAGGTCTAGGCAAGCTTCTCAGTCTCTTCTTGAGAAGAGAGGACAGTCTCATGCCAAAGGAGTCAATCTGACAAGGCTCTAAAGGTTCAGTTCAGGAATGACAGTGCACTGGTATCTGGAGAGCTATCTCATAAAGTGTCAGAGGCCATCTGTGGCTAGCGATGTCTGCCACACAGGCTTTGCACAAGGCTTTGGGGCAGATGGCAGGCACATCAGGTATTTGTCATCCCTGACTTAGTCCTCCCCCTCTTTTAAAATTCAGCCACTCATTTTACTTATCTAACACTGAACACCAACTCCATACCCAAGGGGATTCTACTACAGGGACAGACTCAAATAAATGACAGTGTTTGTTTGTCTGTTTTGCAGACTTAGGGATCAGACTCAGGGCCTCACATATGCTAGGCAAGCCAAATAAATGGCTTTGAAAAGTGGCATGAGGCAAAGATAAACATGCTCAGGAAGGTTGGAACCTAAAGGAAGGACTTTAATAAAATACCACTGGGGGCAGTAAAGGAAGACCTGGTATGGGGGGGTCCCCTCTGCAAGGGGAAGTACTTTACCCCAGGCCATGCAGCTAGGTGATGAAAAGTCTACTGAGAGTAAAGAAAGCTTCATATGAAGTCTCAGGTGTGTGAACAGTTAGATACAGTGCTGGGATCCCAGCTGCTTTGAGCAACAGGCTCATAGGGCTAAAAGATTGACCTTCAGGACCATGACAGCAAAGTTGGCAGGGAAGCAAAAGTCCCTGCTGCCCCCCATGCAGAGGGTACAAGGCCGAGATGGGAGGAAGGCTTGTGAGGAGCCTAGGATGCAGTCAGGGCCCAGCCTCAGTGCCTTTCCATCTCACAGCTGCCTGCGGTGGAGTGATCCGCAATGCCACCACGGGCCGCATTGTCTCTCCGGGTTACCCGGGCAATTACAGCAACAACCTCACCTGCCACTGGCTGCTTGAGGCTCCTGAGAGCCAGAGGCTGCACTTGCACTTCGAGAAAGTCTCTCTGGCAGAGGATGATGACAGGTGAGGCTATCCTGAGGGGATGGGAGTGCCTGGCCTGGCCTGGCCTGGCCTGGAAATACCCTGCTGCAGGAATGCTCCCCAAACCTGGGACTATACCCTCCTGGATCAGCAGGCAACCACATAGCTACCATTCTCCTGGCCCAGGCTTATCATCCGCAATGGGGACAACGTGGAAGCCCCGCCTGTGTACGACTCCTATGAGGTGGAATACTTGCCTATTGAGGGCCTGCTCAGCTCTGGCAGACACTTCTTTGTGGAACTCAGTACAGATAGCAGCGGGGCAGCTGCCGGCATGGCCCTGCGCTACGAGGGTGAGCCTTCTGGGGCTTGATGGGGAGCAGGGAGCAAGGGAGCAGGTCTTTCTCCTACACCTTCCTCCTCTCTGTCTCAATTCCATCAGCCTCTTCCAAGTCAGCCTCTGTTCCCTGCCCCTCTACCCAGGTCCAAGACTGCTACCCCATCTTTGCAGGAGAACCTTGCCTAGACTTGGGCCTTCTGGTCCAAGAGAATGAATTCTCCAGGTTTTCAAAGCAAAACGAAGCCCCAATACTTGAGGAGGAACTGTTTTAAGGGATACTTTAGACCCATGCATGCATATATTCATTAATACACCCTCCAAAAAAGAATTTATTGAGGCCCTTCATACTAAGGATAAAACTAGTCAATGGGAATACAAGAATGATTAAGATGATTTCCTGAGCGTAATAGGGATGGGTGCACTGGGCTGTTTTCCCCCACCCTGGGCTCCAAGCCTTTGACATATGTTTGTACTTAGGAAGAGCAAGGCCATGGAGAGGGGGAAGTAGGAGGAGGCCTGCTCTCTGTGTTTATCCCAGTGAAGGCTGAGCCTGGCTGGGGCCTGTGGTTTACAGCCTTCCAGCAAGGCCACTGCTATGAGCCCTTTGTCAAATACGGCAACTTCAGCAGCAGTGCACCCTCATATCCTGTGGGTACCACTGTGGAGTTCAGCTGTGACCCTGGCTATACCCTGGAGCAGGGGTCTATCATCATCGAATGTGTTGATCCCCATGACCCACAGTGGAATGAGACAGAGCCGGCTTGCCGAGGTCAGTGGACACCAGTGGATAAGTGTGCTGGGGAAGCAAGTGGGGTGGGCACCAGCAAGTCAGCTACAGAGCCTGGGATCAGAGGGGTCCTGTGACATTTGTGATTCAGCCTTCACCCTGAGGAGGAGGTGGAGGTTCCCAGCAATGGGTGGCAATGGGGAATGTAGCACTGGAGGGAACATAGAGAACACATGCCTCCCAGCCCTCCCCTGCCTTCCAGCTGTGTGCAGTGGGGAGGTCACAGATTCAGCGGGTGTGGTGCTCTCTCCCAACTGGCCAGAGCCCTATGGCCGAGGGCAGGACTGCATCTGGGGTGTGCATGTGGAAGAGGACAAGCGCATCATGCTGGACGTCCGAGTGTGAGTGCCTGCTGGGTCAGGGACTCTTGAGGTCTGGTCATCTCTTGTGGGGCCCATGCTTGGGCCTGCTTTGCCCTGACGATTCTTCTCTACAGGCTACGCATAGGCCCTGGTGATGTACTTACCTTCTATGATGGGGACGACCTGACAGCCCGGGTCCTTGGCCAGTACTCTGGGCCACATGGCCACTTCAAGCTCTTTACCTCCATGGCTGATGTCACCATCCAGTTCCAGTCAGATCCCGGGACTTCAGTGCTGGGCTATCAGCAAGGATTTGTCATCCACTTCTTTGGTGAGCTTGTGCCTGCCTCACTCAGAATGCAGGCCCCAGCCCATAGCAAGTCAAAGAGGCCAGGGCAGTGAGTGCTTTTTCTTATAAGGAAATGCTGAAAAGGCTCTAGGTGTCACCAGAGAAAAGAAGCCTTCTGTTGCAGCATGAGATTTGGAGAAGCGGCAGCAGAGCTTCCTAATGAAAATAGGGAACTAAGAAATTTTTTTGTTTTTATCTGACACTGTTTAGTAGAAATAACTGTTTCCCTCAGTCTACCTGGTCCCATCTCTCAGGCCTAAGGAACTTGCCAAGGTGCTTTTGGAAGTAAGGCCAAAGCCCAGATGCTAACCCTGGCATCTAGGCGACAGAGACACTAGGGTAGTCAAAGAGAGACCCTTGACGTTAAAGGAATGAATCTCTGAGTCCACTCAGGAAAGTCTGAGCCCAGAAAAATCTGAAAGGGTGCCCTCAGGGTGAAGGGGCTATCATAGTCATTTTGGAATTACCCCAGAGATTGCATCTTGCCACCTCTGTGCCCACAGAGGTGCCCCGCAATGACACATGTCCAGAGCTGCCTGAGATCCCCAATGGCTGGAAGAACCCATCGCAGCCTGAACTGGTACATGGCACTGTGGTCACTTACCAGTGTTACCCTGGGTACCAGGTGGTGGGATCCAGTGTCCTCATGTGCCAGTGGGACCTAAGCTGGAGTGAGGATCTGCCTTCATGCCAGAGGGGTAAGTACCTGTTCCCCATGTTCTCCAGCCCAACACAACCTCCAAGCCTCATTCCTGGGTTCTAAGAGAATCCAGTGAGCTGTCCTCACTAGTAGTGGCATTCTTGAAATTCTTTCAACTCTTATAGTCTGTTTCCTCAGCCATGAAATGGAGATTATACTTTTTCATAGCATTATCAACCGACTATTCCAAGTATTTGTTCCTGGTTGATAGCCAATCAGTGTTGACCCTAATGAATGGAAAAGGGATACATGGGTTTGTTAACCCTAATAAATGGGAGGGGACACACCAGGAAACTGATAGCTGGCCTGAAACAAAACCAGGGTGGACTGGCCCTTGTTCAGCCCTCCTTGAGTTACTTCTGTTCATCTCCCACTCTTAGTGACTTCCTGTCATGACCCTGGGGACGTGGAGCACAGCCGACGCCTCATATCCAGCCCCAAGTTTCCTGTGGGTGCCACCGTGCAGTATATATGTGACCAGGGTTTTGTGCTGACGGGCAGTGGCATCCTCACCTGCCATGACCGCCAGGCTGGCAGCCCCAAGTGGAGTGACCGGGCCCCAAAATGTCTCTGTAAGTGTCAGATGGATAGGCAGGGGAAGGTCTGGTAGAAGATAAAAGGTGCTGCCGCAGGAGGCTGGCATCCTCACTGGGCTCTGCCTTCTTTGCAGTGGAACAGCTCAAGCCATGCCATGGCCTCAGCACCCCCAAGAATGGTGCTCAAAATCCTGAGAAGCGGCTGCACCCCGCAGGGGCTACTGTCCACTTCTCATGTGCCCCTGGCTATGTGCTAAAAGGCCAGGCCAGCATCAAGTGTGTGCCTGGGCATCCTTCACACTGGAGTGACCCTCCACCCATCTGTAGGGCTGGTGAGTGCCCTGCTATCCCCCTCCCAACCCTAGTGGGCTACAGCAGCAGAGATGTCCAGTGTTGATAACCAGAACCACCTCCATGTCTGCCCACCCCCACCCTTCATGTCCCCTCAGGTCTTCCCAGTCTCTGCCAGATCCTTCTGACCTGGCATCATAAAGACAAATGCTGGAGTAGGTTCTCCTTGGACAGACCTTTCCCATAATCACCCTACTACCTCTGTTCCTTGTATTAGTGGTTTGGCCCACTGGGTTTACCCACTGACTTTGGCCCTCCCCTCTTGTTCCAGCCTCTCTGGATGGGTTCTACAGTGGCCGTAACCTGGATGGTGAGTTCTTGCCCTGGAGAGCTAAGGAAGTGGTCTCCCTGTATCTGGTTCTCATAACTTCCAAGCCATGGGTTCTCATGGCAAATGGAAGGCAGAGAAAGAGATCTGAGCCTACCTGGACAAAAAGCTCCTGCCCTAACCCTAGCCAGCTAAAGGAAATGCATCTGGCTGCCCTTGGGCACAGGTGAGGGGAAATGGGCTTCAGGTGACAGGGACCTCTGCTCCAATCCCAGCCTCTATATTTTCAGTTGCCAAGGCACCTGCTCCCTCCAGGACCCTGGATGCTGCCCACATTGCAGCTGCCATCTTCCTGCCCCTGGTAGCAATGGTGCTGTTGGTGGGAGGTGTATACCTCTACTTCTCCAGGTAAGTCTGATTTCTCTTCCTGTTCTGCATACCTGACACTCCTGCCCCGTACCTGACTTACAAGCTTCTCTGACCCACAGGCTCCATGGGAAAAGCCCTCTACGGCTGCCCCAAACAAGCCCTCCCCCCTACAACCGCATCACGGTGGAGTCAGCATTTGACAATCCAACTTATGAGACCGGAGTAAGTACCCATGCCAGCCCTGACACCCTACCAGGACTCAATTCTCCGCTCCCTTGGGCAGATACCCCTGAGGGTCCCACCAAAACCTCTCTTTTTCCTTTTCCTTGGGAAGGTGGACTGTGGCCTGGCAAATCTTATACAAGTTTCCAACTCCCAGCAGTCTCTTTCCTTTGCAGGAGATGAGAGAATATGAAGTCTCCATCTAGGTGTGGGTAGCCTGGGGAATTTCAATCAGCCCTGAATCATGACCCAGCAGCAGGGCTCCTGACTTTCTGCTGTCCCTCCATCTCTTGTACATACCACCTGGGAAGAGATGCCACCAACCCCTCATAAAGTTGTGCCCTTCCCTGCCTGCAGTGCCCATCATGGCCTATTTTCTTGGCACTACTGCCCACTTGGGGTCTGTCCTTGGTTGGGCACAAGTCAGGGGGCACTTGACTGAGTAGAACACAGCCGGAGCACATCATCAACGGCAGCATCCTCCTGAACCTCCTCCATGGCCTGATCCTCCTGCCTGGGAGGCAGAGGCAGAGCAGGAGCACCTTTCTCCATGTGGCCAATATCCAGCCCTGGCATGTAGGACTCTCCAGCCAGGCCAGTGGTGGTGGAAACTCCACCAGAGTGCTCCTCACAGGACTATCATCGGTGGCCAAAACTGCTCTCAAAGGTGACTTGGGGTAGTCCTGGCATGTCAACCTTGGGCCCTCAGGGAGGTCTCTAAAGCCCCAGAAATGGGCGTTTCGGCCTCCTGTTTTATCCTGGTGGAGGCAGTAATTCTAAGGAACCCTAAAGGGGTTAAGAGACTCTACCCCAAGCTCAGATTGGGCTTCACTGGGTATTCACACTCCACACCAAAGCAGGATACCCCACTGTTTCCTGGCAACCCTAAACCCTGATGAGAGGGAGACCTTCCCTTGATGTTTATCTGGCTCTCACAAACACTCCCTTTCCCACTAGTTCCTCCTCCTCCCACTATGCTATGGGTATAAGGGGACTGGGCAGGTATATTCTGGAGAGGAGCAGAGGTCCAAAGACCCAGGAATTTGACATGGAACAATGGAGAGAGCACCAGGACTGGCTGAAGACTACTTTGTACATATAATGTATTATATGGAGTCTGGGCTCCAGCCAGAGAACAATCTTTTATTTCTGTTGTTTCCTTATTAAAATGGTGTTTTTGAAAAAAAATTAGGCAATTGTCAAGTGGATGGTGCTTTTTTTGGAGGGGAGGGAGGTGGCAAATAAATGGGCTATAAACCTCAGGACCAGAAGGCACGTAGAACCAGTCAATCATCCTTATATTTTATTTAAAAACCAGGTAGTTGAACGGGGACCACGGTACCCAAAAGGTCAGTGCAACAGAGGCCCCAGCAGTTCATGCCACAGGGGTGTGGGAACCCAGGAACCCAACTCCTCATCTGCCCCAACTGCCTCCTGTCCGCCTCTTTGAACTACAAGCTGGCATATTCCTAAGCCCCTTCTCAATGCCACTGGACTGCTGACAAGGTCCAGGAAGTCTGCCACATCTCCCCTTTTATTCTTTGGGGGAAATGCAGCTTAAGAGTCTGGCACCTAAGTTTCTTTGGGTGCTGGGTAAAGGTCACCATGCAGGATCTACTTAGGTCTGGCCCTTCCCTACAACTCTCCAGAGTAAGATGAAAGTATCTGCCCAGAATACACACTGCATGTTAAGACGTGTACCCTGGATGAATGCTCTCTAGAGAAAGACCAGGAGGCAGGAAATAAGGAATTATGGGAACTCAGAAACCAGATGATAAAAATCCCTGATAAAAATTAGATCACCAAACTATGTTTGGTGGTGTATGCCTGTAATCCTAGCTACTCAGGATGCTGAGGATTGCAAATTAGACACCAGCCTAGGTGTAACCCTGTCCCAAAACTTTAAAAAAAAAAATTAAAGACTGGGAATATAGTTTAGTGATACAGTACTCCTGCACTCGATCCCCAGTATAAGAAAAAGAAACAAAGAAAGATTAGCAGCCATTAGTACTTTCTGCTTCTATAGGCTTGTAGCTGGGAGGTACTGACTCCAAGTTCTGCCCAACCCTTAGTGGGTTTTTTTGTTTGTTTGTTTTTGTCTTTTTGAGACAGGATCTCATATGCAGTTCAGGCTGGCCTTGAGCTCACTTTGTAGCCCAGGCTGGTTTCGAACTCACAATGATCCTCCTGCCTCAGCCTCCAGAGTGCTGAAATTACAGGCATGAGCCACCACGCCCGGCCCAACCCTTGGTTCTAACACAAGCTACAGTGAAGAACCGAGAAGCTCCAGTTCAAGGCAGAGCATAGTGCCTAAGTCAGCCACAAGAGGTCGCTTCCAGTGTATGGCACTTGCTCGCCCCAATTTTCCTTAAATAGTCAGGGCTGGAGCCTTCCAAGGTGGCACCAACACCAGCCCTCATTGAGGTAACCTCATTCTCCAAGCTCCAACAGGAAGTTATGTAGTGTGATTAGTTCTTAGGGTATTTGTCAACAGACCCTCCTCTTATTTCCATTACTGGACACTCCCTGTTCCTGATCTCAGGTGCAGCTGATGGCGTTGATCAAAGCAAAGCTTTGCTCACTGGGTATGACCCAATGGCTTCCTTCTCTGCTCCATAATGTCTTCAAGCTGACACAGCAGCACAGTTGGGCTCTGATCAGTAGGAAGGAAGCCAATGAGAAAGGGCACATGAGGTTGCAACTTCTGAGGGCCCCAAGAGAGATAACCATTGGCCTCTTACATACAATCTAGCTCAATCCTCCCACCTCCGAAGGTCACATCAGTAACTACAGTCTACTGGGGCCAGGAGGGTCATCAAAAAAAAGTGAGAAATCAGAAAAATGAGCCAAGATTACACATACTGGCATCCCTACCTACCTAATTCATCTTCTATATTGTCTGAAAGAAGGAATTGCAACCATTCCTCAGTCAGTAGGCAGTAACCAGCCTGTAATTCTTAGGTCTGCCATAATTCCAATATGTGACTTAGGCAAATTATTGTTCTTTGAATCTGGAAGAGATTAAATCGGACCGTCTCTACATCCTTTCCTCTTCTACAACCCTGAGAATGCAGTGAGGCATAACATTAAAAGTGGATAGGACACATCTACATGTAAACAAGGTCAATTAAATCCCTAGTATCAGGCACAGCCATGCAGTTTTCTCCTCCATTGCTTCATCCACAGTCGGAGCGCTATCTGAGGACTACACTTAGGGGAGGAGCAGACGCCAGGAGACGCCAGGAGCAGATGCCAGGAATCCCCGCCCAGAATTCCAGATGAAGGCCTTAGACTACAAACCCCAGAGTGCACTGCGGTGGCTCAGCGCTCCCATTCTGACCGACTAATCCCAGAGTATCGTACCTGTACTCTGCCTTGCATGTATATGGAACTACGACTCCCACAATCCAATGGAGCTCTCGTCATCTTTGTTCCCAAGGACCTATGCGCTTAAATTCGCCCTTTGAACCTCCTTGCGCTTTGCAAACTGGGAGTTCGAGTTCAATGTAGGCAGGTAGCTGGGCGTTGTCAGGACTACGGATTCTCGGCCTCTGGATTTGTTTGAAGAGCAGTTCGCAGAGACAATGGTCAAGAGAGGGTAATAATGGGTAGGCAGAGCTTTGCACGGTGCCATGATCACTCAAGGCATAGATGCTCGAGTTAAAGTTAACTGTTGAGAGCAGGAGAAAAGTGCAAATACCAGCCATCCCACCCGCCACCAAAAAGCGTCGCTTTTTGTCGCAATGGCTTTTCTCTTTACCAATATGGCGGCCTTGTCCGGCCACACCTGATGTTGAACCAAATGGTGCAGTACAACATCTTTATGAATATTGCCGTTACCGACAGCCTACCAGCTCCGTCTAACACCACACTTTGCTCCTTCCTATTCGTATCTGAGGACTCTCAGAGCTTAGTAGTCTTTATCCCATTACCAAAATGGCGAAAGAAGCTGCTTCCTTGCGAGGGCCTACAGGTGTCAATACGCCTGCGCGGGAGCCGGCTGTGTTAAGGGGCGGGAGGGGAGGACACCCAATACGCCTGCGCGTGAACAGAGTCCTCTGGGTCTATACACAAACACCAATGGATGAAAAGTCCCCGTGCTCCTGCGGCTGCGCCATGACCCTTATGAGCTTTTCCAGGCGCCTGCGCGAGGCCCTGGGTCCCGCCCTTTTAGCTCAGTACGCTGGCGCAGGGCAGAAAGGCGGGGCTTCAAAGCTCCAGACGAATGCCAGCGCGGCTGCGCGCTGGGGGGTACCCCCTCACCGCGGCTGCGCGGGAGCCCTGCCGCCGGCTGTCACTGCGGTTGCGCGCGGCAAGCGGCGATCCCGGGGCGCCTGCGCGGGTGGCTTTGCGGGCGCTCGCGGTAAGTTTGCGCCAAGTGCGCGGCAGCCGGGACGCAGACGGCGGCGGCGGCGAGAGGCGGAGCCCGGGGACCACCCCCCATCACCCTCCCCCCCAGTCACCTCACGTACCACAACCTCACCTAACCTCTCACCCCCCCGCGACCGATTCCCCCAACCCCGGGATGGCAGCGCCCGCCAGCCTTCCCGGCCGAACCACTGGCCGCCAGCACCGGCTTTAGCCTGTGGGACTAGGCCCCGCCAAGGCCCGACCCCGGGAGCCGGGACCCACTGTGCAACCAGCCTCCTGGCCGGGCTGAGGGGCCGCTCCCCCCTCACGGCCGTGGAGAGGACGCTGCCGTCCCAGGGACTGGGGGCCGGGGGGTGGGGGGGAGCCAGGGCGAAGAAGTCGGGACCCGTGTTGGAAAAAAAGAAGGGGAGCCGGGGTCAAGAGCGTCTCCTTCCCCCGTTTCCCCCCTCCCCCCGGGGTTGGGGGGGCCGGAGCAGAGAGCGCCCAGCCCGGGAGGTGGATGAATGTGGGAGAAAATGGAGACCAAGACGATCGTGTACGACTTGGACACGTCGGGGGGGCTGATGGAGGTAAGAGTGGCCCCCCTCATCCCTTTCCCAAGCGCCGGGAGGGAACCTCCGCCCTCCGCCCCACAAAGCCGGCCCCAAGCTCGAAGCGCCAGTGGGCCGGGGGGGGGGGGGGGCTCTTCCTTACCCAGTCTTTTCCTCCCATCTTTCCGATCTGGGGACCTGAGCTCAGTCTCCGAGGACGTTTGCAGCAGTTTCACCTACCCGCCGCCCTCGATTCGCTCTCCCGAGGCTCCAGCCCACTCCATCTCGTTGCACCGGCGGGCCTCCCCACCCCCTTCTTGTGGGCCCCTTTGTGCTTCCCCCAGCACGTCCGGGTACCGGGCTTCGGGCCTCTCCCGAGCCGGGCTTTGGAGTCCCCCACTGTCCATACAAGGAAGTGGCGAGAAGGGAACCGCACACCCTTGCCCCATCCCCCTACCCTGATCCTCCCCATTTGGAAGAAGCTGCTCTCGTTGTGTTGCTGGAACGCGATTAGGGCGCGTTCCCTCTGGTTCTGGGGGCAGAGAGGTTCTGGCAGCAGTCTGGATGGGAGGAAGAAGGACAAAAGGGGGGAGAGGGGTGGGTGACGGAGAAGCTGCTCGGGGGGGGCGAAGGATTGCCCGGGAGCTCCGAGTATGCACACACACTGTTTGTATGTGTGTGCAGCAAATCCAAGCTCTGCTGGCTCCCCCCAAGTCGGACGAAGCAGAAAAGCGGAGTCGGAAGCCCGAGAAGGAGCCCCGGAGAAGCGGCAGGGCCACCAACCACGACAGTTGCGATAGCTGCAAGGAAGGTGGAGATCTCCTGTGCTGTGATCACTGCCCGGCCGCCTTCCACCTCCAATGCTGGTGAGGCCTGGGGACCCCTTTGGATCCCCTCTGCGAACCCTCGTCGGCTTATTCTTTTACCCGGCCTGCCCCTGCCTGCCAAAATAACGGGGAGCCTGCAGCCGCTAGCTGACTCTCTGCAGCTGCTGGGCCGAGCGCCTCCCCGCCCCCGGATGTCTGCTGGGATCCGGCCGTTTTGCTGGGAGGAGCAGCCGGTGGGTCCGGATCCCAGGGTGGCAGTTGTTAGGAATGAGACGAACCTCATCTGAGATTAGAAGTCGCTGGGGAGCCGGGACCGAGCGGCCCGAGTGCTTGCCGGTGGTGGCGGGGGAGGAAGGGGAGGAGCTCCGGGCCTTGTGCCGCTCCGCGGCCCGCGCGCCCGCCGCCCTCTGGGCTCCTACGCGGCCAGGCTCTCCTCAGGGTTGGTGCGCGGAGCTCCCGGCTGCGCTGGTCTAGAACCCTGCGACCTGGCGCTTGCGGCCCTGGAGGGAATCGTGAAAGGTGTCTCTCGAGTCCGCCTCTTCTTTGCCTCTCTGTTTACAATATGGCGACCTGCCTTTAAATTATATTTTTATTCTCAGCGCCATTTTGGCTGCATATATGATTTGCAAACGTCTCCCAGAGAATGGTGGAGGCAGCCCCAGAGTCCCTTTTGTAGAATCTCCTCGGGGACGGGGGTTGGGATCTGGCCACTTTGGTCCCTTTCTCTGTCTCTGCCTGCCCCCTGTTGCCTCTTGGAGCTGCCTCCCTCCTCTTTCCCTCCCCTTGCCGCTGCCTCTTAGGAAATCGGGCCAGGTTAGACAATTAAAATTGCCCTTGGGCTCTTGATTTCCCTTCTCTGCTCCGGATCGGCGAGCCCTTTGCCGCAAAATTCTTTGCTGCTGGGCCAGGGTTGTGTGCGGTGGTTCCGGAAAGGCATTTTTAAGGAGCTGAGAGCTGAAAAGCGGTACACTCCCCCCCCTTACTGAATGTGAGGGGAGGAGAGAGACTCAGGAGGGGGAGGAACCTGGGTTGAACGCCCGCTGCTTGATCCTCCTCAGCAGCTCAGCCCAGAACAATTCGGTAAAGAAGAGTTTAAACTCCATCTTTAACTGAGAAATCACCCTGCTCACCGTAAAAATCCCACCTCTGTGCAGCGAACCCAGATTGCATTTTGTTCGCTGGGTCTTATTCTGTTGTTCAGCAACAGTTGACTGAGGCAGGCATTCCGAATACTGGCTGGAGAGAGATCGAGGAGAGCTACCTGTTCTGTTTGTTCCTACCCTTTTTGTTTTGTGATGGGTTTTGGTTTTCATTTATGTTACATTTTTTTAGCTTTCCATTAAAAAAAAATGAAATTTTCTTTCAGGTCTCAACAGTTCTATTCACGTTCTGTCTCTTGATTTGTGGAATAGTGCCTACTATATTTGTACTAATTGCAGGTTTTGGAACTCTTATTAGACAGATGGCTGATACTGGCAAATTACTGTCTGTGGTCAGAAGTTATGTGGGATGCTCCCATTACCATTCCAAGGATACTTTCACCCAGGAGGGTACCACATCTTGGCTTGTAATGTTGCAGGGACAAAAATTACTATCCTGGAGGAAGCTTTGCTGCTGGCCTTTAAATTTTTATTATAAAATGACTAATATCAGCAATAAAGGCCTGGTTTTTAGTCCTTCCTGTGAGGCGTGATCCACCTAATGAAAGTATCTATGGGCAAGTTTCCTTTGCTGTTCTTGAGCACAGGAAAGATTTGTCCTGAGCATGTTGTATTACTTTCTGGTAATACCTAATTGCTTGTGTGTTTTATTGTATTTGTTTGATACATTTAGTGAGACTGTGTCTTAGACTTAATTTACTATGGACTAGGTATTTTACCCCCGATGAAGTGGATATTAACCACAATTGGTGACTCCCCAGTTGAGTGAGCATTTGATAAGCTCTGTATTATCTTTAGATCTCATTTAACAATATTGAAGTTGTTTATTAGAAACTTGAAGCATGGAAAAAATGTGCTATTTTGCCTGAGATCTGGTTTTTAAACCCTAAAATCTAATCTCTAAATTTTTAATCATATAAGTCTAAGTCTTGTCAAATTGCAGCAACTAAGTTTCATCTTTAACTGAAAGGAGACATAGGACTTTGAGCTATTGATGAGATTCAGGTTTTCCCAGTCTGTGCATTTCACTGACTTATTTCCTCCTAGACCATGAATGGGAACTGGTAATAGATTTGAGAATGGTAGTAAATGAAGTAGGGGCTTGTTTCATGCCTGCAGTTCTCCCTTTGAAGATGTCAGTACTGACTATTGTCATTGACCTATCTGAATTATATCTGCATCACAAAACATTCTAGTGAAAAGGCAGGAAATCTTTTAAATAGGAATTGCCTAGATGAGTTTCATTCAATGTGTAAGGCTAATCCCACTTTTCCGACTTCTAACTCAAATCTCTTGCACAAAAAGTAAACAACTGGCTTTAGCCGCTCATTTCTTTAATCCCAGCTACTGGGGAGGCTGAGGCAGGAGTATTGAAAGTTCAAGGTCAGCCTGCACAATTTAACAAGACCCTTTCTGAAAATAGAGCTGAAAATGTAACTCAGTCCCCAATATCACACACCATGCACATATGCAGACATGCACACACACGCATGTTCCTGTGTCATTAACCATTAACTGATTGAATCCAGGTAGTGAGATCAAGCAGTTAAGTGTTTCCTGCGTGCCTTTTCATTACTGGGCCCTTACTGTTGCTCATTTGTACCACATATGGGGAAGGAGATTGGGAGATACGTCTCTATTTTCTCTTGCATCCCTTTTGAACTGGCTAAGATTGAATTATTTAAATAGCAAAGTAATAATAATTTCTCTCCTATACAAGAGTGAAATTGGAATTTTACAAATGCTGTAATTAAGGGTTTAGCTCAGTGATGTAAGTGCCTGCCCTGTAAGCACGAGGTTGTGAGTTCAGTCCCCAGTACTAAAAAAAAAGAAAAAGAAATGCTGTAATTATAGTGCTGTTGTATTTCTCCATTCAAAGTTCTGTGACACATGTCCTCAGTCTTTCATGTCCCTTGCCAGTTCATTGTAAGTGTCTAGTAAAATGTTCCAAAAGTGATTTGGAGACAGACTTTACCTCCTAGGTTTGGTGACATAGTCATCAGACCAAGATTTTTCTAAGATAAACTACTAGAGGAAGTGCCTGGTCAAATAAGCTGTTTTAATTGTCCAGTCTTTTTTTGGGTGCCAGTGCAGTTATGAGGAACATCACCTCTTCCTGATTAGCTGGGAATTCCTATTTCCTGGTTTTCCATTATGACTCTGGTTTAGGGAATGAATTATCCTCTGCTTAGTATCATAACCTCACTGAAGAATTAAAATTGAACTGCCAGGTGTGGTGGTGCACACTTGTAATCCTAGCACTCCAGAGCCTGGTGGGGAGGATTGCCATGAGTTCAAAGCCAGCCTGGGCTACAAAGTGATTTCAAAGTCAACCTGAGGGCTGGGGATTTAGCTCAGTGGCATAAGCACCTGCCTGGCAAGCACAAGGTTGTGGGTTTGATCCCTGGTACTGCAAAAAAAAAAAAAACAACAGAGTCAACCTGAACTGCATAGTGAAACTGTGTCCCAAAAAGACCAAAAAAAAAAAAAAAAAAGGTAGAATACTGGGTAGATATTTAGTACTTTATCTTATCTTTTTGTTTGAGAGGGGAAAGATTGTTGTCACTGATTGACTACTACGGGGCATCAGTAATGAGGCTGACAGAAAACTGGTGTCTCCTCATGGGTTTCTCATGGCATTTTTCTCTAAACAGACAACCAAAACAGTCTGATTGAGAAGTGCATCTACCTCAGCAGACCTCAGCATGGTCCCTTCCCGTCAGACAGATTTCTGTAGCATTTGCCTCCGCATGTTATATTTGGAATTGTTGGCCAGCTTTCCTCTCTCTGGTGTTGGCAGCAAGATCCAAAATGAGGTTTTCGAAGAATGAGAGTAAAAAGGTCTCTGTGCACAGGCAAAAGTAAGCTCAGCTTGGAGTTTTGCATATTTAATTTTCAGTGAGTCATGACAAAGGTTTCACACATAGAATAGCAGCAAATAGATTTTCTACAGGAAGTCTTTGCTGTTTGAACTTGTAAGAAGGTGATTTTTTTGTGTGTTTATCTCCTCATTAGACTAATATCAGACGTAGTGAATTAAAACACGCTTAACATCTTATGACTCTGTTTTCACATTATAAACATTTAGAAGCCTGGTACTAAAGAATTGGGAGTGAACTGTCTGAAACCTTTCTTCACCCTGCTCAACTGTAGTAAAATGATCATACAATAAATGTGGTGGCACATGACTGCAATCTTGGCACCTGGAAGGCTTGTTTTGCATTTGCTATATTACACTGGAACCTAGGTGTGCAGTAAGTATGGGTTTGTCTTGTTTGTTTTAGATGTGCAGTATTGCTTTTGTTTGTTTGTTTTGGTCCAGGAATCAAATTTAGGACTTCAAACTTGCCAGGTAGGCATAGTGCCACTGAGCTCTATCCCTAGCACCTTGCAGTATTGTTTTGAAATGGTACACCTTTTTTTTCCACCAGTATTGTAGTTGAACCAGGGCCTTCCCACTAAGCTACATCACTATTCCTTTTCCTTTTTTTCTTTTTTTTTCCTTTGTTTTGATCCTCAGTATTGCTGAATCACTCAAGTTGCCCATGCTGGGCTGAACTCACAACCTCACGCTTGCCATCTCCTGCCTCAGTCTCCCTTAGTACTAGGGTCGTAGGCATGTAACACCACACTCAGATAGTCCCATACTTCTTAAATTAAATGTAGGGCTAATTCTTATAAGGAGAGTGTTTTATTTCAAAGATAAATATATAAGAATAAAGAAACTGCATGGTGGCACACACCTATAATCCCAACACTTAGAAGGCTGAGGCAAGAGGATGAAGAATTCCAGGCCAGCCTGGGCTACATAGTAAGACCCTGTCTCAAAATCAACCAAATATTTATATATTGTATATATTTGAATACAGCCATGCACAAACCTGTGGGCCCAGCTACTCCAGAGGCGAAGGCAGGATAGGATCACCTGAGCCAAAAGAGTTGGACAACCGGGGTAATATAGTGACACTTACCTTCAAAAAATAGATTGAAGGGGCTGGGGATTTAGCTCAGCAGCATAAGCACCTGCCTTGCAAGTTGTGAGTTTGATCCCCGGTACCGATAAAAAAAAAAAAAAAAAAAGATTGGGTATGTTTGTGGCCCCAAGTAGCTTGGGCAGAGAAAGAAAATATGAGAAATAGTAAATATTGAAAAGAAAGTCATACTCCTAAAAGGTGGCAGTTACTCAGGCAAATACTTAGTGATACCATTGTGAGAAGTTTTTGATTTGGGTCCTTTCCCAAAGTTACTTAACATACTCAGTGAAAGGCAGGTTGCAGTTATAATCTCATCAATCTCCTGCTGCTCCTTAAGGCTCTCAAAGTACTTTACAAATGGGCTCTACTATAAATTAGTAGATTTTGGCCTTTGTAAATGACTTGTATGATTTTAGAGGTATAAATGTGCAAAATATGTATTTGAGTATACTGCTTTTTCTTTTTCTTTTTTTTTTTAACTGGTACCGGGGATCAAACTCATGACCACATGCTTGCAAGGTAGGCACTTATGTCGCTGAGCTAAATCCCCAGCCCTACACTGCTTTCTTTTAAATCTTAAGGATGAGAGTCACATTGGTTTGTTTTAGGGCTGGGGATTTAGCTCAGTGGCACAATCACCTGCCTGGCAAGCACAAGGTCATGAGTTCAGTCCCAGGCACCAAACAAAAACAAAACAAAACAACACCAAAACCACATACACACACACACACACACACACACACAAACCCATATTGGTCTGTTTTAAATTCTCTGCCTTCAAAAATTTTGGGTGTTTTGTTTGTTTGTTTTGTTCTGTTTTGTTTTGTTTTGTTTTGTTTTTGGTACCGGGGATTGAACTCACAACTTCACACTTGCCAGGCAGGTGCTTAAGCCACTGAGCTAAATCCCCGGCCTTTAGAAATTGTTTTTTGTATGTGTGTTTTTTGTAATATTGTGTATTGAACCTGGGGTGCTATACATGGAGCAATATTGCCACCCCATTTTGCTTACTATTTTTTATTTGCTAAGGGACAGTTTTGAGACAGTCTCGCTATATAGTCCAGGCTGGCTTTGAATTTGTGGCGATTCTCCTGCCTCAGCTTCCCAAGTGCTGGGATCACAGGTGTGCGCTGCCACACCCAGCATCTTTTATATTTTGAGAAAAGGTCCCTCTTAATTGCCTAGTCTGCCTTTGAACTTGGCAATACCCATATCTTAGGCACCCACATACGTAACCAGGATTGTAGCCTCTGAGCAGCTGCACCACCATGCAGGGCCCCAAGAGTTGTTTGTTTGTTTGTTTGTTTGTTTGTTTGTTTAAAGCCTCAGATGGTAGTGCATGCCTGTAATTCTACCACTCAAGAGTGAGGCCAGCCTTAACTACATAGTGAGATTCTGTATCTTCCCTTTCCTCCAAAAAATCACATTAGAGGAATGTCTTAATTTGAACTGAATGAGGATTCAAGTAGTAGCAGTTGTTGCAATGTGTTGAATAAAATTGATCTTTGTTAACCTCTGATGAGAATACAGATGATTCGTGAAATTGCTCAGAGGGGTTTTTTAGCAGTTATTAGTACTTCATTCCTTTTCATAGCTGAACAATATTCCATTGTATGGGTATGCCAACTCTGTTTATCCATTTATCCATCAGTTGATGGATAAATGGAATAATGTATGAAACAACAATGCTGTGAATATTTGGATGCAGGTTTTTGTGTGGACATGAGTTTTCATTTTTCTTGAATGTGTACATAGTAGTAGAGTTGCTGGGTCGCATGGTAACTTATATTTAACTTATGGGAGGAATTACCAGGGTTTTTCCAAAGTGGCAGGCTGGGGATATAGCTCAATGGCACAGCACCTCCCTAGCAAGCACAAGATCCTGAGTTAGATTCCTAGTACCAGAAAAAAAAAAAAAAGCACCAAAATGGTTATATCATTTTACTTTTCCACTAGCAGTATATGAGGGTTTCGGTTTCTCTACATCTTTAATAACACTTGCTATCTGTCTTGATTAAAGCTAACCTAATAGGCATGAAGTGAGATATCATTGTGGTTTTGATTTGTGTTTACCTGAGGGCTAATGATATTAAACATCTTTTCATATGTTTATTGGTCATTTGTATTTTTTTGTTGGAGATTGTGTATTCAGATCCTCCATTTTTTAGTTAATTGAGTTTTTTAAATTATTTGACTGGAAAGAACTACAGATATAAATACTTTGTCAAATACATACATGATTTGTGAGTGGATTTCCTTTTTCACGCTCCCTATTTTTTTTAACTCTTACATAGAAAATATAGTTGATTTAAATACAGTTTAATATGTATGCCTATGTTTTATATGAGTAAACGATTTCTTCTGTGGGATCTAGTCAAGATGGTACATATCAGTGAAGAGCACCTTATAGTATGGTTTGACATACTGCTGTTTCTACTTTTCTGGGTGAATCTTCCTAGCAAAAAGTCTTAGTCTGGAAGTTAAGAGGAAGTACATATTAAAAAAACCACCACCTGCCTTGGGACAGGATGCCCACCAGCAGGCAGTAGCCATAATAGAAAAGTGTCTGCAGGCACTTCTTGCACCTGGAGGCCTCTACTTTAAGAAAGGAAGTTCTAGGGTTCCTTGTTTGTTTTTGCAGTGCTGAAAATCAACCCAAAACATATGCATTCTAGACAAGTACTCTACCACTGAATTACATCCCTGACCCAAGAAGGAGAATTTAATTGCCTTGGTTTGATTGGTAACAGCTTGGAGTAGAACTAACTTCAGTTCAATTAATGTGCTGTCTTTTGAACCCGGTTAACAAAATAAAAAAGTAGTTTATACACTGCGGCATGTTTACCTATATATATGTATCTTTATGTAAACCTAGATAGTAGTAAATAGTATAGAGAATGTTTACCTTAGCTATATAGCTATAAAAAGAAAGTCAGCTTTGATATTCCCAAGAGGATTGTTGCTACCTAGAAATGCAAATGTCTTACTTTAACAGAAATAGGTACATTTTGGCCAGGCATGGTAGTACACACAGAGGCTGAGGCAGGAGAATCATCATGAGTTTGAGGCCACCCTGTATTACATAGTGAGACCCTATCTTAAAAAAAGAAGGAAATAGGTACATCTTTTATCCTGCAAGTGACAAGTAATAAAGAAATAGATGAAGCTGAATGTTGTGTGCTTCAGATTATTGATAAGAGTGTTGAAATTCATCTCTGAACTTTTTTCCCCACCCTGAACACATATACAATTCCTGGATGTGTGATTAAACGGATATGTACCCTGGTGAAATATTCTCTTTGGGCTTTTAGTGGCCCTTGCTCTGGTAATGCAGCACAGGCACCTGTGTTTCCCACCTTCCAAAAGGCTTCTTTGACTTTGAGGCTCCAGGGAATACAACATGGCCAGCTGCATTGCTATTCAAAGAGCGATACTCAGAAGCACACCTTTGCATAATATCAGCCTCCCAAGAGATACAGAACAGGAATATAGCTGTCTCCTTTCCAGTTTCCTGAAAGAGTACATTGTATTTGATACGAGTTCTAGACCAAATTTTACAAAGGCACTTTAGCATTGTAGATTTGTCACTATGCCATGGACGCATGCACAGGTCACTAGCTCACTGATTTTCCCATGACTCAGAAGCAATTAAGAATGAGAAGTTGCCAGGCTTGGTGGCACATGCCTGTAATCTCAGCACTCCAGAAGGTAAGGCAAGAAGAATCACTGAGTTCAAGGCCAGCCTGGGCTACAAAGTGAGTTTAAAACCAGCCAGAACTCCATAATAAGACGCTATCTGAAAAGGCAAATAAGAATGAGAAGTTGACTCCTTTTTCTGCCTAATATTTCCAAATATCAAAATCCTCATCCTTTAAGCATAAGGTTATTTCTAAATCCAAAACAACAAATGATAACAGAGATGAGGTTTTTAACATGTTGGTGCAGGAGGCAAAAGCTAAGGAATATAATAGACACTCATAAAAGAAGAATCACTGATTTTTTTTTTTTTGAACCATCAGCAAGAAGAAACGACTGCTACATAGAGCAGTTGTCAAATTCACCGAATTCACGTTAGCAAAGTCTTTTTTTTTTTTTTTTTCTTTTTTGAGACAGGGTCTCACTTTGTAGTACAGGCTGACCTTGAACTCTTACATAGCCCAGGCTGGCCTTGAGCCCAAGGGCAATCCTGCCCCAGCCTCCCAAATGCTGGGATTATAGATGTGCTGTAATAGTAGATTTATAGTCTAAGTAACATAAAGCTTTTTAACTCTTGTTTTTTTTTTTCCCATGGTGCTGGAGATAGAACCCAAGGCCTTGTGGGTACTAAGCATATACTCTACAATTAAGCTACATCCCAGACCCAGTAATGAAAAACTTGACTTGTTTTATCAATGCTATTTTTCCTTCCCTTTGGCTATCATTACACTGAATAAAATGCACACTGAATTACATGAAAGTGAAGAGGCCGGCCCCATTCTCATTGCTATGTGATACCTAAGAGTATTACAGATGAGAGGCATGGAGTTACAGAAATGCTATCTTGGTTATTGAACAGAATGATACCTTAATCAGTGCAAACACAAGGTAACCATTTCTTTCCCCCTAGTTGTATTTGCTTCCCTATGTATTGATCACTTTGGTGTTTTGTTTTTGCCCTTCTCATTTTCTGGCAAATTATGCAGGCTGCCTCCCGGGAAACGTTTCCCAGTTTTGACAGGACAAAAGACACAGAGAGCCACAGGGCAAGGAGAAACTCCATGGCAGAACCTAGCACTTGGTCTTTTCTATTGATCTGGGGTCTGCATGAGACTTTTTGAAATAAGCTTGAGTGCAAAAGAAGACTTTTAGTGGGATTTGACTTTAACCACAACCCAAAGACCACCTCTAGGCCAGGCAGGGATGGGGGAGCCTTGCAACCACAAGGAGGCCTGAGTTCCATGTAAGACTCTGTTTATGGCAACACAAGCGTACTTGCAGGTTTTTATTCAATTATGATTCTCCAAGAGATGTTGCATAGTTTTCTCCTGTCTGCATTCATACAAAGCAGAGCATACCCAAAACTTTTGAGTTTAGATAAGCCCATGCATTATGAAATCAGGCACTATAGACCTGCCATTGCTTTTCTTCCCATCAACCCCAGGCTCCTGTGATGAGCTGGGAATTTTTTAATTCCCACATTCACTGAACCATCAGCTAGAATTTTGCTGATTCTCAAGTTTAAACAAAGCTTTGGAAACATTAGAGGGAAATTGTATAGTAAACTTTTTCATTTGTCACCAATTGTTGGTTGGAATACATTATGAACATTTTACTTTATTAATCTCACTAAATGTACCTGACTTGAATCTTGCTTGCCATTTTTTGAAAGCATCATCTTAAATGTAGGAAAAATTCCATTGCTCGTTTTGGCTTTTTTAAGCATTGTTTTTGCCTTATCATTTTTGTTTGATTTGTCTCTGTGGGCCTCAGTATTTTGCCTGGCCATCGCTCTTCTAACTTAGCAATACTGTCATGCCAAAGGAAACACCTAATTGTCTAACATCAGACATCTTTGTAGGCTGTGGTTTATTGGTGTTGAAGTAAGCTGTGTGTTAAGAAAGGTGTGCAGTTTATTTAAGCTGTGGCAGATGGCTCACATGCTTGCTTCATTTCTTAAAGAGCTTTCTTGAAATGTTACTGTTGGTGTGCATACATGTAAACCTTTAAGATGATTGTTCTTTGCTTAAGAACTATCTAAGAGAAAAGTGGGCCAAAGGGGAAAATCATGGTCCTTTATCTCTGAGAATTATGTTCAACTCCTAAATAGGTCACTGGAGGTATAACTACAAGGCTTGGGAAGCCCAAGCCGGCACTTAGCTGTGGCATCAAACCACAACAGCACGGTTTGACAGCATGCCCAGATTACCCCAGCCCTGTAGGGCAGGGAACTTTGAAGTTCATGTAGAACTGGGGGTTAGGAGAGAGGGTAAAAGGAGGAGAGAATGAGCTTTATGCTCTTATAGCACAAATAATATAATTTACTCACCTTTCTTGATAGACTCTTGTCGAGGGGGGGAGGGTAAATGAAATAAATCCTTCAGTGAAAAGCAACTGAGTAGTCTTAAGTAGAAACTTGTTCTCTAGATATAGTTAAGTTTTAAATAAAGGTATTTAGTGTTTTCAATTTTCCAATACTTTTTATAGAATTTTATTTTATTGTATTTATTTTTGTTTGTTTGTTTTGAGACAAGGTCTCACTATGTAGTTCAGGCTGGCCTTGAACTCCCTGTGTAATCTAGGCCAGCCTTGAACTTGCAACGGTCCTTCTGCCTCAGCCTCCCAACTGCTGGAATTACAGATGTGTGCCACCACACCAAGCTTCTTTATAGAGTTTTAGATTCAACATGTGTAAACTGGCTCAATTTCATGAGTTGTGTCTTCAGAAGAATGTGGACTGAGGAAGGACATAGGTATAGCTCTTTAGTAGAATGTTTGCCTAGCCTGATCAAGGCCCTAGGTTCAATGCCCAGTACTTTAAAAAAAAAAAAAAAAATGACCTGGCAATTTCCTTCAAAGAAAATTTGGCAACAGAGCAGTACAATTTTCCATACCTCTGAGAGTCTTGGGAATACACTATTGCAGTTGTTGGTTCTTCCTTCCCTAGGAAGTATAGAAAATGAATACTGAGGTAAAAACGTTGGCCCTTTTCTAAACTAGGTAATCTTCAGCGTCTTTCATTAAGTGAATGAGTGAACCCCCCGTATACATATAGCCCATCTATTGCTGAGAAGCCAGGATCACAAGAGCAAACCAGGCCAGTAATCGATCAGGCCCTGTGGCACTAGACTCAGCTTGTAGAACAACCAGGACAGGCACGTGGTACACTGTTGGCACACTACCCTTCCTCCTTCCTTCTTTCCTTGCACTAACTTGTAACTCTCTTCTCCAGGTGGCCTTTGTTGGGAGGATGCCACAAGCCAGTTTTACACAGAAGGCAATAAAATTTGGGGGCACAGGCAGCTAGTTTGAAAGGATTGTATGCCTGTGGGAGTGATGCAACGAGCTGAGTTTCTCAATGAGACATTTGTAGTGGCCTGGCACTACATTGGTTTCCTTGTCAACACTGCCACAGAGGCTTTGCATGAAAAAAAACAGCAGTCCTTGTACTTTTTATGTACTTTGTGGCATTAGCTATATTGGAGTCAGTAGCTCAGATAAAGGAGAGTAAAGGATAGAGGTTCAGGTACCCATGAACTGAAAGCTGATATCCGCACAAGTGTCAGGAGGAAGTTTACTGCTTCTGTTGATATTTAACATTTATTAAGTTTTGTCCCCTCAAAAAACTATAGCCTGTCAGTATCTTAGTGTAGCTGTTAATTTAGGTTGTTCTAAATTTTTTAAAAATTAATTTATCCAATACATCCTAGTTCTTCCAGGGCATAAGTCTATTTTAGTTTACAAAAGTCTTTTTTTTTTTGTCAGGGGGTGGTACTGAGGATCGAACACAGAGGCTTCACACTGAGCTGCATCCTAGCCTCCTCTTAAAATTATAATTATTTTTATTTTGAGATAGGCTCTTGTTAAGTTTCCCAGGCTGGGCTCAAACTTATGATTTTCCTGCCTCAGCCTCCCAATGTGCCACCATGGCTCCCTTTTTTTTTTTTTTTTTGGACAGGGTTTTGTTATTATAATTCAGGCTGGCCTTGAACTCACTTTGTAGCCCAGGCTGGCCTCAAACTCATGATGAGCCTCCTGTCTCAGCCTCCCAAGTGCTGGATTACAGGTATGCACCACCATGTCCTGCTCATCATGTCTTCTTTTCTAAAGGGTATGTAGATCCCTTTAGAGATCAGGATGGCTGTCTAGAGGCATGAAAGCATGGTTGTGGTCCTGTTAGCAACCCATCTTCCCTCCCCATTTTGGCTTGTACCAATATTCTGAGATGGCTGAGGGCAATAGGAGAGAAACTAGGCCTTTTCTAAGCATGTACTGTATTGCCTTTTGCTGTTGGTCTTACACAGTGCCACTACATATAATTGAGGGTTTTTATCTAGTAGTGGACCTCATGAATAGGTGAGACCCATGAACTATGAAATTAAAAATCAAAAGTGCTCAGTGCTGTTGTTTGCTTGCTCAACAAGCCTCCCTTGCCCCCATCAAAATAAAGTGGGAACATACGATAATGGTGGAAACAGTTGGATCTTTCTTTCTCTTATATTTTATTTTGACTGAAACTGCCATAAATAACTGGAGAGCTTGTGATTCAGGGAGAAGGATGGATTCTGACAGGAAAGACCCCCACCAGTTCATGTGACTGACCTCTTTTAGAAGAGATCCACAAGGCTCTCAGTAGATAATGTGCAGGTGCACCGTTTGCCTAGTGTTCTCATTAAGTATTTTCATTATTTTGTTGCTCAGGAAGAGAAAATACTGAATTCTTTTTCATTCACTTGTTTCCTTTTGTACTAAGATATATGCCTGCACTTTAAATTTGTTTGAGTGAGATTTCCATGTCTTGCTGGCTGACACTGACTCAAGTTTTGTAATGCAGATGAACAATTGCCAACCACATATCCGTAATCTCACATATTTAAAGAAAAGTTCCATAGCTCAACACCATTTTTAACTGCATGCTGTAAAATGCACACACACAGGTCTCTGAAATAAAAGACAGCCTTTCTGCTACAAGGCTCTCCACCTCTTCCCCTCCTCCCTTTGTTCTCTTATTCCCCTCCCCCTCCTCCCTTCCAGTTCCATACTGAAAAACTGTTTGTGCTGGATGGATAATTAACACAGCACTATGGAGCAACAGGTCCCACTGGTGGTGACTAAATCTGAAGTAAATGTTAATGCTCTGCAGATTCACATGTATTAATAGGCGAGGGAGATGAGCGAGGTTAAACTCAGATCAACTACACTTGTGTGGGACTTGAAATAGATCCTTTTAATTAGGGAGCCAGGAACCATGACAACTACCAATATCTTCCACTTGCAGTAGTGAGCTGCAGCCCTATTAATGAATGAAAGAGGCATTCTAAATTAAAAATTGAACTCTGTGCTTTGACTGTGAGTTGGAATCATCTGGTTCTAGGTTTTGAATCTT
Organism: Hydrochoerus hydrochaeris; assembly: GCA_004027455.1. Taxonomy (NCBI): domain Eukaryota; kingdom Metazoa; phylum Chordata; class Mammalia; order Rodentia; family Hydrochaeridae; genus Hydrochoerus; species Hydrochoerus hydrochaeris. The sequence goes on from PVLA01000236.1 coordinate 172,669, forward strand.
TGGCACCAAGGGGTCTGTCGGTGCAGGCATTACAGTGGGCTGTGGAGTATGTTTGTGCTTTTCTCCATATGACTCAAGAAATAAACCAATCTACAAGTAGACACCCTTGTAAGAAGTAGAGATGGCCCAGTTGGATATGTTGCAGTTAGGCTACCAAGACTGACTTTTAAGAAGTTTTAGTTTTGAAAATTTTTTTAATATTCTTCATCAACCCCCTCACCATTCCCTACACTGACCTACATCCCCAGCTCAGCAATTTTCCTTTCCTTTCCTTTCCTTTCCTTTCCTTTCCTTTCCTTTCCTTTTCTTTTCTTTTCTTTTCTTTTTCTTTCTTTTTTCTTTCATTTATTTTATTTTTATTTTATTTTATTTTGTTTTAAGACAGGATCTCGCTGAGTTGCCTGTGTCATCCTCAAATTTAAGATCTCCTGCTTCAGCCTCCAGGAGTTCTAAGATTATAGGTGTGCACCACCACACCTGGTTTTGAGCAGCTTCCTAATTGGCCTCTGTAAGTTTGTAGGCCCTCTTCGGCCTCACAGAAAGCCACACCAAATTCTCACAAGCATATCATTCAATTGTATATACAATCTCTGAAGATTCTGAGCTTTATTACTATAGCTAACAGAATTCTTTAAGATCTCAGGTAGTGGTTAAAATAAACAGAGAGTTGGAAAGCAGTGAACAGTTGCTTTCTGGCCAAGAATGGTAGAACAGCTTTTAAACAAATGATCTAGAAGAAAACTTAACCACACTGGTGAAGATACTCTGCAGGAACTCTGTCCTCGCAGGGCACTCTCCTCTCTGTAGAGAAAAGTGCCTGTCTTACTCTACTGCGGGCCATGATTCTTTTGCAGCCAGAAGACAGAGGACCTTGATGTGATGGCTAAAAAGCTACAAGTTTTCCAAGATGAGCCAATGCAGGGACCAACTACTCCAGGACCTGTCTTCTCAGGATATAGACAGAATGAAGCTAAAGGCTTAAACACTACTTATTGTCCCCTAGATTGACTTAAACATACATTCCAGGGAATATGTTCCCATTCTGGGAACGTTCCCTTTATCACAGAGTATATCAAAATGCAGAAGGATGCCAGAGACAGTGGTAATATGTGTAATCCCTGCCACTCTGGAGGCTGAGGCAGAGGATCGTAAGTTCAAGGCCACCTGGGCAATTTAGTGAGATTCTATCTCAAAACAAAAACAAAAAGGTGGCTGAGGGTGAGGCTCAGAGATAGACTGTTTACCTAATACGCTATAGGCTCCAAATTCAGTATCCAGCCTAAAAAAAAAAAAAGCAGAACTAAACCTGCTTCTCAAAGTGGCTTTCTCCTGCACCCCATAAATGAGACAGACTTAACTTTCCTGTCCACTGGCACTGGGGATGGAGCTCAGTGGTAGAGCACTTTCTAAGCATGCATGAAACAGAAAGAGAGAGAGAAAGAGCGAGTGAGCGAGCAGGCAACAACTTCCCTTTTTTTGGAAGATCACTTGCCAGGTATGGTGGTGTGTACCTGTTATCCCAGTACTCAGAAGGCTGAGGCAGGAGGATTCCTGTGAATTCAAGGCTAGCCTTGACTACAGAAGCAAGTTCAAGGCCCACCTGCACTATTTGGGGAGACCTTGTGTCCCCCCCCCCAAAAAAAAAAAAAAAGATCACTGGTTGAATTACCATCTGCTGAATAGCTCTGAATTCCAACAAGAGAATAGCAGAAAGACCATGGTTACCTTGAGATGCCAAATGACCTGCATAAGTCTTCTGTATATGGCAAGAATCAGTTTGTAATTCATAATATATGATCTCATTAGTAAGTGCCCTTTTCACTTGGTCTCTACCCTGTGATTCCTGAAAGCAAGAACTGTATCTGAAATCCCAGCACTTAGCACAATGCCTAGCATAAAATAACCTTCCAGGAAATGTTTGAGTGGATGAATGACTTTGGTCCTCTGTCTACGGCGATGTTTTTGATGGGGTACCAGAGACCATCTGTTTGCTGTGTGTTCACACTCAGTTTAGTACATTAATCAATAAGGGGAGGGAACTCAATACTGTGGGTTGGCTGATGCAGAAGGAAATGCTCTGCCTCAATGTTACTGAAGGTACCCTGCTCAGTATTCCACTGTGTTCCCCAGAAATAAGGGAACCAGTAAAGGTTCTTTAAAAAGTTTAGTCTCAAGATTTAAAAGAACCATCACATATACCTATAATCCCAGCACTTAGGAGCCTGAGGCAGGTGGATAGCATGTGTTCCAGGCCAGCCTGAACTACATAGCAAGATCCTGTCTCAAAAAAAAAAATTTTTTTTTAAAGAAACAAGAGACAAGATGGGTATGGTGGTATACTTCTGTAATCCCAGTACTCAGGAGGCTGAGGCAGGTGGATCTTTGCAAGTTCAAGACCAGCCTGGGCTACAAAGTGAGCTCAAGGCCAGCCAGAATGGTATAGTGAGACTGTCTCAAAAAGACCAAAAAAAAGAGAGAGAGACATTGACTTGGATTCTGATTCTGCTACTTTCCACCTCCATGGCTTTAGATGAATCAGTTTCCCCACCTACATGATGGGAATAAGAATTATCTGACAGTGTGGTAGTGAATATCAAATAAGAGAATCTGTTAAAATGCTTTGCAAACTGTAGTATATGGTTGAATTACCATTTGCTGAATAGTTTGAATATCAAGCTGTAGTCTTGATAGAAGATGAAGTTAATACTCTGCTATTTCTAGGGTTTAGTAATTAGGAAGTACATTAATGTCTTTACGGGAGGGTGGTTCAATATATTGTTTTCATGGTTTTGACTGCTGAACAGCTGGCTGAGACTGATAGAATAAACTCAGCGTTACCTGACTTTTAACTTGGCAAGACCTTGGGTTTTTTGTTCATGATTTTGTTTTGTTTTTGCAGTACTGGGGGTGAACACAGGGCCTTTGCAATGAGATACATCCCCAACCTTTTTTTTTTTTTTTTTTTGAGACAAGGTCTCACTAAATTGCCAAGTTGCCCAGGCTGGAGTTGAACTTGTGATCTTCCTGTCTTAGCCTCTGAAAATGCTAAGATTATGCCATGCCTAGTTACAGCCTTGGTTTTTTGTTTAGTTGACTGGAGTTTTTTTGGTTTTGTTTTGTTTTTTACAAGGATATTGTTACTTAAAGGCATTAGCATGCATAGAACTGTTTCAGAGCTGCACTGTAAGATTATGGGGCACCATTCTCAGAAGAAGCTTTGAGATGGATGGATAGCGGAGGTAGAAAAGTCCTCAGAGTGACCAGCACATGAGCACTCTGAGACTGTACAGTGCCCTTCCTCCTGGAACCCTTTCCCTGTGAGTAGCGCTTCTCATATGGAACAGATGGCCTCTTGTAATTGGTTCATGAGCTTACTCCAGTGACAGTCATCTTCTGAAGTGATTTCATGAATTCTTGTTCCCTAGAAGTTTGAGTTGAAAGCTGCCTTTTAAAGATCTTAAAAGGAATTGCTTAGAGCAGACCCTGACTCAAACTAAGAAAGAAAAAAAAAGGATTGGGAGCTGGATATGGTGGTGCACGCCTGTAATCTCATACTTGGGAGGCTAGAGCAGGAGGGTCACTAAGTTTAAGACCAGCCACAGCTACGTAGTGAATTCTAAGCGAGCCTGACCCGCATAGCAAGACCTTGTCTCAAAAAAAGAAAAAAAGGGACTGCATATGTAGCTTAGTGATAGGGTCCCCCATTCCACAAAAATATTTTTAAAAATTTTTCAAAGCTGGCCATGTTGCTGCATGCCAGTAATCCTACTACTCAGGAGGTTGAGACAAGAGGATCCCAAGTTCAAGAACAGCCTGAGGACTTTAGCAAGACATTATTTCAGAAGTAAAATTTTAAAAGGGGGCTGGGGATGCAGCTCCAGCAGCACAATGCTTGCCTGGTAAGAGTGAGGTCCTGAGCTCAATTCCCAGGACCAAAAAAAAATTTTTTTAGAAGGGCCAGGAAGGTAGACTAACAGTAGAGCACTTCCAGAACATGTACAAGGCCCTGGGTTCAGTCCCAAAGCATCCAAAAGCCCCCCCACCCCCTAAAAAAAGTACTTTAGGAATAAACAAGATGCTGTTCTTGAGAGCTGTTTAATACACATTTGAAGGATTTTTATCCTCTCATTAAGAGAAACAAGATTGAAAATGAAGTTTTTTGAAAAAGATTAAAACTGGGGATGTAATTCAGTGATAAAGCCGTTGCCTAGCATGTGTGAGGTTGTAGGTTCAATTCCAGAAAAGAAATGAGATGGGAGAGGATGAATAAGGGTGAGATACCTAGTATGAAGTTTAGTTTGCAAGTATGGACTTGGACTCCCATGTCTCCTCAGTGTTTTGTGACTTCGAAAACATATTTCATATGTGGTTTAACCACCAAAACAAGTGCCTGCCCAATTATGTTTCTGCCTCATGACTTTGTGAAGTGGTTAACTCATTTACTAGAAACCTATTTCAGATTTCCCAGTTCTCTAAAGCTTTACTGAGTACTTACTGTGTGCCAGGCATTGTACAGGGTGTGAGGGTACAGATAAATGAAGCATACAAAAGGTAATTCAAGTTTGGCTACATGGAAGTACTAAGAGAAATTAGGATTGTCAGAGAAAGCTTTCTGGAGAGAATACTTGACTTGAGTCACAAGAGATAAGGTGTTCTCCAGGTAGAAGAATGGGGGAATGGCCTGTGTGCTCATGGGTCATGGCATAGAGTAAGCAGAGGCACAGATGAAAAACAGTGAGAGCTGTGCTAAGAAGCCAGCAGGTTTATTGAGGTAGAGAAAGAGGCAGAGTTCTGGCCATAGGGGTCTTTTCTAAAATACTAAGGGGCTTGAACTTTTATCTTACAATCAGTGGGGGGAGAGTATCATTAAAGGGCGTTTTAATCAGGAAAATACATGACCAGAATTGTGTTTTAGGCCAGGCATGGTGGCAAATGCCTGTAATCCCAGTACTCCAGAGGATGAGGCAAGAGAGTCACTGCGTTCAAGACCATCCTGGGCTACAAAGTAAGTTCGGGCCACCCTGAACTGCATAGTGAAAACCTGTCTCAAAAGGACAAAAAAAAAAAAATCATGTTTTAGGTAAATCATTCTACCAGGGATATTGGAATAGATTGAGGGAAACACAAAGGATAGTTGAAAGACTATTCACATATTAGTGAAAGCTCTAAATTCATAACACCTTGTCTTGCCCTTCTCTGCTTTCCATATTTGATGTGGGGTGTCTTGGTACAGTGCCAGCAGCCAGATAAAAAATGATGAAAAACAAAATCAGAAGTGACAGCTTTCAGGGTTAATTTTAATATGATAGTTGCTGAAGCATAGCAGAGTCCGTGGGCCCCTCCAGTGACATGCTTGCATTTCATTTGTTTGGATGTGGCCTGTTGCAGAAGTTATTAGAACTAGGGAAGGCTTTACTGGTGACATTCACTTGTGGTCCTCTGGGGATTGGAGAACTGTCCCACAGGCCAGTGTCTCTAGTTTTCTGCTTCCTAGTAAGCATCCTCCTGAGATTCCACTAAGGAACCAGGGAGGAAAGGAAGCGATGAACTGTGAAGCCTTGGTGAGCATACAATCAGGGCTCAAGGGGAAAGCATGGCAAAGCAGTGGTGAGTCCAAAGGCTGTTTTAGGTAGGAACAATAAAATAGCGTAGCATTAAGCTTTAGGACGTAAAAGTGAGTCCTTTTTATATTATAAAAATAGAGAGTTTGCTTTTTGTTTTCTTTTTTTTTTCCAGTACCAGGGATCAAACTCATGACCTCACACCTATCAGGCTTGTGCCACTGAGCTAAATCTCTGGCCCCAAAATAGAGAGTTTTATATATAGGAATATAAAGGTTTTTTGTTGTTGTCATCATTGTTACTATTTCTCATACTCTTTGAAGAAAATTTCTTGCCATTCTAAACAGTTGGCTCCAAACAATGAAAAATAGAAATATCTTAAGCATAAATATAACCTTATTCCTGTAGAGCAGTGGTTTTCAGACTTTGATGTTTAACAGAATCACCTTGAGGGACTTGTTAGTACAAATTGCTAAGCCCCTCTGCTAGAGTTTGTGATTTATTAGAGCTAGTCTGCCCTCAAAATTTGCTTTTTTTTTTTTTTGACAGGGTCTCATTATATAGCCCACATTGGCCTCAAACTCCCAGTGATCCTCCTGCCTCAGTGAGTGTTGGGATTATAGTTATGCACCAGCATGATCTGCAGAATTCTTTTTCTAATAAACTCCCAGATGCTGCTGCTGGGCTGCTAAGCTGGGCACTACACTTTGAGAACCACAGTAGTATAGACAGTACAACGTGTGTTCCTAAGGATTTAATCAGGTGTTACATGGCTTTTGTCTTTTTGAGACAGGGTCTTGCTGCGCAGTTCAGGATGGCCTTGAACTCACTTTGTAGCTCAGGCTGGTCTCAGACTTGCAACAATCCTCCTGCCTCAGTCTCCCAAGTGCTGGGATTACAGGAGTGCACAACCACGCCCAGCTCATAGGATTTTTAATATAATACTGGACATCAGTGATCTGGAGATCTGTGAAGCCTAGCTACACAGCTCTGGTTTTCAGGTTTAAGTTCCTAAGTAACAGCTGTGTACACCAACCTCTACTTACAAAAATATAAAGAGGGAAGAGATATAAGCATTGTCTTGATCCCGCTAACAAAAACAAAAATGAGAACTTTTACACAAGGCAAAGCATAAGTGCTAAAAGAAGACTAATCTATGAAGCAAGAGCTGTAGTGTATATGAGTAATCTAGAAAGACTTCACGGAGGATCTGTGTCTGGTTATCTGTCACTGCATAATAGCTACCCAAAACTGTGGTTTGAAACAGAAACTAGTTTTTACCTCTCACAATTCAGAGGGTTGACTGGGCTCAGCTGGATAGTTTTCTGTTCCATATGCTATTGGCTGGAACTACTTAAAAACTGGACTGGGCTGGTACATCCATGATGACTCACTAGCTACAACCTCACCCCCACATACAATTTTTTTTTTTTTTACATTTTACTTTGAGATGGGGGTCTCACTAAGTTGCCCAGAGCTCAGACTTCCATTCTTCCTGCAGTACTTCGACTTCCATATAGCAGTAGTTAGTGCTGCCTGTTAGTGGTGTTCATTGAAGTTGATTAGAGCACCTCAAATCTCCATATGGCTTCTCACAGCATGATAACAAGGCTCTGAGATGGAACAAACCAAGCATATAAAAGTAGAATCTGCAGATCTTTTAAGGCCTAGGCTTAGAAGGTACAAATGTCTGCTGCATTGTATTGGCCAAAACAAGCCTCAGGACCAGCCCAGTATAAGATCAGAAAAAGGACTATCTGTGAATTAGGAGGTAGAACAGAATTTGTACTCATCTTGAAACTACCTACAGGCTGATTGAGGCAGCTCTTAAAGGATAAATAGAGTTCTGATAGATCAGTAATGGTGAATCTTTTAGAGCTTTCAGTGATACATACAGCCTGTTTGTGTGCCATAGGTTCGCTGTCCCTGTGATAGACAAAACTTTCTAAGAGTAAGAATATTCCACTGGGAGGAGTAGCGGGTCATCTTTTTGGCTAGAGGGAAGGGTACCAGAAGGAGGACCAGAAAGATGGAATGAGACTGTGTGGCAAGGCTTTGAACAGCTAATGAAAGAGTAAGAGTATGAGCTGAGCAAGGTGGTACATGGCTGCAGTCCCAGTACTCTGGGAGACTGAGGCAGGAGGATTGCAAATGTAAGCCCAGCCTGGAAGGAAGAGGGGAGGGAGGATAAAGAAGTGTAGCAGGCCTTTTGATGATTTTATTGGTATGATACAGGGTTTAATTGACTCTTCAGGTGCCAAACAAGTCCCTTATACCCTTTCCTGCAACCCTAGTGTTAACAGAATTGGAGCTGCTTTTCTTTCTAAAGTATGAGAAAGAATGTTCGCTTCCTAAGTGATTGTAAATCATGCTGACTAAGCATTTTGAAGGCTGTGAGAACACAGTGTCGCAGGAATGATCAAAACAGGAGTTTAGAAGTTTAGGAGCTTGTGTCAGGCCTACAGAGGCTTTTTCATGATCCCATTAAAGGACTAGTCATTACAGGGTGTGGTGGCACATGCTTCTAATCCCAGGACTCAGGATGCTGAGGCAGGAGGATTGCCCTGAGTTTGAAACCAACCTGGGCTACACAATGATTTTAAGACCTGTGAACTACATAGGGAGACCCTGTCAAAAAAAAAAAAAACCATTAAAGGACTAGTTACTGAGTCGTGCCTTGTCTTTCCCCTATAGTAACCCTCCACTGAGTGAAGAGATGTTGCCTCCTGGGGAGTGGATGTGTCACCGGTGCACCGTTCGCCGAAAGGTAATAATGTGGCTTTCTGCACATTTTGCTCAGAATGCTAGATGTGCAACTAAAATGGCTTCTTTGTCCCTTCTTATTACTTTTAGCCTTGGCATCATCTTGCTTTCCCCATGCTGATTGAAATCCAGTAGGGCCCAAAAAATCCAAACATGGACTGCTGAAATGGGCAGAAGAGATGTGTTAATTCACTGAGCCATACTTGGTCACTGATGGCATGAGTCATCTGATCTTACTGACCTCCTAGTAAATGGCCTAAATATGACAATCTTATGCATGACTGGGTTGGGGGAGGCTACTTCTGTTTGATGGAAAAAGGATTTTTCTCTCACCCAGTGGCAGATAAGTCACTGATTTCTAGAGGTTTGGCTAAGTGTATTGGGGGAAGAGGGTTTTGAACCCATTTGTATCCTAGTTGCCTAGCTCCCCTTCCCTCAGCTTTGATAATTCAGTACTGTACTGTATTCAAAACATAGTTCATTATTTTCTATTTTGCGGGTGTGAGAACTAAATCATTCCTTATCAGAAAAGGAAGTAGGTGTGTTTCCACCCAGATTAGCATTGATCCAACTTTCAAATTATAGATGGTGGATTAGACTTTGTCTATGGTTTGTAAACCACCGCTGTCCTCCCCCATTATACACTGAGCAATTTTACTTTGTTATGACATCAGCACTGTTTTCCTGGCCCCTAAACATGATGTCACCATGAATGATAGCTTCCTTGGTTGCAGAAACAGGATGAGGAGATGATTCAGAGATTTTGGTTTATGTGTGTAACAGTTTTTAGCCTTTAAAAAGAAAGTAAACAGGCAGACATTTTTCCAATGTATGCATAAAAGTTCCTATTAAAAAGTGAGCCAAGGAGCCTAGGATTTAGCTCAGCAGCACAAGTGCTTGCCTGGCAAGCCCAAGGACATGAATTCAATCCCCAGCACCAAAAAAAAAAAAGTGTGCCAAGCTGGGCAAACTTGTGATCCCAGCTATTTGGGAGGCTGAGGCAAGGAAACTGCAAGTTTGAGGCCAGACTAGCAAGTTCACAAGACCCTGTCTCAAAAATAAAAAAGAGCTTCAGGTGTAACTCACTGGTAAGAGTTCCCCTTGATTAAAGCCTTGGTCCTGCCCGTGCTTCCCCCCCTACCCCAAAAAAAAGCTAAGTCAACCACTCTAACCACAGCTATAGATAAGTTTCTCCTAAAGTCAACAAAGCAGGCTATCCTCCACCCTGTCCTTCCAAGATCCTTTTCTGTGCCTTCCCATTAGGTTAAAGTAGACCCACTTAGAGGTACATTAGGAGGCCTTTCAGAAACTTGCCATACAAAGAAACTGGACCTGAAAAGGTTGGGAATAGTTAGAAGAGGTAAAACCAGAAGCAAAAAGGGAGTAAGAAAAAGGAACTGACATTAGGTTAGTATCCATCATATGCCAGGTGTTCTACTGTGTTACCCCATTTAATCTGTACAGCCGTCTGGCCATCTGAAGGTGCTAGTAGTAGATCTCTGTTTTAGAATGGAAGAAATCAAGACTGAAAAATGTGGAATAACTTTCCCAAGAATTGAAAGAAATTGACAGAGCCAAGATTTGAACTAAATCCGTCCCATCCCAAAACTGTTACCTCTTTATCAGTTTTCTAGAAGCAGAACTACTTGGTTGGGATTTTAGTATGCTTTTTCTAACATAAGACACTTCTGCTCTGACCTCTTTTCACTTGGACTTCTTTGCCCACTGGTTGCTAAATCTACCTTTTCCACCACCATCACTACTTCCCTTTGACTTCCTGTATTTATACTGAGGTGAAAAGTGATGCAACTTTTGGGCCTTATCAACCTTGACATTCAGGGGTCAGGGATATAGCACCTGCCAGGGCCAGGGATTTAGCTTAGCAGCATAGGCGCCTGTTTGGCAAGGCGAGGTCACAAGTTCGATCCCTGGTACCAAAAAAAAGAAGAAGAAGAAGAAGAAGAAGAAGAAGGTTAGCCAGGGGTTTAGCTCAGCAGCCTAAGTGCCTGCTTGGCAAACTCAAGGTTGAGAGTTCGATCCCCAGCACCAAAAAAAAAAAAAAAAAAGATGTAGCTCCTGCTGGCAAGCATGAGGTCCAGTGTTTGATTCCTGCTACCAAAAAAAAACCAACTGGATATTCCGGGCCTCCCGTGATTTCTAGTGGAAGTGAAGTCTTCCCCCTGTTCAGAGCTATCTCTTTTCATATACGTGACCCTCTTTACCTCCATCATACCCCTCAGAAGAGAAGAAAGACTTTACTGGTCTCACTTTGTAGATGGAGAAATTTCTGCCCACCAGCCTGAGTCACTCAAGGTCAGAAGGAATTAATGGCAACACTGGGATATGATCCCAGAACTCCTGACTGGAGTCCAGTGTTAAACTTTCCTTTGACCACTCTGTTTGGAGTCCTGGAGGAAAATGTATTACCCAGTCCTACTGAGTACACTTAAGATTTTTCCATTTCCCCAACTTCTAAGAAGTGACACTTTCAGAGTCCTAGTTAAAATGGAAATATTGAAAGCCACCATTCTTGGACATTATGATTGCTGGGTCATTCCCTTCCACATGTTATATCCCTCTACCTTGTAGCAGTTACCTTTCATGCCAGCACCCAGCCTCCCTGCAAAGAGAGTTCTATTGGCCTATTTGACCTTTGCTTTGCAGACTATATTTGAAGCAGAATTTCTTAAGCCATTCAGAAGGTGAGGATCCTTCCAAGACAAACTATATTGATTTCATTAATTCTTACTTTGTGATTGTCATTTCATTCTTGCTCTTTATGCTTAGTGTGTTTTCTAGCCCTTTGCCCAGTACTTTGTATATAGATGCTATGTGTCATGTGATGGGTTAAGAGGTAATGATGTGTAACGTGTGTAACTGTTTCTAATTTGCCATGCTTTTCAGAGATTTCCCTGCTGCAAGTTTTCACAGCTTTAGTTTAGTTATAATTGTGTCAACTCTTAACAGACCAGTGTCCCAAATCCTCAGGTGGATGGTTTTGTGCTATGTAAGGGACTTCTCTGATTTTGTCTGAGTCTAGTAGGACATTGTACACCTATCTCTTTGTGTTTTGTGGTACGTTTCATGATGGACTCATCTATTCATTTATACAGAAACGAGAGCAGAAAAAGGAGCTGGGCCATGTCAATGGACTGGTGGACAAATCCAGCAAAAGGACTACATCCCCCAGCAGTGACAGTGACTTGTTGGACAGATCAGCTAGCAAAACTGAACTCAAGGCCATTGCCCATGCCCGGATTCTGGAAAGGAGAGCCAGCCGGCCTGGCACCCCCACATCCAACGCCAGCACAGAGACCCCCACTTCTGAGCAGAACGACGTTGATGAGGACATCATTGACGTGGATGAGGAGCCAGTAGCAGCAGAGCCGGACTATGTGCAGCCCCAGCTAAGGCGGCCTTTTGAGCTGCTGATTGCTGCCGCCATGGAGCGGAATCCCACCCAATTTCAGTTGCCCAATGAACTGACTTGTACCACTGCACTACCAGGTCAGCCACACATCATCATTTCCCCTCCCTAACCCAGCTCCCCAAAGGCTTATTGTCCAGCGAAAGAGCAGTGCTGCTTGCAGCAGGGTCACTGCCATGTAGCCACTGTCTTGCTTTCCTGTTCCTGGTTCTTCCTGGGGAGATCTTTGAGAGTTTTAACTATTACACTGCATATTCAATTTTCCATTTTCTGAGTCTCCTTTCCTGCCCCTTCCTCTTTTCTTTTTTTTTTTTTTTTTTTTTTGTGCCAGGGATTGAACTCACAACCTTGCACTTACCAGGCAGGTGCTTAGGCCACTGAGCTAAATCTCTGGCCCTCCCAGTATCTTCTTTTTAAAATAGAAACCATATTCACATGGTTCAAACATTACAAATATTTTTGTACAAAAAAGACTTACAGGGCCAGGGACTTAGCTCAGTGGCCTAAGCGTCTGCCTGGCAAGTGCACAGTTGTAAGTTCAATCCCCAGTACCAAAAAAAAAAAAAGACAATAAAATACTTCCTTTCTACTCTTGTCATCTACCTTCCTACCCTCTATAGATAACAACTAGTTGGTTCTTTTGTGTCCTTCCGGAATTTCTTTTTGCATGTATAGAAATAGATAGATCCATAGATAGGTCAAGATATACTCTCAAGGTCTTATAGGACTTACTCAGTTTTTTTAATGGTTGCATAATAGTTTATTGTGCCGATATGCAACAATTTATTTGGCCAGTTGCCTATTAATTGCCACTTAGTTTATTCCTAATCTTTTGTTGCTACGGTAGTATTTCAGTAGCTAATTTTGTAAGTATACCATTGTGTACATGTACAAGTGTGTGAGTGTATCTATAGGATAAATTTTTAATACTAGAATTGTTGAATCAGTACACATTGATAATTATGAAGAATATTATTGACATCTCTTATCAGTGTCTACGTTTCTCTTTCTCTTCCTCTGTCTTTCTCTCTCTGTCTCTCTCTCTTTCTCTCTACATCCCCTACTTTTGAGACAAGGTTTTGCTGTGTAGTCCAGGCCAACCTTGAACTCTTTACAGCATAGGCTGTCCTTGAACTGAAAATCCATGCTGCCTCAGCTTCCTGAGTACAGATCTCAGTTTTTCTTCTCAGAGGAAGGAAAATTATTAGGCTTAATATCATGTGTATGGGATCAGGGCTTTTCTGATTTTTCTTAAAATGTGTTTCAAAAAAATTTTTTTTCTTCAGTGACTTCCTTGAACACGTACATTTCTTAAGTTGCCTGATTTCTGATCACTTATTGTTTGTAAAACAATCAGATGTGTTTCTGCTCCAGAACAGGTGATTTCTGCTCATGGTTCTGACATATGTTTCGGTCTTCTTTTTCCTCCCTTCCTATTTTCTCCCTTCCTATTTCCCTCCCCCTATTTTCTCACTTGAAACCAGCTCTGGAGGCCTCAGAGATCTATGTCCAGGCTTTGGCTCATGCTTTTGCTAAGATTCGTTCCTCTCTCTTAATGTTGTTTCCACATCTCAACTTAGGGACGGATCAGCACCGCCATTTTATTTTCTAGGTTCTAGCAAGAGAAGAAGAAAAGAGGAAACCACAGGGAAAAATGTTAAGAAGACACAGCACGAGTTAGATCACAATGGTCTTGTTCCCTTGCCGGTCAAAGTCTGCTTCACGTGTAACAGGTATTTTCTCCTCTCTCAATTGGTTCTTCCTTTATGTTGTCTCTCTTCCAAACCTTGTAAGTTAAATGTGGGCCACCTATAATCTGATGGTTTGAGTACATGGAGGCCGACTAGTTGTCTGGTTTTTTGTTTTTTTGTACCAGGGATTGAACTCACAACCTCATGCTTACCAGGCAGGTGTTTAGGCCACTGAGCTAAATCCCTGGCCGCCGAGTAATTATCTGATACAGTACTATTAACTGTGTTGATAGAGACTTGGAATAAGAAGAGGTGGACTTAAACTGAAATATGAGATATCTACTCTAGCTAGCATACCAGATTAATGGCCAGCAGAGACCCAAGTGCTGGGGAAAAGGCAAAGCATTTTTAAATCGCTAAAGATGAATTTAAAAATAATACAAGTATCCATAATAGGTGGTGTAGATTCAACTGGATGACTGAGCTGGGTGTGGTGGTGCAGGTTTATAATCCTAACATTTGGGAGGCTGGTTTTTGCTTGGTTTTTATTTTATGTTTTTACACTATTGGAGATTGAACCCAAGGCCTTCACACTGAGTTATATTCCCAGCTATTATTTAAGACAGGGTCTCACTGAATTGCCCAGGTCTTTGGATGAGGTTTTGGGAACAGTGCTGGAGTGTAGTTTTAGAACTGGCAGCAGCATAGCCCAGGAGAAGGCTAAGGATTCAAAGCTGCCATTGATTTGGTTTGAGGACCTCAATGACTTGAACATTTGGTACAGTAGAAACAAACTTGCCCCCTGTATCACAGGCCTATCTCCTCAACAGAACTGATACATCCAGCAACTTCTAAGATAGGCACATTTAGTGTCATTCATTAATCTGCCCAACAAACAGCTTCTGTGTCCAGATCAATTTATGCTTATAAATGTTATTACTAAATACTGTTACACCTGGGCTTGGTGACACATGTCTGTAATCCTAGCACTTAGGAGGTTGAGGCAGGAAGATCGCTGAGAGTTCAAGGCCAGCCTGGGCTATATAGTGAGTTCAAGACCAGCCTGAACTACATAGTGAGACCCTGTCTCAAAAAAGAAAAAAAACTATTATAATAAAAAAAAAATTGAGGATCTTCCTGCCTCAGCCTCCCAGCTCTGGGATTATAGACATTCACCACTACAACCAGCTTTGCTAATGATTTCTTAAATGAGGTATTTGCTCTCTCAATGAGTAAAAAGATCAAAGTCAAATTGGCCATCTTCTAGTGGCTAATGAGCATTGATCATTCTTGCTAAGAGCCACTTTTAACTATACTCTAAAGAAATATTTGTGTCCTCCCAAGATACATTTCTTTTTACAAGAGGAAACAATGAAGAGCCTAAAGATAACTCCCAAATGTATCCATCTTCCTGATCTGAAATGAGAGAGAAACTACTGAGGGAGAAAAATACCAAAAATTATTAGTATAAAAAAGGCATGTGGAGCTGGGGATTTATTTAGCTCAGTGGTTTAAGTGCTTGCCTGGCAAACTCAAGGTGGTGAGCTTGATTCCCTCCCAACCCTGTACCCCCAAGAAAAAGCCATGTGAAGCATGGTTATAATCCCAGCACTGAGGAGGCTGAGCCAGAAAGATCGCTGTGAGCTCAAGGCCAGCTTCCACTACATAGTGACACTCCTGTCTCAAACAAAACAAAAAGAAATGGGGGAGGGGGGCTGTTAACATAGTGCAGAATTAGTCTGAGTTTTCCCACCCTGTCACAGAAATGCCTTATATCTTTTGTTTTGCAGGAGTTGCCGCGTGGCCCCTCTCATCCAGTGTGACTATTGTCCCCTCCTGTTTCACATGGACTGCCTTGAGCCGCCACTCACTGCCATGCCCCTGGGCAGATGGATGTGCCCGAATCATATCGAACATGTGGTGGTAAGCACAGCAGTGTCCATTCTGTCCTGAGGCATAGCTGGAGCTTGGACTGATTCAGTAGAAAACATGTTAAGGTCAGCTTTGTGCCAGAGTTCTCTATGGTTTCTGCAGACCATCCCACTGAGTTCTAGTTGTTTGGACATACCTCAGCCGTGCGTTTGGCCTTTTCCCACAGTATCTTGTTAGGGCTGCACAGGCAGACTTAACCCACCACCGCTTGATTGGTTGTAATTTTTCCCACAGTGAATTAAGCAATTAATGTTACAGCACTAAACAGAAAGTTTATTAGATACAACCTTAAGGAAATAAATGGTCCCAGGCATCAAAAAAGGTGGTTTCCCCTCTGTTGCATTTTAAATTTTTTTTTTTTTTTCTTTTTTCCCCTTTGAGACAGAATCTCACTGTGTAGTTCAGGCTGTCCTTGATACTCACTGTGTAACCCAGGCCATCCTCGAACTCAGAGAGCCTTCTGTCACAGCCTTCCAAGTTCTGAGGATGTAGGCATGTACCACCACAAATGCATATTTTAAGAAACAGTTTTCTAGTAGATATGAAATTATTAATTGATTATTTTTATTAGCCATTTAAAGGTTTTGCCTAATTTACTAACTAGGACGCTGTCAAAACAGATCCTTTTTTCCCTCCAGTTATATCCCCAGCAGGGTTTGGTTTGGTTTGGTTTGGTTTGGTTTGGTTTGGTTTGGTTTGGTTTGGTTTGGTTTGGTTTGGTTTGGTTTGATTGGAGACACAGGGTCTTGCTATGTAGTTCAGACTGCCTTTGAGTTCACTGTGTAGTCCAAGCTGATCTAGTCCAAGCTGATCTTGACTGTGTGGTAATCCTCCTGCCTCAGCCTCCTAAGTACTGGGATTACAGATATGTGCCACCATACCTGGCCAGGACTTTATGTTTTAATACCTGAGGCTAGTAGTAAGGATTATGGGGGCCAAACCCCTGTTAGGCTATAGAAGTCCACTAGTCTCTAGTGCTGGGATTATAGGTTTGCATCACCTCGCTTGGCTTGTTTTGTTTTTTTTTAATTTTGATATAGGTTCTGGTTGAGTTACCAAGGCTGGCCTTGAACTTGAGATTTTCCTGTCTCAACCTCTGTGCATCACCATACCTGGCTAAAGATCTTGTGTTTTGTTTGTTTGGTTTGTTTTGGTTTTTGTACCAGGAATCAAACTCACAACCTTGCACTTGCCATGCAGGCGCTATGCTGCTGAGCTATGTCCCCAGCCTGAGCTTCTGTTTTTCAGACCCAGAAAATGGGCTAGCTGGAAGGAAGGGGAGGATCTTTCAAGGCTCACCACAGGGATATTTCTGCTTCGTTCCTAGCTGAACCAGAAGAATATGACACTGAGCAATCGGTGCCAGGTATTTGATCGTTTCCAGGACACCATTTCACAGCACGTAGTCAAAGTGGACTTCCTGAACCGAATTCATAAGAAGTACCCTCCCAACCGCCGTGTGCTCCAGTCAGTCAAAAGAAGAAGCTTAAAGGTAAGTCACAACCTGGAACAGGCACAGTGATAGTCTCTGATTGTCTCCATGGGATAGACAGAGTATTAATCCCAATTTTAAGATGGGGAAACTGAAGCCCCAGAGATTTTTCTTTGGTGTCTCACCAAGTAGTAAGTTTGACTTTATGTTTTGTTTTTTTGTGTTTGTTTTGGTCTCACTATGCAGTTGAGTTTGGTCTTGAGCTTACTATGTAACCCAGGCTGACCTTGAACTCATGGCAGTCTTCCTGCCTCAGCCTCCTGAGTGCTGGAATTACAGATATGCACTGCCACACCTGCCAGTGACCTTATATTTTAATACTTGAGGATGGCAGTAAGGATTATGGAGGCCAAACCCCAATTAGGCTCTGGAAGTCCACAGGTCTCTAGCTTTGTGAAGGATGAGAACTACTCAGCCTGTCCCACCAAAATCAGTTGTGCTCAGTTGTCACTATATCACTCATCGATCCCTGTTAGATGACTTTGTCCAAGAGCCATCTGGTAAGGTGAAGGGGCAAGTGGTTAAGTAAAGAGAGCCATGTGAAAAGTGAGGATATATTCCCAGCTGAGGAATTTTAAGGGGAAAATGTTTATAGGAGAGTTAAATCTAAACTGAGCATAGGACGAAATCTCAGCACTCTGGGAGGCTGGGGGAGGAAAATCACAAATCCAAACTTAGCCTAGTAGCAGTTTATTGAAATCTTGTCTCAAAATTAAAAATGAAAAGGGCTAGGTATGTAGCTCAGTGCAAAGGCCCTGAGTTCAGTCCTCAGTACTGTTGAGAGGAAATATTTAATCTATGTTTTGAGGGTGCCATTTTTATCACCAGTACTACAAATAGCATTGCTGGCCAGGCGTGGTGGTGCGTGCCTGTAATCCCAGCATTCAGGAGGCTGAGACAGGAGGACTGCCATGAGTTCAAGGCCAACCTGCACTACATAGTGAGACCCTGTCTCAAATCCTCTCCCCAAAAATTTGTGGCATTACTATAATAATAATATCTAGCACTTGTATATACTTGATAGTTGCTAAACTTTATCCTCAGAAATTTACAGGAAAAAAAATCCTTTATTGAAAATCATGTGTAAATTCAGCATGGTGGTTTATGCCTTTAATCCCAGCATTGAGAAACTGAGGCATAGACCAGACATAGCACCTGCCTGGCAAGTGTGAGGTCCTGAGTTCAATTCCTGGTACCAAAAAGGGAGAGAGAGAAGCTTGAGGCAAAAGGATCTTAACTTCAAGGCCAGCTTGTGCTACATAGTGAATTTCTGGCGTGGCTGAGCTACATAGTGAGAACTTATTTAAAAACAGACAAAAAATATTTGTTGTTTCTCAAAAACCAACCAGTATCCTCATTCAGTAAATTTAGAAGACCCAATGCCTAAGTATCCATATATAAACTTGATCTTTGTCTTTTAAAATAAAGCCACAGGGGCTGGGGATTTAGCTCAGCAGCACAAGTGCCTGCCTTGGAAGTGCACAGTCATTAGTTCAATCCCCGGTACCGATTTAAAAAAAAAAATAAAATAAAATAAAACCACAGTCTTGTGTGTTAGTGGAAACCAGAAGTTCTCAAATATGGCCACCTGGTGGCAGCCACACATTACACTCAGTCACACCATTCCCGTTTACCTCCAGGGAATGTCAGCCCCAGCAAGATGCTGTTAGAAATTATATAACAGACTCTTTTTTTTTTTTTTTTTTTTTAATTGGTACCAGGGATCGAACTCACAGCCGCATGCTTGCAAGGCAGGTGCTTATGCCACTGAGCTTAATCCTCAGCCCCTATAACAGACTCTTAACTGGGTAAATATTTATACTCCAGTGGAAATGCAGGTTTTCTAAAATTGAAGTGTTTTTAGTTGGAAACTAGAATACTATAGGTAGCATACCTCATGCCTCAGTTAAATGAATCTAAAAGTAATCCATATCGTATAATTTGCCATGTAAATTTGAAAGAGATCCTGTCTGCTGAAGTAA
This sequence comes from Hydrochoerus hydrochaeris, assembly GCA_004027455.1. Classification (NCBI taxonomy): domain Eukaryota; kingdom Metazoa; phylum Chordata; class Mammalia; order Rodentia; family Hydrochaeridae; genus Hydrochoerus; species Hydrochoerus hydrochaeris. The sequence goes on from PVLA01000236.1 coordinate 191,517, forward strand.
ACAGAAGACCTTGATACATTCTGCCATTGTATTATTCCTCCTTTTTAAATGCTTCCCTATTAAAGAAAATTAAGTTCTTGAGTTGCCTGAAAAGCATTTTGTTCTTGGGCAGTTTGAGAGTGAATTAAGGAGTGTGACATCATAGGATAGTGGCCTTTACCCTTGATTATAGCAATGCAGGCAAAATCTGCTGAGAACTTGATATCTGTGTTGGGAGTTGTTCTTCTACATACATTTTCACTCTTTTACAGATGGCAGCCTTAGATTAGTCCTTACCACCATATCCTCCCTTTACTGGGTGAGCTCAGAAAGCCCTTGACACCAGGTCATAACTCCCAGCTCTGTGTTCCTCATACAAATCAGTCTCAACCTGCCCAAGACCAAAAGTCTTCTGCCTCTCCAAATTCAGTCTTTTTCCTATATTTCCTATGTGACTGAACGATAGTCATCTACTCAGTCCCTTAGGCCAAAAATCTTGGAGGCATTTTGAGCTCCTCTTCCCTTCCGGCATAAGGTGTTGGTCATCAAATCTGTGGGTTCTCCAGATGTTTTCCAAATCCATCAAGTACTTTCAATTACTCTGTGCCTTCCATACTTCCCTTTCATCTGCCTGGAAGTTCTTTCTCAACTCCCATGTCTCCATTCAAATACCAGTTTCCCATAAAATCTTCCCTTAGGCCAAGGGTGTAGCTCAATGAAGAGCACTTGCCTAGCATGCATAGAGTCCTGAGTTCAATGCCCATACCACCAAAGAAAATCTTCCCTACTCCAAAGCTCCAGTCCCCCAGGCTAAGACACATACTTTCCTTTATATTTTTAGATAACATCTTAGACATGGATAGTCCTATTCCATGGCCAATTACTTTGTATTGTTATATTTCTGTTTTTCTTCCCACTAGACTGTGAGCTCTTTGAGGGCAAGGCTTAAGTTTATTCATCTGTGGACCTGTAGGACCTGGAATAGTGTCAGACTCAGGAGGTGCTCAATAAATGTTGGCTGAATGCACGAATGCCTCTTTGCTTGTGTGGATCTTTCATTCTGAACATGGTGTGAGTCAGGATGTGTCTTCTGTCTTTGTGCAACAAAGGTCTTCAGCTGTTCATGAGTCATGAATGAATGGATGATGAAAGTTAACATTGAGTGCTTAAAATAGGCTTCATGCCGAGCACTTCCACCACGAATGTTACCTCATGTAACATCTCTTAGTTACTGCTCAACCATTTAACAAACTTGACATTGGGCAGTAGGAACCTAGTACCACTCTGAAGCCCTGTCCAATGTCAGTCTTACACATTTCAGGCCAAAGCAGAAGACAGCATGCAATGATTTCTGAGTTCTGCAGGCCTTGGACTTTGATGAAGAAAAGTGGAGGCCCTACCTGCTGTTTGCATTTCTGTGCCTTTTCAAGCCAGTGTGCCTGTGTCAAAGGGGGACACAGAGCAGTTGCAGCACACTGAGTCTCATTGTCCTCGGTGGACCCCAGAGTAGATGGTCCCTTGGGCATCAGCACCACAGACAGAACGGCGTGCCAGGGCAGAATCAACTGGACATGTTGGCACTACCTCCCTTTCCTTCCTCCTTCTATCTATCCTGAACAGGTTCCCGATGCTATAAAATCTCAGTACCAGTTTCCACCCCCTCTTATTGCACCTGCGGCCATTCGTGATGGGGAGCTGATCTGCAATGGGATCCCCGAGGAATCACAGACGCACCTTTTGAACTCTGAGCACTTAGCCACTCAGGCAGAGCAGCAAGAGGTGAGTGAAGGCAGAACTGGGATTCCAAATCGAATCTTCCTTCCATCTCACTGCAGCCGTTATTGGAAGTAGCCTCAGTGTCTGTCATTCCCATCTCCACCCCCTTCCCTCCCAATCCCTCAAGAGTTGAGTATTCCACAGAGAACCGCTGGCTCAGATCCCAAAGGCAAGTAAGAGAACTACAGTCAACCGGTCTGCTTCTCTCCATCGGTCCCCCAGTACACTGCACGCCGGGCAAATCTGTATGGTAGAAAGAGATGACTAGACCCACAGAGAGGTTAGGTGTTAGTGTCGGACATACAGCAGATGCCGGGGTACAGATGCTGGCTGTTAGTCTCAAGGTGAGCCTTAGGGGCAGAGCCAAAGCGGGAATCCCAAGCTCTGCTATCCAGGGCATTACCTGCTGAGTATACCAACAAGTCTTGCTTGGGAATGGAAATGGAATCCTATCAGGAGTCAAGCAACCCTTACTGGGCATTCGAGTTGGGACCTCGGAAACAGTCCTTGTCAGCTCTGCTGTAGCCCTGGCCGCTGTGACAGGATGGACCAGCGCCTCCCAGACCTCTCACCCTCCTCTCCTCTCCTCTCCTTCCGTTGCAGTGGCTCTGTAGTGTTGTTGCGCTCCAGTGCAGCATATTGAAACATTTATCTGCTAAGCAGATGCCTTCGCATTGGGACTCTGAACAGACAGAGAAGGCTGATATTAAGCCTGTTATTGTGACTGACAGCTCAATCACCAACTCCCTGCAAACCGCTGAAAAGGCACCTACACCTTCCCACTACCCCCTATCCTGCCCTTCAGGGATTAGCACCCAGAATTCCCTGAGCTGCTCTCCACCCCACCAGCCCCCAGCCTTAGAGGACATCAGCTGCAGTTCTTGTGCGGAAAAATCCAAGAAAGCCCCTTGTGGGACTGCCAACGGGCCAGTGAACACTGAGGTGAAAGCCAATGGCCCACACCTCTACATCAGCCCCACAGATTCCACGGACCCCAGGCGACTTCCAGGCGCCAACAACCCCCTACCGGGCCTCTCACACCGACAAGGCTGGCCCCGGCCCCTCACGCCACCAGCAGCTGGGGGGCTTCAGAACCACACCGTTGGCATCATTGTGAAGACAGAAAATGCCACTGGCCCCAGCTCTTGCCCTCAGAGGAGTTTGGTTCCTGTCCCAAGCCTGCCCCCTTCCATCCCCAGCTCTTGTGCCAGCATCGAGAACACCAGCACTTTGCAAAGAAAGACTGTCCAATCCCAGATAGGACCTCCGTTGACAGATTCAAGGCCACTGGGCTCACCCCCAAATGCCACCCGGGTGCTCACTCCCCCCCAAGCAACAGGAGACAGTGTCTTGGCCACAGGGGCCAATCAACGATTCTGCTCACCAGCGCCATCATCAGGTGAGTGCTGCTCATCTTCAGGTGATTCAGAATAAGTTTATGCTCTTCTTGGCAAGTAAGACTGAAGATTCCAAAACCACTTATACCCTGTGATGTGTCAGAGGACTTTGATTTCTGTATTATTTGTCCTCCCCGTGTATCTGTAATAGAAGAGGAAGTACATGTTAACTTGTCCCCATCTTATAGGTGGTATTGCTTGGCTTTGAAAGCTAAAGTGATTTCCTTAAAGTGACCACCGTGGCAGTGGCAGTGGCAGGACTGGAACTACAGCCTGGGTCTCCTGACTCCTTCTCTCACCTTCCAGGCCTAGTCTTCTGCCTGTCTTGTTCCATCACTTTAAAAAAAGGCAATATGCTCCCTGGAATCACTGGGGTCTGCCTGAGGTTCTGGGTGACAGCCTCAGTATTTCATGATCCACATAAGAAACCAAAGCCACACCTGATGCAGATTCTCAGAACCAGCTCACCTGAGGAACTTTCGTGTCAGGGACAAAAAGCTGCAGTGCCTTTCAGAGTAGCTGCAGAGTGGGATGCCTAAAGAGGTTGGTCTGGCCCAGAAGGTTGCTCTCAGGCCATACACTAAAGGGCAGTCCCTTACATCCGTACTTGGCCCAGTGTAGGCCTACTTTCTCAGCTCTCCCCAGTTAGCACTCAGGACCTCGAGGTTGCTGACCCCAGCATCTGAACCAGGTTTCAGATGCTGCTGGAAACCCCTGTGGTCTCTCCTGTCTGAACTGAAGCCGGCCTCCTAGTGAGCTGGGAGTCTCGGTAACCAGGTGACTGATCTCTATGCATGGGGGCCCCTGGTCCCAGGATGGCCCTACTGTTAGGCTGTTTTCCTGTCTCTGTCTATCTCTGAATACCAGTGTGGATAGATCTTGCACGTTGTGAATCATACTTCAGCAGGCAGGAACTACAGGGGCAGGCACTACTTCTGTAAGAATGGAGGCAGCCGGGAGGTGGTCAAGGCCCAGGGAATGAAGCTACCCCAGCACTTTCCCCAGAGCAGTGAATTGCAGTGGTTCTCAGTGCTCTGGAAATTCCTGCGTGCCTGGGTGCATTGTCGTTCCATCTGCCCTTCTTCACCACACATTTTTAGCTCTAGGAGTTCCAGAGCCAATGGGTTGAGAATCAAGAAGGGAACATCACCTTGGGTCCGAAATCCAGACCTGTCTCAGCAGTGGGGGATTGGACCGGTGGGTTTCCCTCAGGCGACGTAAGTAACAGTCTTCCTGCTCCGTCCCCAGATGGCAAGGTCAGCCCCGGCACGTTATCCATAGGAAGCGCTTTAACCGTACCCTCTTTCCCAGCCAACTCTACTGCCATGGTGGACCTCACCAACTCACTTCGAGCATTCATGGATGTCAATGGAGGTGAGTGAGTGAGCTGCTGTGGTAAAGGTCTCTCTGGGCAGTGTTCAACTCCTTTCAGAGGGATTTTTCTATCCCAAAGGGCTGGAAGTGTTGGGGTGAGTGTCCATGTGAATAGACGAGTAGGATAAGAAAGAAGGCTCCTTCTCCTGTTCCTACCTTCTACACTTTCACATATGTATAATCAAAGGAAGGGAGAACAAAGCCACAGTGAGCCAGTGAGAAAGGACACAATCACTGTGGAAGTCTTGAACCAGGTATGGTGGTGCACACATGTAATCCTAGCACTCTAGGAGGTGTAGGCAGAAAGATTACGGGTTCAACCCCAGCCTGGGCAACTTAATAACCTAGCAAGACTCTGTCAAAAGAATAAAAGGGGATGAGGGGGGTGGAGACAGAATTTGGTGCAGAGGCCCAGGCAATATATCTTTTAAAGTCTTCACCAGGTAGTCAGGAATATAGCTGAGCAGCACAAGCCCCTGCCTGGCAAGCACAAGGTTGTGAGTTCAATTCCTGATACCAAAAAAAAAAAAAGAAGTTAATGTTTAAAGTCCTCACCAGACATACAAATCCTCCCTTACATGTCAGTGAGCAGTTGATGTTGATCTGCCTTTCTAGGAACACTTTACCTAAAGCCATCCTGCATTACTACAGGTGGAATCTGCACTAGGGCCATCTCACTGAACAACGCAGTCGAGGTGCCCAACATGTGATTATTTACCACTCCATCTGTGCTCAGTGCTTTTTAAGCAAAAATCTTCTGACTGGATTTCCGAAACACTGAATGATTTGCCCTGTGACCCTTATCTGCTTCCACATTCCATTTTCTTCTCAGCTCCCTTTTACTCTTTCTTTTTGGTTGCTAGAAATCGAGATAAATATGCTGGACGAGAAGCTGATCAAGTTTCTGGCCTTGCAGAGAATACATCAGCTTTTTCCCTCTCGGATCCAGGCTTCACCAGGCAGTGTTGGGACACATCCGACGGCTTCTGGAGGGCACCACACAGAAGGTGGGCATGCACATACCTGCCACCATATGTATGAATAATCATCTTGTCTCCATGGAAAATACCAGCTTTTGGTAGCTCAAAACACCCTATGAGTCTTTGGTAGGATTAATAAAGTGCTGTTTTTTTTTTTTTTTTCCTTAGAGCAGGAATGAGATAACAACCACAGCTTTCTGATCAGACTCAGAGAAATCAGTTGTAACCTACTTTCATACAAGTTCACTGTAAGACAGCAAGGTAGCTACCAGTCAGTTCGGGATGGTGACACAGGCCTGTACTTCTAGCACTCAGGGAACCTGAGGCAGGAGGGTCACACATTTTAGTCCCTCCTGGGCAGTTTATTGACTTACTAAGATCCTGTCTCAAAAATAAAAGGACTTTTAGGGGTTGGGGATGTAGCTCAGTGATAGGGCTCTTGCCTTGAGCATATAGGGCCCTGGGTTTGATCCCCAGCACCACACACACAAAAAAAAACTGGGTGTAGCTCAGTATAAAGGTCATGGGTTCAATCCCTAGTACCAAAATGGCAGCTACCAGTACTAGAGGATATATGTAGTATGCTCTCTGCTTAATTGCTTTTTAATATTAGAAGAGCTTACAAGGGAACTTTTTGTGTCAAGATGCAAAATAGAACAGTGGGTCAAACCTAGAAATCATTCCCAATTGTTATCTCTACTTGGTTATCGCTAAACATTCATTAGCCTTTAAGAGCCTTTTTGCTTCAAAAAACGTGTCCTGGGCCAGAGATTTAGCTCAGCAGTGTAAGTGCCTGCTGGCAAGCACAAGGTCATGAATTCAATCCCTGGTACCACAGGAGGGGGAAAATGTGTCCCTAGAACTGTGATGGCAAACCTTTTAAAGTTTCCAATGATATAAACACCCCACTGTGCCATAGGTTCATCGCCACTGTCCTAGATGCTGATGCATTTCCTGAGAGCTCTGTACCAAATGAGAAGCTCCATTTTTTTCCCCCCTCGTGTCTTTTGTTTGGGGGTAGGGATTAAAGCCAGACACTCATGCTGCTGGGCAAATGCTTTACCACTAAGCTACATTTCCAGGCCAGAATATGCATTTTAACAGAAGCCATAGTTTGTGTGCACATTAAAGCTTGAGAAACACCCATCCATGCCTTCTGTTCTTATTTACCCTTTAGTATCTGTAGGAATGTCCCTGCTCAGCCAACCAGCAAGCAGCCCAAGAGCATACTATACTAACATTCTTGAATTCTGTGGCCATCTTCACAAATAGTCCTCTTTACCCATATTGGAAATGCTGTGGGTAGGGACACAAGGTCTCACCTGGAGCAGTTCAGTGTCAGACATGAGGCATTCAATGGGCTTTTCTCCATACCACAAGCCAAAGGTCCGGGTTTTGTTATTTTATGTTTGAGTTATACAATTCTAAGTGTCTGAATGATCCTGTCCTGGTATTTGTCTTACAGTGCAAAGAAAGGAGGTACAAGCCCGAGCTGTGTTCTACCCCCTTTTAGGGTTGGGAGGCGCTGTGAACATGTGCTACCGAACCCTCTACATCGGAACAGGTGAGCGGGTCAGAGCCGTCTCAAGCTCTACCCATCAGCACTCTTACACTCAGAAGCTAGAAAGGTGGGAGGGAAGCCCTTTCCAAGTTGATGGGTTTAACCCAGATTTTCCAACAAGTGACAGCAAGAAAAACAGTTGGGTGCTTTCCTCACACGAGCCCTTTTGCTCTGCATGTGCCTAGTGTAACACTGAGGATAAAAGTCAGCTCTGACTGCTGCTTTGGACCATAAAGGAAAACCCCAAGGAGAGGACAAATGCCTGTCTTCAAAAATGATGGGTCTGGGCCAGGGATTTAGCTCATTGGTATAAACACCTGTCTGACAAGTACGAGGTCATGGAGGTCATGAGTTTGAGCCCTGGTACTGCCAAAAAAAAAAAAAAAGATGGGTTCCCATACACCCAGCATTGAATTAGCCCTGAATTGACACAGAGCAACAGACAGATTAACCTTAGCCTAGGAATTTCTTTTTTCAGGTAATATAAAACCTTGTACCACTGTGCTTTGTTCTCATGGAAATACCCCATGCTCTTCAATAACTAACTCTTCCTTCTGGGCAACAGTCACATGTTGTAAAGTAGACCAGTTAGCAGGGGCAGCTTTTTAGCAGAGGATTGGAAAAGGCATCTAATTTTGGTCAAAAATGAGAGGGAAGGTCCTGAGTACCTCCCCCTCAAAGTTTCCACTACCACCTATCCAGAAGCTAACTCCTCTCCTCTCCCTCTTCTTCCACACATACACCTGATAATCAGTTCTCTGCTTTCCTTCTTGCTGCTTTGCAGGAGCTGACATGGATGTGTGCCTTACAAACTATGGTCATTGTAACTACGTGTCCGGGAAGCATGCCTGCATATTCTATGACGAGGTGAGAAATGGAGATGGGCTGGGAGGGAGCTTTCGCAGCCAAAGGCCACTCCCTCTTACCAGTTTTTGTTCACTACCCTGGGGGTGGGAGGATCCTCTCTTCTTCCTCCCTGTCATACCTAGAAGAGAAAGAATCTTGGTGTAAAAGGGTAGCCTACAATAGGCACCTGCTTTTGGGAGCAGGGCTATCATTTCAGCTGAGGTTGGTCATAGGTAAAACGGGGAGTTCGGGGGGAGGGGAGGATATAAAAGGAGCTCTGGATGTGTCCCTGTGGGTTTCATCATCTTCTGCCTGTGATGCTGTATCAATAAGAGCCAGTGATGAGGCAGAAGAATGGAGCAGAGGGCTGGGACAGTAGGAAGACAGGCATCCCTGGGGGAGTGGGCCTTGCCCCATTCTGAAAGGTCGGGGCCCTGATTGGGGAAGAACGTGAATAGTCCCTAGGTAGAGCAGCATAGCCTTCTCTGTGTGTCCTTTCTCCCCTTAGCTCCAGGCCCCACACAACAGACCACACATCTTATCTCCCCTCCTCCTCTTCAGAATACCAAACATTATGAGCTGTTAAACTACAGTGAGCACGGGACAACGGTGGACAACGTGCTGTATTCCTGTGACTTCTCTGAGAAGACCCCGCCAACCCCCCCAAGCAGTATTGTTGCCAAAGTGCAGAGTGTCATCAGTAAGTTGGAGCAGAGGTCTGTGGTCACAAAGCTGAGGCCTCCGTTACAGTGGTCTGCCATGCTTCCAGTGACCCGTTGTCTCTGCTTCCCAGTCCCACTGACCAGGCTGTCCTTACTCGTGGGTTCAGGGGAGGCCACAGGAGCAAGTGCCTAGCACCTACATGTAAACACAGTACAGACATCTTTGGGGACTTCAGGCTCCACCAGCCCTTTCCGAGTGTCCCTTACCTCTACTCATGTAGCTGTTGGAATGAGTTACAGCGGGGTGAGGCTGGCCCTGGCTAGCGATCAAGAGGGTCAGCTCACTGGTCCTCTCCTGTGACCATCTTTTTTTTTTTTTTCTTTCCCCAGGGCGCTGCCGACATCAGAAGCAAGATGAAGAGCCAAGTGAGGAGGTAACCATGATGAGTTCCCAGGCCCAGGGGCCGCAGCGGAGACCCTGCAATTGCAAAGCCAGCAGCTCAAGCTTGATCGGGGGCAGTGGGGCCGGCTGGGAGGGCACGGCCTTACTGCACCATGGCAGCTACATCAAGCTGGGCTGCCTGCAGTTTGTCTTCAGCATCACTGAGTTTGCGACCAAACAGCCCAAAGGCGATGCCAGCCTGCTGCAGGATGGGGTCTTGGCCGAGAAGCTCTCTCTCAAGCCCCACCAGGGCCCCGTGCTGCGCTCCAACTCCGTTCCCTAGGGCCAGTGGCCACCCCGCCACCAGCCTGTATACCCGCCTAAGACTCCTGCAATGCAAAAATGTACACAAACCAAGCCTGGGTGTTTTCTATACTCTACCAGAAATCCTTCAATTACAATCTTTGCATGAAATGAAGAAAACTTTTGACTTTTTTAAAAATCCTTTTTCTTTTCTCAAGTTCTAGGGGGCATTTGCACATATATTTGTACTCAACATTTCATGGGAAAGCGGCAGACCCGAGCTGAGGAACAGCGTGGGCAGGGCAGGGAAGACCTGTGGTCTGGACTTTTCTTCCAACACAAGCCCTTCTCCCACCTCCTGCTCCCCTCCCTCGCCCGCCGTTGTAAAATAATCAGAAACTTGTTCTATTTTGTGGCAGTGACAATAGTTTTATATTAAAAGAAAAAATACAGTTTTCATACAGCAAAATCTATACAATATCATTGTTTTATTTAATATAAAGATCGCTACCCACCCTCTTTCCATGGTTCCCACCCTCCAAGTTACTTTCCCTTTCTGCAGCAGTTGCACTACAGGTAGCTACTGTGTATTATGGACAAATAAGAAATGAATTCTTTTTCTGGCTGTCCATCTATTTTATTTCAAATAAGGAAAAGTGTATTTGGATTTTGTGTAAATACATCTAGTGATGACATTTTTTCAATGTTTTTAAAAACTGTGTACAGTACTACATGTGTTAGAACGTTTTCTCAGATTGTCTATTGTAGCAAAAATGTTTTGTCGTAAACCTGTTTCGTCTCCTTTTTTTGTTCTCTTGCCACTTTCTCCTCTTCCTCCCACCCCAGCTCCCTCCTCTCCTCCCAACCCTACAACTAGTACCAATGTACATAGTAATTGTAATGTTTTAGACTTTACAGAAACTTTCCTGTATTCTGTATATAAAAAAAATACTTCAAATTATGTTTTCTGCCTGTCTGTCCTGCCTGTCATCACCCTCAGAGGGGACCCTTCTTGTTCTCTGGGCCCAACCATTGGGGTACCCTTTGAAGAGGGTAAGAGATCTTACTCAGGAATTCAGCTCCCGAGGGTGGGTTAGGAAAAAGGAGTTGCTGGAGATGAGTGAGCCTGTGCAGGGTGCAGGGCAGGAGTACTATTTCTCTGAAGAACCCTAATGTAATGAAACCTGATCACTGGTCCTAACCGTGCCACTTCTAAGTTACATGACTTGAAATCTCAACTGCCAACCCACCAGAAGACAAGCCTGACTTACCTTAATGCTAAAGCCCTAGGACGCCCATTAAACCAAACTCCTCCCTTCTAGGTCTTGAAGTTTTGAGTATAGTCTGTAGCCCAATAGAGGATACCTATGAGTATCCAGCACTATTTTCCCCCCACTCCTGGGGACCAAACTCTCAGCTTTGTGCAGGTTGGGCAAAGTCTTGAACATAAGTTCAAAATCCTACTTCAGCCTCTGAAATAGCTGGGATGAAATGTGGGCCCCATTCTGGGTTCCAGCACTATTTGAGCAGGTAGTATGCATTTGTGTATTAGGACTTTGCCTTGGGGTCATCCATATTTATAATTGTACTCTTGGGCCCACAGGGCAGGAAACACCCTTATTGCCCCATTTACCTATCTTTCATTTCCAGTCTGCATCTCAATGTTTCCAAGGGTGCCCACACTGCTGAAAGTGCCAAACCATAGATGCCAAATTATACTGGCTTTCTCAGGCAAGGTCATGCCAAAGCACCTGACTAGATGTGCCCTTGGGCCTGCCTCCCAAGCTCTCCCTTTCTATCTCATACTTTTTCCATTAACAGTCTACCTATTGCTAAGAACCAATCTAGAAACAAATTTCCTCCTGAAAAGCAGTAGCAGCTGCTACATCAGAAAGAGTGGTGGCGGCCAAGTGTGGCAACACACTCCTGTAATCCCAACACTCAAGAGGCTGAGGCAGAAGGGTCCCTATGAGTTCCAAGCCAGCCTGTACTACATAGCTAGATCCTGTCTCAAAAAAGAAAAAAATGACAGGAGGGGGCAGGAATGACTACTTTAAATCCTGACAGCCTTACCCCCTTGGGTGCTGTCACATCTCTGGCCTGTATAGAGAGAAGAGAGAAGAATCCTAAAGGCTGCATGTGAAAATGAGAAATTGAAAGATTTGTTCATTGGCTAAGGCCTCTTTAAGACTGAATTCAAAGACACAAGCTCATTCATATATACTCACCAGAAGGGAGGAACTCTGCTACAGACTCACACCTACGATGTGATGTTCATTCAGCACAGGCGTTGGCGGAAACTCAGACGCATGCACACGTCTGGAGAGACTGCCGCCGGAACGGACACAGACACCTACGAGGTGCTTACCCGGGCACACACACACAATCCGGAGACAGGAGCAACGCTGTGGGTGATCCATCAGCCATTCGCACACATACGGACGATGCAGATGCACGTACAGACTTAGCCGGCATTCCCGCGGGCCCTCGGGCGCAGGTCCACTGGGGTGGAAGGAGTTCCCACAGGCATACGCCTGGGGGCGCTCCCAGGGCGCAGACGCACCTACTCACCTCGCAGGTGTTCAAACAGGAACATCTCCAGAGGACACAGACGCACGCCTAGGGGGCGCTGCAGGGCCCACACGCACACGCACGCACACACACCCGTCCGCCTCCGCCTTGGCAAGAGAGGCCAAGCGCGCGGCGCCCTTCCAGGCCTGTACGAGGCGGGGTGGAAACCGCGGCGCGGCGATCCAAGGCACCTCCGGGCTTGGGCGGGAGCTGGGAGGCTCTGCGCCATGGAGGCGCTGCTGCTGGGCACGGGGTTGTTGCTGGGTGCCTACATACTCATCTACTACAACCTGGTGAAGGCCCCGCAGTGCGGCGGCATTGGCAGCCTGCGGGGCCGAACGGCCGTGGTCACGGGTGAGTGCGGCCGTGCACGCGTGCAGGAGGGCGCGGGAGGCCGAGCGGCTGTTCCTAAGCTCAGCTGGTTCCCGCCCACTTCCCGCAGGCGCCAACAGCGGCATAGGCAAGATGACAGCACTGGAGCTGGCACGCAGGGGAGCGCGGGTGGTGTTGGCCTGCCGCAGCCGGGAACGTGGGGAGGCTGCCGCCTTTGACCTTCGCCAAGTAAGGAAAAGCGGGGACGGGAGCGGGGGACACACAAAGGGGCAAGACACTCGGGGATCCAGTTCCTGAAGGGAGTAAGCAGCCCGGTGCATGGAATGCTCTTGTCCCTTGGGGAAAGGATACCAGAACGAAGTTGGGGAGGAGGCGTCCAGCAGGTAGGAATTGCTAATCTGAAACATTTAAGGATCTGTAGGCATTAGGTTAAGCAGAGCAGCAGGAAAGGGAACAGCTTTTGCAAAGGTCCTGAGACTAGAGTCAGATTTAAGAAACTGAAGGGGGAAAAAGTTGAGTCTTAAGCACAACAACTGTAAAATTGGGGAAGTGAAGAGGCTTTGAGTCAGGGCAAGGTTCTTTAAAGATATCATTGAGGAGCTTGCACTTTATAGAATGAGCAGTGGGGATCAGGAAGGCGTCCTCGGGGGTCTGGCCTGTAAGAATAAACTTTTGGAATGAAGTCTTTGTGGCTATGTTGTGCCTGGACTAAAGGAGGAAAGAGTGAGTGAGAGGAGACCAATGAAAAGTCTATTATAGGTGTTAGGATGATAATGGGGAGAGAGGAAACTAGTAATAATAGCAAATACCTACCCAGTACTAACTGCAGGTTTTTTACATATATTAACTCGCTTACTGCTCACAACAATTCTATGAGATACGGACTACAGTGCTCTTATTCCCATTTTACAGTGAGAAAACCTAAAGCTTAGAGCAGGTAAATATCTTGCCCAAAGTCATACTCCATGGAGAGGCAAAGTCAGGACTGGAATCTGTTATTCAGTCCACTCAAATGCACAGAGACACGTTTCAGTAATAGTAAGAGGACTCTCAGAACTGTGTCCCTGGGATGAGGGAAGAGTAGAGAGTGCTTGGTGACAATCCCAGCCCTTGCCGCTCTACAGGAGAGTGGGAACAATGAGGTCATCTTCATGGCCTTGGACTTGGCCAGTCTGGCCTCGGTGCGGGCCTTTGCCACTGCCTTCCTGAGTTCCGAGCCTCGGCTGGACATCCTCATCCACAATGCCGGTGAGGGGCGGCAGGCCCTGTGACGGAGGGTGGGGGGCGGACACCAGGGGCCAGGAGACACATGGGAAGGATCCCCCTGCTCCCTTCTCACAGATGGGGATGCTGCCACTTTCAGGGCTCCTTCCCAAGCAGTGACTGACACTTAGCCCCTGCCCCAGGGATCAGTTCCTGTGGTGGGACCCGGGAGGCCTTTAACCTGCTGCTTAGGGTGAACCACGTCGGCCCCTTCCTGCTGACACATCTGCTGCTGCCCCGCCTGAAGACTTGCGCCCCCAGCCGTGTGGTTGTGGTATCTTCGGCTGCCCATCGGCGTGGGCGCCTTGACTTCACCCGCCTAGACCGCCCCGTGGTGGGCTGGCAGCAGGAGCTGCGGGCATATGCCGACAGCAAGCTGGCCAACGTGTTGTTTGCCCGTGAGCTCGCCACCCGGCTTGAGGGCACTGGTGTCACCTGCTATGCAGCCCACCCAGGTGAGGCTCCGCTTTTTGCTCCACCTCATTCCCCCATCCTCTGCTCTCACAGCCTATCACTGAGTGAAAGGATCTGAGAGCAGGAAGGAGCCATGATCCAAGGAGAGACGTGGTCCTCACTGATCTTGGTACAGGCTCTCCTAATCTGGGTCCTTCCTGCCACACCAAGCTTGGATGCTGACCACTAGGAGGGGCATGGCAAGAATAAGACCTGGGTTCTCTCCCCACACATCAATCTGTAATGATGGACCTGACTGTAAGAAGATGATGACAATGATGATAGCTAATAATTATTTACTCATTCATAGAGCATTTACTGAGTAGCTACTACATATCAGGCATTATTCATGGTGTTAGGGTTGTAACGATAAACAAAACAAAGACTGGCCCGGGGTGTGCCTCAGTGGTAGAGCTTGTGCTTAGCACATACAAGGCCTGGCGTTCAATCCCCAGCATGCACGTGCACACACACACACACATACACACACATGCATACACACATACAAAAAAATAATAATAATAAGGGACTGGAGATTTAGCTCAATGGCAAAGCGCCTGCCTGGCAAGCTTGAGGTCATGAGTTCAATCCCTGGTACCAAAAAAGTAAAATAAAATAAGGGCCCTCTCCTCATAAAGTCTGCATTCTACCTTGGGAGAGGGAGAGGTAGCTGATAAATATACATGTCACAATGACATGTGGTAATAACTTTGGGGAAAGATAAAACAGGTTAAGGGGAGTTTGAAAGGCAAGGAGGTGCTATTTCACGAGTGGCAGTCAAGGAAAACATCTGCAAATGTGACATCTGAACAGAGCCCTGAAGGAGATGGTGAGGAAAGTGTCTTTCTGGAAAGAAGCTCAAAAAGAGCAGGGAGCAAATAGCAAGGCTCCTATGGCCAGAACAAAGTAAGGAAAAGAGTGGTAAACAATGAAACTAGAAACAGGCTGGGTCATGGAGGGTTTGAAGGTTCACTTTAACCATTTTGGCTTTTACTCAGACAATTAATGCATAGACTCATCCTTACCTCTAGAAAATACATTACACCAGGACAGCAAGCTCTGCCCTTCTCATGTTATCATACTGCATTTTATGTAATCATTGCCTAAGACTCATTAGTAACAGTGATAATAATAATCACAACTAATCTTTTTGTTTTGATTTGGTTTTTTGAGACAGGGTGTTCCTATGTAGTATACACTGGCCTTGAGCTTGCTTATGTAGCACAGGCTGGCCTTGAACTTGTGATCCTCCTGCCTCTACCTCCCAAGTGCTGGAATTACAAATGTGTGCCACCGTGCCCTGCCACAGCTAACCTTTATTAAGCTATTATTACAACTTCACATCCCTAACATCCAAAGCATTTTCTAATATACTACAGGTTTTTTTTGTTGTTGTTTTGAGAGAGACTATAGCTTTGTAGGTCAGACTGGCTTTGAACTCAAGATCCTCTCGCCTCAACCTCCTAAGTGCTTAGATTACAGGTGTATACTGTACCACATTGCCCAGCCCACCATAAGTTCTTTTCTCTTTCTTTCTGTCTTATGTTTTGTTTTGCTTTGTTTTTGTTTTGAGATGTTGTGTGTGTGTGTGTGTGTGGTGCTGTGACTTGAACTTAGAGCCTTCACACTGAGTTCCATTCCCATCGCTTTTTTACTTTTCTATTTTGAGATGGAGTACATTCATCTCAGGTGCCCATTTTTGGTAAAGTGTCCAAGCTGGGCATGGCCTCAGCCTCCTGCCTCAGCCTCCGAGGGTACTGGGATTATATATATGCATGCCCCATCATGCCTGGCTCCACATAACTTTTTTTTTTTTTTTTTGGTTCTGGGGATCAAACTCTTGACCTTGTGCTTGCCAGGCAAGCGCTTATGCCCCTGAGCTAAATCCCCGGCCCTTTTTTTTTTTTTTTTTTCTTTTTGAAACAGGGTCTCACTAAGCAGTTCAGGCTGGCCTTGAGCTCACTTTGCCCACGCTGGTCTTGAACTTGCAAGGATCCTCCTGCCTCAGCCTCCTAAGGGCTGAGATTACAGGCGTGCACCACTATACCTGGCCTTCCACATAGCTTTGCTTTGCTTTTGTTTTGTTTTTGGTACCAGGGATCAAACTCATGACCTGGCACTTGCCTGGCAGGCACTTGTACCCCTGAGCTAAACCCTCGGCCCACACATAGCTTCTTAATACTGGTTAAACAAAGGAACAGTTCAAGATACAAGAAAAATGGAGATTGGGAGGCACAATATTATCAAATCTGGGAGACGAGGTGATACAAGCAGTTTGGATAGAGGGACAGAGGATTCCTGCAGAAAATGAACAAAGTCAGCTTGAGGGGAACCTGGATGCCTGCTAGATAATTTCTGGTTTCTCTGGAACCAGATTCTGTCCCCCATTCCCCCGATAGCCTCCTTTCTAATCCATATTCCCTGGGCCCTCACCCACCATCTCCCCACTGCCATTCTTTCTTCATACCCATAGGACCTGTGAACTCGGAGCTATTCCTGCGCCATGTTCCTGGATGGCTGCACCCACTTTTGTACCCACTGGCTTGGCTGGTGCTCCGAACACCCAAAGGGGGTGCCCAGACACCGCTATATTGTGCATTACAAGAGGGCATCGAGCCCTTCAGTGGGAGATATTTTGCCAACTGCCATGTGGAAGAGGTGCTCCCAGCTGCCCGAGATGACCGAGTAGCCCACCGGCTATGGGAGGCCAGTATGAAGCTAGCAGGGTTTGGGGCTGAGGAAGAGGATGATCCTGATGAAGAACCCCACCTGGAAGACCTAAGGACCCCATCTTCACCGAGCACTCCCAACCCCAAGGAGGCCACAGTTTCTGAACCCTCATCCCCTGGCCCTCAGAGATCACCAGACTTGTCTAAGGTGACCCACCGAATTCAGGTGAAAGCTGAGCCTGAACCCCAAGTCTCCTAACCCCCAGGCCAGGATGCTTTTCGTGGCACTCGACCCTTGGAAATCACCACTGTGTGTCAGGCCATGCCCTGGGCACTGAGGGCTTTGCCATGTTTACCTCCATGGTTACTTTCTGGGGGCTCTGGGTGTGTCCTGGAAGGAAATATTTTCTTTCTGAGAGGGACAGAAACCTCTGATTCAGGAGTGGAGAGTAACATGCTTCTCGGGAATTTGAATTTCAGATTTCCAGGCCCTACCCTGGATGATTCGGATCATATCTGGGGCACAGCTAAAGGAATTTGTGATTTGATGCACTGCCAACACTGAGAAGGTCTGAACTGAGCCCTTTCCCACAATCTAGATAGGTAGTTGCCCCATTTTGGCCGGGCATGGTGGTGCCCTTTTCCGATCCCATCAGCCTGTAGAGGCTGAGGCAGAAGGATCGCTGAGTTTGAAGCCATCCCGAACTACGCAGCGCGACCTTGGCTCCAAGACACTTACCCCCCATTTTACAGAGCTGGGATAAGGTCCGCAGGAAAAGTCTTGCCCAAGGACTAAACCAGTAAAAACAGGGACTGCAATTTGAGCCCTGGGGTCTACCACCAAGACTCACTGCTGAAAGGTGGACGTCCCGAGTTGCAGCGGGACAGTGGTTGTCGAGGTGTCCCAAGGAAGTAGGGAGATGCTCTCCGTGGTGCCTGGAGGCTGGGTCCCTTAGGGGGGAGTCCCCTGTAATAAATTGGGCTGAAGCTTAGGGCTCCCGCTGTCTCCTGACTCTCTCAACATGCCGGCCCCGCCCTCCGTCGCCACACTTCCGGCGGGGCTGCGACCACAGAGGGGCGCTGGGGGTGGCGGGATAGGCTGGGCGCGGCCGGCGCTGCGGACGGGCTGCTGCTGTCTGGTCCGTGCGGCGAGGGCTCTGCGTCCCTCCGGCGCCATGGGCAACTGCCACACGGTGGGGCCCAACGAGGCGCTGGTGGTTTCAGGTAAGGGAGCGGCAAGGGAGGTGGGTCCTGGGGTGCCGGAGCGGGGCGCGGGGCGGAGACTGAGAAGGGCTGGGCCGGCGCAGGGCTCCGGGGTTGGGGGCCGTGGTCGGTGCACCGCGTGCTGGGGCTGGGTCTCCAGCAGCCCCCCGCCTCACCTGAGACCTCTTACCGGAGAGACCCCCGTACACCCCGCTGTCCAGGCTTCGAGCCGTTGGGCACCCACCAGCGGCTCCTCCTCCCTCTGCATTTCTTCCTGTGTTTATTCCTTCCCTTTTCCCTAGCCAGGGCCTCCCCCGTATAGTATGCCGCCATGGGCTTGGGGGTCAAGCACTGGAGCCTTGGAATTCCGGGTGAGAGGGGACCAGTGGTTCCTTGGAACACAGTAGTTTGGCGGGTTTCCAGCGCCCAGGACTGGGGGTGGCTCGGCCAGCTCTAGAGGGCAGGTGTCTACACGGAGAGACGTTCAGAGACCTGGGTTGTTTCTCCCGCACGGTCAGACCCGTTAGTTCCGAGCAAGCTGGGGCTTGCTGGGGTTACTGGCATTGCCCGCCCTGAAAATGTGGGTGCGGCCTCTACAGGTTGGGAAACCGGGCTCTGGCCTGTGCCACTACGGATTGCAAAAATGCTGCAAGCTCCAGAACGTCTGTCTAGGTGGGGCTTGGGCACTGCAGCCCTGGAACGGGTGTGCATCTCGCTTTAAGACTGCTGTTTACATTCGTATATTTGGGATGTCTCAGGAGGTAGCTTAAAGCCTTTCAAGACCCCAGAATGTGCAGTTCCTGGCCACCAAGAGTAGGGGAACAGTGCTGATTCCTGACAGCTTGGAACCCTGCAGCTGTAGGAATCCCCAGCGACCATAATCAGCGTTGATTTTCAGCCCGTGCAGAGCAAGTAGAAGCCTTGAGCCAGAAACTATAGTTTCCCACCCACCCCTGGTGAGATATGATAAAGACATTGGGAAACTTCACCCCAAAACATAGCTGTAGGCTCAATTTAGATCTCAGAACCAGTCTCTTCATGATCCAGAACTCATCTCCTCTGAGAGAGGGAAGATACCCCACAGACACACACCTCTGAAGACCAGAGATAGCCTTGGACCAGAAAAGCCCCCCGGAGAGCACTAAGGCCAGCGTGCTACTCTGTGAGATCCAGTCCTGTCTCCCAGCCTCGACCTTAGAGAAACCAGAATTTACAGTGCACCATTTCGTGCGGGATTTCTTTCAATCCCGGTTGAGGGGACAAAACTTTCATTCTTACACTGTGGATAATCTTGAGTGTATAGTATGAGAGGAACCCCTAACATAGGCTGCTCTTTACCTTCCATTTGCTAGGAACCATTAGCAAGTGCCACCTGGGGGAAACCTTGCTAACAGCTGGGGGGTGCTGGAGTCAAAGGAGGGAGAGAAAAAGGAAGGATAAGGCTTGGCATCATGGTACGTTGCGATTTGAGCCAATCAAGCAGAGATGCAGCTCTGTTTTACCTATAATCTCCCTCCCAGGAGAGCTCAGTAGCTGTTCCCAGCACTGCCCCCTTTGGTCTCCTGTTGTCTTGGACCTGCAGCTAAGCCCAGAGGGATCTCCTTCAGCCTAGTTTCAGTATGTTGGCATATTGCATGGTCATCTTTTCTTTTTTCTTTTCTTTTTGTTTTGTTTTTGAGACAGAGTCTCAATAGGTAGCGCAGGCAGGCCTTGAACTCTGTTGCCCAAACTGGCCTCAAATTTGCGGCAATCCTTCTGCCTCAGCCTCCCTACTGCTGGGATTACAGGCTTGCACCACCACACCCAGCTACATTTATGAATATTTTGAGGAGAGATTTTTAGGCTTTGTTGGACTACTAACAGGATTTGTGGCTCAAAACATGCTAAACCAGCAGGACGTAGAGATAAATGCCTATAATACCAACACTCTGGGAGGCTGAAGCAGGAGGATCATCAGTAACAAAAAGAAGAGGAGGGCTGGGGATTTAGCTCAGCGGCCTAAGCGCCTGCCTTGCAAGTGCAAGGTCATGAGTTTGATCCCCGGTACCAAAAAAAAGAGGATGTAGAGGCTCAGTGCAAAGGCCCTAAATTCAATCATTAGTTTAAAAAGCGGGGGATAGTGTGAGGAGATAGCTCAGCAGCATAAGTGCCTGCCTGGATAACACAAGATTGTGAGTTCAATCCCAAAGTAAATTAAATTTTATTTACCAAAATAATAAATAGATAGATAGATAAATAGATAGAGTGGGGGGGTATGATATGGTCTTCCTTTCCAGTAGGTAGAAGGTAAAAGGAAAGAGAAATCTGGAAAAGCAATAATGGGCTTTGTCTTCGGAGGAACGAAGGAGGTAAACCAGAGGTTCTTCCCAGGTATCTTGTTATTGCAGTTTGAGTAAAAACAGAGCTAGGGAGAGCAACCTGGGTTTGAAAAGGTGAGATAAAATCAGGCATAGTGGCACACAGCATTTAGGAGGCTGAGGCAGGAGGATTGCTGTGAGTATGAAGCCGGCCTGAGCTACATAGTAAGACCCTTTCTCAAGAAAAAAAAATAAAAAGGATAAAGTGAGACAAAATTAAGAGATCTCAAAATGAGTGAAAGCTAGGGAGGTCAAGGAAGAGGCATCAGATTGTCCCTTAGTGGGTGGTGGCTGAGTGACCAGGAAGTTTTGAAGAAAGTGTATTCCAGAGGAGGAGCTTGCTGGCACCAGGGTATGCGTCAGTCCCTGCTTCCTGTTGCTGCCCTTGGCTAGGGCCTAACTTGAGCTCTGGCAGCCTGCTTCCAAGGTCAGAGGCTAAGAGAAGGTGCTCTGAACTCCCTCTTCTACCACCTTCTCCCATAATACATCGAGAAGTCCCTGGAGCAGGCCAGAGACAGCTATGCCCCAGTCTTCACCAGGACAGAAGATGTGAAATAAACTATAGTTTTTGGGCCTTTTCCAGTTTCACTTAATCCCAAAATGGCTTCGGTTTCAGATTGACTGCCTGTCCTCAGAGGCCTCTCTTGCAACACCTCCCAGAACAGAGAAACCTGAAAAGCTTACCTTAGGGCTGGGGATTTAGCTCAGCGGAGTAAGCGCCTGGCAAGTGCGAGGTCATGAGTTTGATCCCCAGTACCAAAAAACAAATGAAAAAAAGCTTACCCTGAACAGGAGCCCTGTGCATAGGGATTTCAGCCCCAGAGAATGAGTGTCCGCATTAAGATGTTCTTTGATCTTGGACCTGTGGTATGGCTACAGGTTGAGTATCCCTCAACAGACCTGCCTGGGACCAGAAGTGTTATAAATTTCAAGGTTTTTTGTACTTTGGAATATTATACATAATGAGAGGGCTTAGGGATAAGACCAAAATCCGAATGTTAAATTTATTTGTTTCATGTACATCTTATACACATAGCCTGAAAGTGGTATTATACAGTATTTTATTTCTTTTTTTTTTTTTTTTTTTTTGTACCGGGGATTGAACTCACGACGACCTCATGCTTGCCAGGTGGCACTTGCACCACTGAGCTAAATCCCCAGCCTCCGAGGTGTGGAATTTTCTAACTGTACCATCATGTTGACACTCAAATTTCTGTTTCGGCTGGGTGTGGTGGTTATATACTTGTAATCCAGCTACTTAGGAGGCTGAGGCAAGAGGATCATGAGTTCAAGGCCAGCAGGGGGCAATTTAATGAAATCCTGTCTCAAGTAAAAAGAGCTGGGGGTGTAGCTCAGTGGTAGAGCGCCCCCGGTTCAGCCTCCAGTGCCGCAAAAACAAAGGTTTGATTTGGGAGTGATTCAGACTTCAGATTTGTAGATTAGGAGTGTTCAACCTGTATTAACACAGTGGCAGACCCAGGAAACTTAAGTTGGCTGCCCATGAGAGTCTTTTTTTGTTTGGGGGGCGGGGTTGGTACCAGGGATTGAACTCAAGGACCTCGCGCCTGCCAGGCAGGCGCTTATGCTACTGGGCTAAACCTCTGCCCTCCCAGGAGAGTCTTATATTGCAGCTCTCCAAGTTTAGAAGCCCCATCTAAGCTAGTCATGGTGCACACCCGTAATCCCAGTACTTACTCCGCAGGCTGAAGCAGATGGATTGCTGCAAGTTCAGGGGCAGTCGGGGGTACAAAATGAGTTCAAAATCAGACTGAACTGCATAGTGAGACTGTCTCAAAAAGACAAAAAAAAAAAAAGCCCTACCCTTGCCTGACAAGTACAAGGTCCTGAGTTTGATTCCCAGTATTAAAAAATAAAAATAAAAAAAAGGCCAAGGACTGGGGATTTAGCTCAGCAGCATAAGCACCTGCCTGGCAAGTATGAGGTCCTGAGTTCAATCCGCAGTACCAAAAAAAAGCCTGTCCATTTGAGAAATGGGAGTAGTAGGGTCTTTGTTCCTTTGCTTCAGGCTTTCAAAACCAAGGCCCCAGTTCTCCATTCTTGTGCCATTGTCTGTTGCAGTCATTGGTCTCACCACTACCCAAACCTGGACTTCAGAAATGCATTGTCCGATGTGGTAGCTGCCCCAGCACTGGAAGCTGAGGCAGGAGAATCACTGTGAGTTCAAGACCAGCCTGGGGCAGCCTGGGCTACCCAGTGAGCTAGCAGATTGGGCAAGAAAATAGTCAGTTCAAACTCAGCCTAAGGCAATTCAGCAAGATCTTGTTTCAAAATAAAAAGTGAGTGTGAAGCCCTTGGGTTCAATCTCAGTAACCTAAAAATTAATTAATTTTATTAAAATGTATTGGCAGGGAGGTCAAAGAAGAGGCATCCTGTAATCTGAGCTCTTGGGAGACTAAGAATCAAAAGTTCAAGATCAGCTTAAGCTATACAGTAAGACCCTATCTCAAAAAAAATTCAAATGAGGGACAGGGATTTTAAAGTGCCTGCCTGGCAAGTGTGAGGTTGTGAGTTCAATTCCTGGTACCAAAAAAAAAAAAAAAATCTACATTTGAAATACTCAACCATCACACATGACTAGTGCTATCATACTGCAGAATGTTGATAAAGGACATTTTCCACCTATGCAGAGAAAGTTCTTGCACAAGATTGCTCTAGAAGTTATCCACCTATATCAGCCATTAGCCCTTGCCTGGGTACTATACCGTTTTCCTGACTTCAATATCTTTCCCCTTGGCCAAGATGACACTTATTTCTAAAATGCTCAGTTCGGCAGCATATATACTAAAACATCAATGTAAAGGCAGGTACACATCTATAATTCCAACTCTCAGGAGGCTGAAGTAGGAGGGTCACCTCAAGTTCAAGGACAACCTTTCCTACATAGTTCAAGGCCAGCCTGAATTGCACCCTGCCTCAAAAAGCCAAAAACAAAAACAAAAATGCCAGTATAACCTAGTCATCACCTAGCTTAAATACCTGTGTGGCTCCCTGTCACTCACAAACACACACATGCATGCACACACAATTTGTTAGCCTGTGCAGAAGATACTCTATGACGTGTCCTCTTGTTTCCTGCCCTGGGCCCTGAGACACAGCATAACTCACCACACGAAACTACCCAGACTCTTGACCTGGAAAGGCAAATCTCCTGAAGCTTTCATGAAAACCAAAGTTGATGAACATCAAAATGGTATCACTCTGGCTTCATTCCAAATTCTATTTCCTCTAATTCATGTTTCCTGTGTTTGTGTTCATGTGGGAAAAATGGCCTCAGTTGCATTTGTCACCTGATGGAGAATTTGCAAACATAAACAATTTTTTGCCAAATGTTTCTGTTTGTAAACCAAATTGTTTGCAAACAGAAGCATTGGTGAACCAAGGCACTACTGGGGGTTTGGGGGGTTGTTTTTATTTGTTTTTTTTTTGGGCTTTTTGAGACAGGGTCTCACTGTGTAGTTCAGATTGGCTTTGAGCTCACTGTGTAGCCCAGGCTGGTCTTGAACGTGTAACAATCCTCCTGCCTCAGCCTCCCAAGTGCTGGGATTACAGGCTTGAGCCACCACGCCCGGCTCTTGGTTTGTTTGGGGTTGGTTGGTTTGTTTGTTTTTATTTTGTTTTGTTTTGTTTGCACTACAAATTAACTGTCTCTCCAGTTTTTACTAAAGTTTCCTTGATCTTGATGAGTCATTTTGGCATTAACAGAAGAGTTCATTATAAGAATTCCAGGAATTGATTTTTCTCGTGTGAATGGAGAACACGCTGAGCATGTCCACACCTGGATCTAGGTCGCTGGCTGAATTAGCCATCTGTTGAGTTCATATGCAATTTTCAGCAACCACTTTCTTTTGAAGCTTTTTCCCTTGCTTGTCAGATCTCTTGTTAATACCACTAGTGGGCCTTAGTTTGCTTTGGGAGGTTCCTCTGCAATGGCTGGG
Source organism: Hydrochoerus hydrochaeris (assembly GCA_004027455.1). Lineage (NCBI taxonomy): Eukaryota > Metazoa > Chordata > Mammalia > Rodentia > Hydrochaeridae > Hydrochoerus > Hydrochoerus hydrochaeris. Next base: position 215,582 of record PVLA01000236.1, read on the forward strand.
ATCAAACCCATGGCCCTGTACATCCTAAGTGCCCTGCCACTAAGCTCCATTCCCAGTCCAATATTTCACATTTTAATTTAGTTTTGAGGCCCTTCTGCCTACTGTCACAGAGGGAGCAGCGTCACTCTGAACTTCCCAGGAGTAGAGCACAAGCCTTACTAAGATGTGTCTGCCAAGCTGGAAGTGGTGGTGACTTCCAGTACTTGGAGGCTGAGGCAGAAGGATTGCCAGGAGTTTGAAGGCAGTCTGGGCTTCATGGAGTTCAAGGCCAGCCTGAATTACATAGGGAGACCCTGCCTCAAAAGAAAAGGAGGGGAGAGTGTTGGGTTGGCATCTACCTAGCATGTGTAAGGCTGTGGGTTCAAAAAAAAAAAAGGCTCTCTCCAAACAGACCCCACATACCACCCCCTATGTCCCTCTGTCTGGCCACTGTAATAGCAGGTATCCCCCCCTGGTATTATGATCATCCCAAGAAAACGCCTTTTCCTCTTAGTTTCTACTTCAAAGCAGAAACTACATCTTCCTCTCTTTATATCCTTTGCACAGAAAAAGACTACTTGTTTGCTGAGTGAATAAATAGTTGAGTGAAAAATGTAAGCTTTTCCAGAGTACCCCTCCTCACTGACCTATTCTGTCCCCTGGAAGCAATTTGTCTTAGTCACTTTCTTAATAGTAAATAAAATAGCCAACACCCACAACTTAAAGAAGAGATTTATTTGGACTGACATCTGTAGTCCATGGTGGACCAACTCCCAGAGCAGAATCAGCATGGCAGAGGGGTATAGTGGACTAAAATCTGCTCCTGTCACAGGAGCCAGAAAACAGACAGAAGGGCTGAGCCAAGGAGGAAGATACATCCTTCCAGGTAAAGCCCCCAGCATTTGACTTGTCTTGACCAAGCTCCACCTGCTAACAGCAAGTCAGCTATCATACCCCTGGGGTACAGCCTCACCTATGAGCATACCAGGCTCTTGGGGACATCTAGATGTAAACCATAATACCACATTCTGAATTATTCATTGGATAACATTTTTATGCAAATTGCCTACCAAACTAGATTATCATTCCTTTTAAGTCAAGTAGAACATGTCTCCCATTTATGTATAATCTCACCAACTGTCACCCAATAATAGCTGTTGTCAAGTTGCAAAGCAAAACTGCAGGTAATGGCACATGCCTAGCACTCTGGGAGGCTTAAGTAGGATGATCTCAGGTTCAAGTCCAGTGTGGCCAGCGAGGCAACTGTATTAGTCACTCTCCCATTGCTGCGACAAAATACCTTATACCTGCAACTTAATGAAAGAGAGGTTGATTTTGGCTCAAAACTTCAGAGGGTTAAGTCCATAGGCTGGCAGACTCCAAGATAGAAAGGGCATAGTATAAGGGCAAGGCAGAGAAAGCTGCTTAACCCATGATATCAAAGAAGCAGAAAGAAGACAGGAGCTGGAAACAAGAATATATCCTTCCAGAAAAATAGCGAAACAAAAAGAAGAAGAGTTGAAGGGAGGGGAGGGGAATGGGAAAAAAAGAAGAAGCAAGATATATCATATGGGCCGGGGATTTAGCTCAGCAGCAAAAGTGCCTGCCTGGCAAGTGCAGGGTTGTGAGTTCAATCCCCAGTACCAAAAAAAAAAAAAAAAAATGATATATACAGGTACAAATTCCCTATGATGAATGTTATCATATATATCTAAAATGTACCAATAAAATTATTTTTAAAAGCAAAAAAAATCCAGTAGAGCAAACAAACATGATTACAGAACAGTATCATTACTACTAGAGAATGTCATTACCACTAGAGAATATTATTTTCTTTCTTTTTTTTTTTTTTTTGTGCCAGGGATTGAACTCATGACCTCGTGTTTGCCAAGCAGGCACTTACACTGCTGAGCTAAACCCCTGGCCCCAGAGAATATTATTTTCATAAATTTATGCAAATACTCCAGCAGTCTTAGGCTGGCATTACAGAAGAAAATTCAGCCGGATGTGACGGTGCATGCCTGAAATCCCAGCACTAGGGAGGCTGAGGCAGGAGAATCATTGTGAGTTCAAGATTAGCCTGGACTACAAATTGAGCTCAAGGCCAGCCTAAACTGCATAGTGAGACCCTGTCTCAAAAAGACAAAAATAGAGGCTGGGGACTTAGCTCAGTGTTGTAAGTGTGTGCCTGGCAAACATGAGGTTGTAAGTTTGATCCCCGGCACCCCCCCCCAAAAGGACATAAATAAGAAAATTCAATGGCAAGTTGTTCTTTTTTTTTGTACTGGGGATCGAACTCATGACCTCCTGCTTGCCAGGCAGTCACTTATGCTGCTGAGCTAAATCCCCAGCAGGTTGTTCTTTTTCTTCAAGATTTTTTTCTGTCTCAATACTAGGGAATTTAACTGTTTTTTGGTGTATATTTCTACATTTTAGTTGACTTTCCTTTAACTTAAAAAAATTCTTATTGTTTAATGCTGGAGGGGATGTGGGGTAAAACCAACCCTCCTCCACTGTTGCAGACTGGTGCAACCACTGTGGAAATCCTCAAAAAACTAGGACTACAGGTCCCATTTGACCCAACTTTTCCCCTTCTGGGTATCTTCCCGAAAGAATTAAAAACATCTTACTACAGTGATATATGTGCACCCATGTTTATAGAAACACAATTTGTAGTAGCCAGATCTTGGAAACAACCTAAATGCCCATTGACTGAGGAATGGATAAAAAAAAAAAAAGATGTGGTATTATTATACAATGGAGTACTACTCGGCCATAAAGAATGATAAACTGGACACCTTTATAGGTAAATGGATGCACCTTGAAAACACAGTGAAATAAATAAGACACACATGTAAAAACACCATGTTTCATTAGTATGACAAAATGAAAGAAAAACATGTATTGTACATAAAAAACAGTTAAGATAGTTATACTACTGGTTGCTCTGAGTTCGCTGAAGAGAAAGATTTGTGTTGGTATTGTTCAGACAATTGAAGGCAGATGTCTTGTGCTCTGGGTGAATGATTTGGGAATGACAATGTGCAATGTATGTACCATTGTTACCCTCGATTGATGTACTTTGAAATTTTGTTGTAGTGTTTTCTTTTTTTTTTCTTTTTATGTTTGAATAAAATGGATTTGAAAAAAATCTTATTGTTTAACAATATTGTTGGTTATAAAATAAGATAAAAATAGTATAAAACTATAGAAAGTAAAACATAAAAGTACCTTTTGCCCTATTCCCCCCAGGGCCTCTTGTCCCCTGACTCACATATACCCCAGCCAATTCTTCTATCTTGAAGGCCCCCTCCCCAGAATTGTCTGAAGTTAACAATTCCATTCTAGATCTAAGCCTGTACAAATAAATATATGCATATACATATGCACCTGTGAAGTTGTGCATTTTTGAAAAACCACATTATATTTGACCAGATTTTCATATGCTTATCTAGAGATTTAATTCTTTTCATAATGATATATTCCGTATAATGTATCATTTGTGATTTTCAGAATATTGTCATCTCCCATACTCATTTTCCATGGAAGGAGCTCCTTTTTTCTAACATTTAATGGTTTTATAAACAGTTTTTAAAACAGCTATAATGAGGCCAGGCATTACAGTGCACACCTGTAATTCCAGTACTTTGGAGGCTGAGGCAGGAGGATCGTTGCAAGTTTGAGAACAGCCTGGGCTACAAAGTGAGCTCAAGACCCACCTGAACTGCGTAGCGAGACATCTCAAAAGGACAAAAAAAAAAAAAACTGAAGTCGTTAAAGAATACAACCTTAAAGCTAGGGGTTTAGCTCAGTGGCATAAGCACCTGCCTGGCAAGCACGATGTCATGAGTTCAATCCCCAGTACCAAAAAATAAAGAAAGAAGACAACCTTTTCTAGCATGGAGCTGATTAGAAGAGGATTCTATTTCTGATTTTATAATGATTATGATACCTCCTACTTGCGTTTATACATTTTAAGATAATTTCCAAAAACGATCTCATTTGAACTCCATCTAATGATATTTTGTTGTGGGAGTGCCTGGAGATTCTTGTGACAACACTTGTTTATTATAATAAAGTTTTACAGCATGAACTAGGGTGGGGAAGGGGGAAGAATATACTGTTCCTGTCCCAGTGACTTGCCCTTCAGACCAGGCTCTACCTCTGAAAAGCTTATTCAGCTCTGCGCTCATTAATGGATTACTGTAGCCTCCTGTGATCTAATCTTCCAAAAGCCCTGAATCTGAACACAAGACTTTTGGAGGAGATTTCAGATGTAATTATAACAGCAGCTTAGTGAGATTCTGTCTCAAAATAAAAAACTTAAAAAGGGGCTAACAGTGTGGCTCAGTTAGCAGGCCCTAGATTTAATCCTCAGACCGAGTAAAAGGCTAGAGTTGCTGTAGGGGAAGGGCAGACAAACCCAGGAACTGACTGACCAGCAGTACTTTGCTTTGCTCCCCAGGGGGTTGTTGTGGTTCGGACCATAAACAGTACGTGTTTGGCGGCTGGGCCTGGGCCTGGTGGTGTATCTCCGACACTCAGAGGTAAGGGACTGGGTTCTCCAGACCTGTCTCCCCAGGGCAAGGAAAAGAGGGGTTTCCAGCATTCTACTCCCCCATCCCGCAGGTTAGCTAGAGCATCACCATTTGCCACCTTCCGAGGGGGGTGGGGGCACAGGCAAAATGGGCTCACTGGGATGCAGGAGGCACACATCAGACAGCTCTGTCTATGAGCACTTTCTCCACACTGGGTTTCTCTTTTCCACTGGAGGTGACATCACTTCTGTCCCAGAGAATTCAGAGTCATATCGGGTAGAATCTCAGTTTCATGGTTTTAGCTCAGTTATTCCAGAAGTGAGACAGGCACAAGTAACATGTGCCTGTAATCTCACCATTGAGGATGTCAAGGCAGAAGTATCACAAGTTTTAGACCAGCATGGTCCACAGAGCAAGACCCTGTCTCAAAAAAACAACTACAAAGTCTTAATTATTCACTCTGTTTTGAATGGGTATACAGAGGAAAGAAAGGCTGCAAAGAACCCCTATACACAGTATGTGTTACTTTTTCTCCTTGCTGACACAAAATACCTGACACCAAGGTTAAAGGAGGAAAGGTTTATTTAGCTCACAGTTTGTGGAGCTTTCAGTCCATAATCAGCTGACTTCAAGGCAGTGGGGTGTGGCAGAGCAGCAACGGTTCATGGTGGCAGAAGACAGCAAAAGCAACAAGCAAAAAGGGAGGAACAAGCAAAGAGAGAAGACTCTGTTTTTTATGTTGTATATAGGCTACCCACCCTAGGATGAGTGTAGCATTTATACACATAATCTAAGGCAATTCTTAGTTGTGAGCCCCTGTACAAATGAAAAGTTAAACACTTCCAACATATAATGGCCCAAGGTAAACACTTCCATTCCAAAAGTTACAACATGGGGATACAAAGGATTAGGACCAAAGCAAATCCAAAATCCAGCAGGACAAACATTAAGTCCTGTGGTTCCATGTGCAGTATCCAAGGCAATGTGTGGCAAGTCATGACCTCCAAAGGGCTTGTGTGGCTCTACCCCATGGTACTTCTGGTGGTTGTAGCTCTCATGACTTCTCTCTTAGGCCTGCTCTGCACCCTCTTTGTAGATTTGCTCAGACACTTCACATTACTGACTTCTCCAAACTTCTGGGGTCTCCACTGCATCTCTGGCTTCACCTTTACAGTTTCACATACTGCCCTCTCAGGAGCACACTGCCGGGCTCCCAGGCCTAAAATCTGGGTGGAGTCCTTTGCCCCTCAACTCTTGCATTCTGCATGCACATAAAATCAACACCATGTGGATGATGCCAAGGTCTGCTGCCAGCTGGAGGAGTAACCAGGCTTTCTTCTCTGTTGCCGGTAGGGGTCCAGTGCCTGGATCCCAGGGCATTCTGAACCTGATTCTGAGGAACAAATTCTGTATGCTGCCACCAAAGAACACAATGCTCTGCATCTTTATCCTCAAAGCAAAGTCTTTCACTTTTACAGTTTCAAGGCTGCAAAGGGTAGAGACTTTCTGCTTCTTGTGATGCCCTTAGGCCATCTTTTATATTCTCCTGTCCCTTCTCAGCAAATGAGATCTCCTCAGCTCTATCATTATAGTCCACAGCTTTACTGGAGCTTTTTCTCTGGCCAAACTCACAAACTCACAAGGGCTTTGCGCTCTTGATTCTCAATGAATATAGCTAAAAGCACTGCCCCCAACAATAGCCATGCCACAACTTCAACACTCAACTGCCTTGAAACTTCTACCAGAATAATCCATCTCCCTTAATCTCAGTCTCAAGCCATCTCTAGATGTAAGCAAAATGCAGATAAACTTTCTGCCAAGCCATAACATTCATTGTTTGGAGTTCAACAGCCAGTATAGTCATTCACAGCAAAAACTTCCCAAGCCTGGTCTTTACCAGCAGGATTTCTATCAGCCTTCTGGTCTTCTGAGATCTGACTAAAATCTCCCATACCGAACAGTAAGTGACATCTCTGAACCTTTCCAAACTCTCCCCACAAGCTATTTTCAAAGGTGTTTGAACACATGGTCAGGTATAGTCACAGCAACAACCTCACTCCTCTGGTACCAAATTCTGTTGGTTACTTTTCTCTCATTGCTGAGACAAAATACCTGACACCCAAGGTTAAAGGAGGAAAGATTTATTTTGCTCACAGTTTGTGGAGGTTTCAGCCTGTGATCAGCTGACTTCAAGGCAGGTTGACATGGTAGAAGAGCAACAGTTCATGGCAGCAGAAGACAGCAGAAGCAATGAGAGCAAAGAGAGGAGCAAGTGAGGAGAGAAGACATCGTTCTGTCCCTTATATTGTATGTAGGCTACCAACCCTAGGGTGTGTGTAGTACTCACACCCATGATTGCAGCATTGGACCATGAATCAATCAAACTCTAGAAGCCTGCCCCTATGACCACATGAGGCTTGCAGGGGGGATATCTGGACACAAACCATAACATATACCCATGAGGCCCTGAGACAACTCAGAATGAAAATTTAGTCAGAAGTGCTCTGTGACAGCAGTAGGTTAGAGACTAGGGGTGGGAATCTGAGAATTGGTGCAAGCAAGACAAGTTCAGACCTCCTAGACCAGTGATGGTGAACCTGTGGCACACATGCCACAGTGGGCAGACACACAGAGCCCTCTGTTGGCACACCAGCCAAATCACCCTAGGAGTGGAGCATCAGATAAAGTTTGCTTGTTTTTGTTTTTTTCTAAATTGAAACCTCATCCTGTAATCTCAGCATTTGGGAGGCTGAGGCAGAATAGTTACTGTGAGTTCAAGGCCAGCCTGCACTACATAGTGAGACCCTGTCATAAAAGAACAAAACAAAACTCAATATTCAAAGTTTTAATTGCAGTGGTATAGTTTGGGGTGGTTTTTTGTTTTTGTTTTTGTTTTGGTACCAGGGATCGAACTCACGACCTTGTGCTTGCCTGGCAGGCATTTAAGCCATTGAGCTAAATCCCTGGCCCTAGGGTATAGTTTGGGCACTTAGTCTCTGAAAGGTTTGCCATCATTGTCCTAGATGCAAGGAAGGAGATTGCAGCTCTCCTTGCTGGTACCTGCAGATCTGAGGGCAGGGCCAGAGCTGGTCTCTCTTGTTGCCTCGGTGTCCTCAGAGATAAGACACACCAGCCACCTTTCCATCATCCTCCTTTCCTGACACTGGGAAATGGGGAAAGAAGGCAGATCCTTCCAGACCAGAATCCAAGCAACAAGAGCTGTGAAGGTGTGGGCATGGTGGAGGGGTTGGTCATCCCAGAGGGGAAGCAGTGGAGATTCCAGCAGAAATCCCCCTCTGCCACAGCCCCAGCCAATCAGCAGATAGAAGCCTGCATCTGCACTCAACTGCTGTTGCTTGAGGCTCCTAGAAGTCTGAGGGTGTCTGTTGTGGGGGTGGGAAGAGAGGAGTAAGTCACAGCTGCCTAATGTCACTGATTTCCAGCAACCCCCTCCATTCTCACATCTCTCCTTACTTTACCTTGCCTGAGCTGAGGGATCCAAAAGCAGCAAAGAACAATCAACACTGGGCACACCTTCCCCTCCAAAGGCTCCCACCCGTGCCTGAGTGGGTAACTTGTTCTGAGAAAAGTCAAGAAAGCCCTCTCCAGAGGCACTGCCACCCTACTGTCCCAGCCCTGCAGAGTATCTTGTTCAAACACCTCAGCATGCAGCCAAGCACTGACCCCTTGTGACTTGCACAGAGACCTGTTCCCAGCGGGGCTCCACAGTTAGGGCAGTACTCCTACAGCCCCTTCTCTATATCCTTGGTCTCTTACTCCACAGGGAACAGAGATCCAGGACAGGGCGGGTTGGGAGGGAGAAGTGGGAGATTTGGGAGTAAGAATCGGGGGGCCTTGTACCTTATCTTAGGAAACTGACCTCAGGCTCCATATCCTCACTCACTTACTGCCAGTCTGATGGCCCTTCCCCATCTGTTCTTTGTTCTGGGAGTCAGCACTTCCCCAGTTGGGGCCTTTTCCTCTATGCTGACAGGAGCCTCTAGGGTCAGAAAAGAGGCTTCTAACTCAGCCTTTTCCACAGCCTTCCCATATTTCACTCCACATCACCCCAGGGTGTTAGCCATTCTTCATCCAGTGAAGTCCTTCCTGCTGCACGAGCTCTGATGGCCTGTACTATCCCGAGGCCCTGACAGAGAGCTCTCTCCCTTTCCTGAGCAATTCCTCCACCTGTGGCATCTGAGATGCAGCCTCCTATGTTTCACCCTTCCCTTCCCTCCTGTTTCCCTCTCTCCTTCCCCAGAAGAGAGCTTGGTGGGTGGCTGACTGAACTGGATCAAGAGACCTTTCAGACCCAAGGGTCCTAGAATGCCTCAAATGAAGGCAGCCTGTGTAGGTCTACATGGCGTAGCCCCCAGGGCTGGCACTGTGAGAGCAACCCCACCCAGGGTTAGGAAAGAGGTTCCACATTGCCTACTGCACCTCAACTCCCCATCCACCTGCTTCTGCCCCACTTCTCTTCCTTCTTGGAACTTTTCCACACTATCTACAGCCCGTCTCTGCCTTGACCACCAACCTGCACACACATACACACAGCTAGGGAAGACCAGGAACCTTCAAGATACGTTTTCTGCCCACGTCCAGCTTTGAAAATTTCAAAGTGAATTGGTCCCTGTGAATATGCTGGCAGAAGCATATCCTATCCCTCAGCCTTTCTTGACCCTCCCCACCAGTCAGACACCCAAACTTTACTTTGGGCTTTTCTGGCCCTAAGTTGCCTGCTTAGTAATGTGTAGCAAAGCAGGATTCAGTATTTCTGAGTGGCTACCTCCCACAATTTCTAGAAACACAGGTTGGCCTGTCTGAGGAGGGTGGAGCTAATGCTGAGCTTCCCAGAATGTGGCAAGAATCTCCTGGGAAAGTGAGGAGGTGGGCAACCTGGGTGTCCTTCCCACATACCTTCTGACCTCAGGGCATTAGCAGGCTTCTCCCCCAACCTAGTAGCACCTCATCATCAAGGGATGGGGGCCAGAGAAGAGACCCTGGAGCCTCAGGCCAGCAAAGGAGCACCTTTGCTCTCCTGTAGGCTGAGCTGGCAGGTGGGGGTTGAAGTGTTCAGAGCACCCCTACCCCGCCCATATGTGTCAGGCATTGGTGCTTATCTAGTAACCACTGTGTGTGTTTGCTGTGTCCCCTCCTACCCCTCCTGCCCCTACCTCTCCCTGCACCCTGGCTGCTCCTCAGACTGTCTCTGGAGGTTATGACCATCCTGTGTCGCTGTGAGAATATTGAGACGTCGGAGGGGGTCCCGCTATTCGTAACAGGGGTTGCACAGGTAATAACTCACCTGCTTCCTCTTCTGTGTCTAACCTTCTCTCTTCCTGCCCTACGGTGCCTGGCAGGCAGGAGCCGAACGGACTCCACTCCTGAGAGTGTGCCTCCCTGCCCTCTTCCCATCGCTGCTGCTCTGGGTGCCAGGATGGACCCCTGTAGATCCCAGAGCCCTTTTCCTTCTGCACTGGGGCTGCAAGCAGAGAAAGGGTCAGTGATTCCAGAAACTCTGGGCAAGTCAGCCAGTGAATCTACTTTGATGCTCAGCATTACTCCCACGCAGTCAGAGTTGGTGAAATCTGATTTTGGCTAGAATGTTAAGCAATTCCAAGTACTTTCTCTACAATGTGCAAGTTCCCTTCTTCATTGCTTCATTCACTAGCTCTCTATGGAGCACTTTGTCAGTATTAGGCACAAAGAATGCAACAGCTAAGCATCCAAATATGCCTACCCACTCAGAGGCAGTTGCCAGTGTGTGCCCAGGCCAGAAACAGCCTACATGGCATTTTGCCCATCCCCCCTTTTGCCCCTCACCCAGGTATCTCAAAGGTATTGAGTTGCCTTTCAGCCTTCTCAGGCAAAAATCCACCACCACCACTCCTTTCCTCTGCTAGTGAAGGACACCACACCTAGCCCATCAGCTTTTGGAAGAGTGGGAAGGCAGGCTTCAGGGAAGAGGCCTAAGAGAGGCTCAGAGTACCTTCTGTGGAATAATCAGGCCTACCCTGTATGAGACAGACCCAACCCTCAACACCTACTACTGTACCAATAACATCTGCCAGTCCCCTGGGCTCATTTAAGCTGGGTGAATGTGGACCCTTCAGGAGTCAGATTATCTGGGCAGAACAACTCTTTCCAGGGTTAACACTGCTTGGCCAGGAGGCTCCGGTGTGACCTGCCTGGATCCTGTAACAGAGGGTGGGCTTCAAATCATAGCCTGTAGTCAGGTAGAGGGCCCGACAGAACTTCCCTGGCCAGGGGCAGGTACAAGATCATTTCCCTCTTGGCCCATCAGTGGGCATACTCTCACTATGCAAGCCTACCAGGAAGAGTTTTCTAGGCAGTTTTCTGGGGTCCTGAGGAGACCTAGCCAATGAGAGAACCCCTGGGAACATTCAGGTGACACCTGTAGGTAGCCTGCACAGTATGGCCTGGAGTTCCAGCACCTACTTCCTGTCTTAGGACATAACTTACACAGCTACACCTAGGTTCTCCCTGCCCCTGTCAGCCCCAGACCACAACCATATCTTCCTTCCTTCCTTTTCCTCACAATTCAAGCCAAGATGACTAGAGCAGAGGACATGTGTGCACACGTATGGCCTGCTTATCCTACTTCCCTGGACCTACTCTACCTACCATGCCCTCCTTGCACCTTCTCACACACTGCCAACTACAACCCCTTGGAGAGTCCTCCACACTCTCCTAACCAAGACCCTTGGCCTGTCCCAGCTGGAACAGTGAGGTATTGGACTCGTTTCCCACACCCCAGGCCCTGGGCCCCCAGACCCATGCCCCTGTTTTGCATTTCTTGGCAGGATTTCCTTAGAGATTATGACGTTGCAGCCCCGCTGCGAGGACGTAGAGACGGCCGAGGGGGTAGCTTTAACTGTGACGGGTGTCGCCCAGGTATAGTAACTCAGCAGCCCTGCGCATGTCCATTGAGGTGCCTCGTCCCCATGCTGGGGTTTGGGGGGAGGAGGAGAAGACGGCATCTGGGGCAGTTTTTCTCCAGCGCCCCTGTCATCCCCCTCAACAAGAGGGTCATCACCACTGAAACATGCTTGCTTAGCCCCCCCTTGGCTCCTCAGCAGGACTAACAGATGCCCCTTTTCTCCTCAGTGGCTCTCGAGGGACAGAACCAGTGCTGAGATTTCCTGTCTCACTAACCCATCCACATTCTTTGCAGGTGTTGGACATGCCACCACCACCCCCAGACCACAGGCCTACCCTGTCCCCTGGTCAGGGTGTGGGAGGAGTGTCCCAGAGGGAGAGTCCCACCAGGCAGAGGAGCTCTGAGCCAGAGACTGTCACATCCCTTGCTAGGAGCCAGGGAGGGGCACCCCCTGCCCTGATCCACCTCTCAACTTTACAGGGCAGCAGGGCGCTGGTGAGGGAATTAACTGAATACCTGGAGAAGCAAAGGCACCAGTGGTTGCACCCTTGGGACCTGAGTCCTGCCCGGTCTTGTAGTTCATCTATCCATGTCCCTGTTGCTTATTCTCCTTTTCATACTCTCTGCTCCTCAGCCTGAGTGTCTCCCACCTGTGGGGAATCTGCAAGGAAGGAGTTGGCTAGGGAGGAAATAGTGAGCTGGAGTAATGGAAAGACGAACCCCAAAAGCTGGAGAGTGAGGCAGGGTCAGGGTCTAGGGATGCCAGTGAAGACAAAATTGTCAATGTAAGGATTCCCTGTGCTAACCCAGCCTGGTGGCACACATCTGTAATCCCAGCGCTCTGGGAAGCTGAGGCAGGAAAGTTGCAGTTGAGCACACTGTGGATAACTTCTTGATGTAGCAAGAACCTGTATCAAAATAAAAGTAACAAAGAGCTGGGGCTGTAGTTCAGGGCAAAGACCCTGTGTTCAATCTCTATTCCTGGGTGAAAAAAAAAACAACCCATTGTGCCTCCATCATCAGAGACCACACACACTCCAGCCCCTTCTCACAGCCCCTGGGACTCTAGATCTGACAAAGGAGGGAAGGGGCACAGCTACCAGCCTCAGCACCTTTACGTCTGGGGCTCCTATCTGCCTGCCTCCAGCCCAGCTCAAGCTCCTCTGACTCTGGCAGGTGAAGATCATGACAGAGAAGGAGCTCCTGGCTGTGGCCTGCGAGCAGTTCTTAGGCAAGAACGTGCAAGACATCAAGAATGTCGTCCTGCAGACCCTGGAAGGGCATCTGCGTTCCATCCTTGGTGAGGCTCTCCCTACCCTCACATGGTCCCCAAACCAAGGCCTGGGACCTATCCACTGAGGTTTTATATTTTGGTTTGATTTGGGTTTTTTGGTTTGTTTGTTGGTTGGTGTTTGTTTGTTTGTTTATTTGAGATAGCTCTTGCTATGTAGTTTAGGCTGGCCTGGACCTCTCTGTGTAGCCCAGGCTGTCCTTGAACTCATAGCGATCATCCTGCCTCAGCCTCCTGGGTGCTGGGATTACAGGCATGTGCCACCACACCCAGTTAGGAGATTTTGAATTGAAACATTTTTCCCTCAAATATTACATTTCCAAACCAGGAGGGTGAGGTTATAGCTCAGTAGTAGAGCATATGCTTAGCATGTGAGAGGCCCTGGGTTCAATCCCCAGCAACAAAAAGGAAAAAAGAAAACACTTCAGGTGATTTGAAGAAGGATTGGGGGGGGTGCCACAATCTAATCAGAAACCTGGTACTGCTTGGGCACCAGGATCATCCTCCAACCTGGGCTCTCTAGAATGGGGCTCGGTGTTAAATACAATTGAGAAACAGCCCCAGGAAGACCCACCTCAGAACAACAGGCCCCGCACATACTCAGATTTGTACTTGCATGCTTCCTCCCTTTTTCAGCTGGCTGAGCTCCTGGAGAGCCAGCCCATGATCGCTCTGTTCCCAGGGACCCTGACAGTGGAGCAAATTTATCAGGACCGGGACCAGTTTGCCAAGCTGGTGAGGGAGGTGGCAGCCCCTGATGTTGGTCGCATGGGCATTGAGATTCTGAGCTTCACCATCAAGGTGAGGAAGGCTGCACTCCCAGCCCGCTCTGGGAGATGGGGGCTTGGTGGGAGGGATACCTTTGTGCCTGTGGACACTCCCTTCGATGACTCCCACCCAACCCCAGGATGTGTATGACAAAGTGGACTATCTGAGCTCCCTGGGCAAGACACAGACTGCTGTAGTACAAAGAGATGCTGACATTGGTGTGGCTGAAGCCGAGCGAGATGCAGGCATCCGGGTATGTGAGATTTCCTTTCCACTCTTGTGATAGAGAATTCAGGGGAAATGGGACCATAGTCTGTTGGGACCCTCAGCACCTGCTCCTCTTTCTGCCAGGAAGCTGAGTGCAAGAAAGAGATGCTGGATGTGAAGTTTATGGCAGACACCAAGATCGCGGACTCCAAGCGGGCCTTTGAGCTGCAGAAGTCAGCCTTCAGTGAGGAGGTCAACATCAAGGTGAGGAGTAGAGCGCTCGGGCTCGGGGCTCAGGGTTCAGGGCTTGGTGGCCAGCCTTTAATGTGCTGACCCTCTTGCCACAGACAGCTGAGGCCCAGCTGGCCTATGAGCTGCAAGGGGCCCGTGAGCAGCAGAAGATCCGGCAAGAAGAGATTGAGATTGAGGTTGTGCAGCGCAAGAAGCAGATAGCAGTGGAGGCGCAGGAGATCCTGCGCACAGACAAAGAGCTCATCGCCACGGTGCACCGCCCTGCCGAGGCTGAGGCCCACCGCATCCAGCAGATCGCAGAGGGTGAAAAGTGAGAGCTGCCGGGTGCAGGGGCTGGTGTTAATCGGGCTTCTTTGCCGTCAGCGTGCTCTCTTCGCTTTCCTGACCACAGTTCAGAATCCACCTTCCTCCATGGCTACCCTCACTGCAAAGGGGATAAGCCACTTCCTGCACGGGACTGTTGTCAGGAAACTAACAGATAAAGGGGGCTCAAGTTCCTGGTATTATGCTTGGCATAGAGGGCCTCCCCCATTAGTTCCCTCTCTCACTTAGTGCTGGGAGCCCAAGGATGCAGGCCAGCATACCCATCCCATACTCCCATCCCTTAGAGCCCCCAGAACACACGGCTGGAGAGTTGGCTGGTGCCCCTGACAAGAGCTGAGAGGACATTGGTGCCTCCCACTGATCTCCTGGTCGGGCTCCCCCAGGGTGAAGCAAGTCCTCTTGGCACAGGCAGAGGCTGAGAAGATACGCAAAATTGGAGAGGCAGAGGCAGCGGTCATCGAGGCAATGGGCAAAGCAGAGGCTGAGCGGATGAAGCTGAAGGCTGAGGCCTACCAAAAATATGGGGATGCAGCCAAGATGGCCTTGGTGCTGGAGGCCCTGCCCCAGGTGAGGTTCCCCCCTCTAGGCTGGAACTCAAGTCTCTGCTTAACTAGTGCAACAAGTGGCAGAACTTCTCTGGGCTGCAGACTGGCTGGCTGGAAGGGTTAAGAAAGGAGAGTAAGGGCTGAGGATTTAGCTCAATGGCTCAAGTGCTTGCCTGGTAAACACAAGGTCGTGAGTTGGATCCCTGGTACTAAAGAAAGGAGAGTACTTAGTAATGTGGGAACCTCCCAACAAACCCAGACCATTCCTGGCCCATGGGCCTATGACCTTGTCTTACAAGGTGGAGCCACCCAGCCTGCTTTGGAGTGTGGGTGAGATGGAGAAGGGAGAGGAGGTATGAGATAGGTAGCATCGACCATACTCTCCTCCCATCCCACCTTACAGATTGCTGCCAAAATCGCTGCCCCACTCACCAAAGTTGATGAGATTGTGGTCCTCAGTGGAGACAACAGTAAGGTGACTTCGGAAGTGAACCGACTGCTGGCAGAGCTGCCTGCTTCTGTGCATGCCCTCACGGGGGTGGACCTCTCAAAGGTATTTTCCTAGCTGCAGTGGGGGAAGGTGAGCAGCCCAGTGGACTGGCCTAGGCAGATGGATCCAGGGCTCCACAGCAAGACCTCATGGCATCTTCCATCTTTGCAGATACCCCTGATCAAGAATGTCACCAGTGCACAGGTGTGAGGCTCCTGTAGGCCTACACCCTTCAGCGACCGCCTGCCCTTCCCTCCGTTTTAACACCACAGAAACAGCAGGAGTGATACTGACTCTGGTGCCTTATTGTGCAGGGACCAGAAGTGCTGCCTGTTCAGTCTATCTCATGCTGTCTTCCCTTGTTTCCAGTCTATCTCTTCCTCTTTCTCTCCTCTACCTCACACCCTCACTTTCACTGCTATACTCATCTAGTTTGTCTTTTCTACCCTCATTTCTCTGTGTATCTCTTCCTCTCTATTTTTTTCTCTGCCCTTCTCCTCATACCCCTTCTGCACATCATGTAGTTTAAGATGAAGGTGTTTATTATAATCACTGTCTGCAGGGGTGGCCCTGCTGCTCCTCAGAATCCTGGTGCCTTGAAGTTCTCTGTGTATCCGTCTGTCCTCCCTGAGACCCTGGCCAGCGCCCAGCATGGGTGGAAGGGCTCTAGGTGGGATGGCTACTCTACCCTCTCTTGGCCAGGTTTTCCTAGTCCTGAACCCTACTCCAAGGAAGCCCCGAGCCACTCATTCATGCCCCCCTAGGCCTGGGTAGCCAGGGTCTGCAAGTCCCAGAGCCACTGCCCCTTCATTTTATCCTTCCCAGGCCCAGACCTGCCATCACTCCTGACTGTCTCCCCGACCCCGGGGCACAGACGCAAGGCCTCCTGTCTAGAGCAGCTCCTTCAGTTTGCTACTGCCTTAGGAGGCCCTGCTTGTGTTCGGGTAAGCAGGGACCCATAGGCATGTCCCTGCTAAGTGGGATGGGTCTTGGTCCCAACTTTGCGAAGCCTTTTTGGGGTCAAGGTCTAGCCCTGTTGGGAACAGCAAAGTGTGTAGACCCTCTTTTCTGCTAGTGCTGTCCTGCCCTGCATATGGAGCCCTCCCATTGGGCAAGGCTGTGCCAACCCTTTCCCGAGTCAAGTGCCATTGATAGATTGGCCAGATGCTGTTCCCCTTGTGCCATCTTTCTCCCTGGCCAAAGTGATGGGGTTTCAGCCATGGAAAGCAGCTCAGTCCTCTTTCTTCTTATGCCAGTGAGGCAAAAGAGGCCAGAGCCCAAGCATCCTGTCTGGCAGGGCTGCAGTGGGTGTCCCGTGGTCCCAGTTCCCCCACTCTGGGCCCTGCCCCAGCCTGTGTAGCTGTTCTGCATGTGGATGCTGCATGTCTGGTCTGGGGCTTGGATTGTTGCACTGCCCCACTGCCTGTCCCCTCCAGTACAATAAATATCTCTTATGCAGACCCCCTGTGTTGTATGTTCCGTAAGGAGAGAGACACTGAGAATCAGGAACCAACCAGGGGACCAGACATGGTAGCATATGTCTGTGATCCCAGAACTTGGGAGGGTAAGACAGGAGGATCACCAAGAGTTGAGGCCAGCCTGAACTACACTGTTCAGCCCCTCTCTGGTTTTTGTTTTTTTGTTTTGTTTTGTTTTTGTACCAGGGATCAAACTCATGACCTCACACTTGCCAGGCAGGCGCTTATGCCACTGAGCTAAATCCCCAGCCCCCAGCCCGTCTCATAAATGAATAAGTAATACATGCAGTACAACAACAAAAACCAACCAGAACCCAACCCACGCTTCCCTAAAGCTGCTCTTTGCCTGTTTTTCCCTACCATAGCCACTGGGGGGCATCAGCACACTGGCCTTGCTCCGGGTAGCAAGCTGGAGCAGGACGACGATCTGCCAACCCACTGAGGCCAGACCTCAGACCTGGCTCCATTGCAGCCAGAAGGTGGAGGAGGTACCAGGTCCACAGCACCTCTTGGTACCAGTCCCAAGGCTGACTCAGTAATGGGACCCACCTCACCCGTTTAAGAGCATGAACTCTGAAGTCAAGCAACGTGGGCTTAAATTTCAGCTGTTTTTCATTACTTGTACAATCTTGGGTAACTTTATCTTCCTGGGACTTAGTACTGATTTGTGGTGTACACCTGTAATCCCAGCACTGAGGAGGCTGAGGCAGGAGGATCACTGCACGTTTGAGGCCAGCCTGGGCTACATAGTGAGACCCTGTCTTAAAAAATAAATAAATAAATAAATAATAAATAACCTAAAATTTCTGACTCACTTTACTACTTTTTCAAATGTTTCTTCTGTATGTGTTAGGTATTAGTTCGGATGCTAAAGAGACTGAAGTAAACAACAAATACTTAGCTTTCACAGTGTACATTCAGGTGTATGTAAATTTTTTTAATGGAACCTATAGTTCCATTAGTTAGGTTCTGTTAAAGTACCAAGGAAGAAAATAAAAAGAAAAGGAAATTTGGGAGGGTCCTGAGATTTTAGAGTGTCTTAAGAAAACCACGTTAAGAAAGTAGCACTGAGCCGGGCATGGTGGCATGTGCCCATAATCTCAGCACTCAGGAGGCTGAGGCAGAAACATCCCAAGTGTGAACCCAGACTGGGCAATTTAGCAAGTTCAAAATCTGCATAGTGTGGGCTGGGAGTTTAGCTCAGTGGTGTAAGCGCCTGCCTGGCAAGTGTGAGGTCGTGAGTTCGATCCCTGGTACCAAACAAATAAAAATTAAAAACCTGCATAGTAAGACTCTGTCCACAGAGAGAAAAAGGGAGAGGAAAGGTAGCAGTGATGCAGGCAGAGGAATGAAAATGCAGACACCCGAGGGAAGAGCTTTCCATTCAGTGTATGGTATGATCAGAACAGCAGGCAAGGTCAGGTTGTAGGTAAATGGCTGAGTTCATAAGAGTATTAGATGTGGTCAGGCGGGAAACCTGTTTCCAGGTCATACAAAGCCTTTATTTTTCCCGCTAGGGATTGAACCCAGGGCTAAATTCACTGAGGCTGGGTTTGAATTTGTAAACTTTCTGCCTCAGCCTCCCAGAGTGCTGGGATTGCACCACCATTCCCAGGTTTGGTTTGGTTTTTGTTTTGTTTCATTTTCAGTAGTGGGGACTGAGCCAAGAATCTTCACCACACCTGTTGTCTTTTTTTTATTATTTTATTTTATTTTATTTTTTGAAATAGGCTCTCACTATGCAGTTTAGGCTGGACTTGAGCACACTTTGTAGCCCAGGCTTGTCTTGAACTCACAACTATCCTCCTGCCTCAGCCTCCCAAGTGCTGGGATTACAGGCATGTGCTGCCACACCCAGATTTATTTTTGTTTTGAGACAGTCTTGCTAATTACCGAGGCTGGCTTCAAAAGTGCAGTCCTCCTGCATAAGCCTCCCAAGTAGCCCTGATGATTTGGTTGGAGATCTGTTTGTATGTTTTGTTCATGATACTGGAGATGGAATCTAAGCCCCTTGCACCTACTGGGCAAGTGTTCTACACTGAGCTACATTCCCAGGCTCCAAGAGGTTTTTGTTGATCTGGGTTTGGTTTTTTGAGATAGGCTTTTCCTTTGTCGTACAGGCTTGCCTGGAAACTCACTGTGTAGCCCAGTCTGGCCTCAAAGCCATCCTGCCTCAGCCTTCCAAGTGCTGAGATTACAGGTATGCCTCATCACCCCCCAGCACCCGAGAAGTTTTTAATTGACAAACTAATTCTGAAGTTATAGAAAATGCCAAAGAACCAAAAATAAGACAAAGTTGAACAAAACTGGGCTTGGAGAGTAGCTCAGTGGTAGAGCATGGGCCCTAGCACATTAAAAAAAAAAAAAATTTAAAAAAAAATTGGCATAAGCAACTTCCTGGAAAGTGAGAGGACCTGAGTTCGATCCCCAGTACCAAAGAAAAAAAAAAAGGATTTAAACTATCAGATATCAGGTCTTAAAGTCTTAGTGAGGCAGTCAGGAGTCTGAGGAAGGAGGACTGCAAATTTGAGGCTAGCCTGTGAGATAGGGCGAGATCCTGTCTAAAGAAAGGTTACAAATAACAACCAAAACAAAACAAAAGGAAACATCACACACCTATAAGCCTAGCATGGGGAAGACTGAGGCAAGAAGATTGCTGCAAGTTTGAGGCCAACCTGGGCTACATAGTGAATTCAAAGCCAGCCTGAACTGCATAATGAAACCTTGTCTCAAAAAAACAAAACCAAAAAACTCAATAAATTAGAAAAACAAAAGACAAAAGAATATGCAAAAATAAATAAATTTAAAATAAGCTGAAGGTTTACCTCAGTGGCACAAGCACCTGTCTGGCAAGTGCAAGGTCATGAGTTGGATCCCCAGTACCGAAACTAAATATTTAAATAAAAATAAAGTAGAGCTATGTGGACACACCTGTAATCCCAGCACTTGGGAGGCTAAGACAAGAGATTCCTACAAGTGTGAGACCAGCCTGGGCTACAAAGTAAGCTCAAGGCCAGCCTGAACTGCATAGTGAGACCCTGTCTCAAAAACACACACACCAAAGTGTTATATAGTGTACCAGTTCCCCACAATTGTAATCATTATGTACTACCAACATGTACTAATAAATTTTTTAAACGCTTGATAAATTAGAGTATTAAAATTAAGAATATCTGTATATCTTCAAGGCTGGTCTGGACTAGCAAGAACCTGTCTCAAACAAAACATATCAGGAGGCCAGGGACATAGCTCAGTAGTACAGAACCTGCCTGGCAAGTATGAGACCCTGAGTTTGATTCCTGGTATCCAAAAAGGAAAAAAACAAAGAATATCGGGCCAAAGAATATGGTACCTGCCTGACAAACACGAGGTCCTGAGTTCGATTCACAGTTCAAAAAAGAAAAAGGGCTGGGGATTTAACTCAGTGGCATAAACATCTTCCTGGCAAGCCTGAGGTCATGAGTTTAATCCCTGGTACCAAAAAAAAAAAAAAAAGAATATCAGAGTATCAAAAGACACTAAGCCTCAGGGAATTATGTTCACCAAAATAATCAAGTCCCAAAATAGAAAAATATATATAGCAGAATTTTCCATCCCAATGTTTATTTCAGTACTGGGGACTGAACCCAACACTTCATGCTGAGCTGCATCCTCAGCCATTTTTAATTTTTTTACTTTGATATAGGTCTTGCTAAGTCACTAAATTCCCCATGCTGGACTTGAACTTGTGATCTTTCTGACTTAGTTGCCCAGAATCCTGGGATTATAGGCATGTGCTATATCATTTTTAAATGATATAACTTTGCAACTTGCTTTATTTTTTTCCTGTTTTTTTTTTCAACCTTTGCTCTTTATTAGTAACTTGATGGAGTCAAATAACTGCTTAGTGCCTCCTAGAGTTGGAGAAAGGGGCAGAGGGTCAATCAAACACCCTTGCACTACCTGGAGAGTCCTAGGAGGATACCACTAGCCCTAAACTAGGGATTGTGATCACAGATCCTGATCCCAAGTTCTTAGGGTCCATGCAGTTCAGCAACCTCAACTTGTTTTCTCTCCCTAGAGTTGCTTGTTTTGAATTTTCCAGGGTCTTGCTGTGTAATCCATATGTAGTCCAGGCTGGCACTGACCTCACTGCAGCCCAGACCTGCCTCAAACTCACAGTGCTCCTCCCTGAGCCTCCCAAGGACTATGACTACCGGTGCATGCCACCACACCTGGAAAATATCAAAAATTTCTAAATGGAGAATAGTGTAGTGGCTTCCAGAGTTAAAGATTAGGGTGGCAAGAAGAAACTTGTCATGGTGGTAAACACTAGGGGTCCTTGTCCTGGAACTGTCCAGTATCTTTAGCACTATATGAATACATGAACCAACACAAGTGATAAAATTGTTTGAACCTACACACAAATGAGCACATGTAAAACAAGAAAACTGAACAACATGGACGGATTATACCAGTGCATCCTGATGTGTTTGCTGTGGTTATGATGTTATTCTGTAGTTTTGTAAAATTTTATATTAGAGGAAGTCAGCAAAGTATACAAGAAATCTGTTATTATTTCTTACAACTACATGTGTATGGCCATTCATTGAAGCACTGGAGATATAGCTCATTAATAGAGCACTTGGCTAGTATGTGTGAGCCCCTCAGTTGGATCCCCTGCACTGCAAAAATACGAATCAACACAATTGTCATGATAAAAATTTGGCCAGGAGTTAATGACAACCTTGGGAAGGTAAGGCAGGAGGATCACTGTGTTCAAGGCCAGCCTGACCTGTATAGTGAAACCCTGATTCAAAAACACTAAAACATAATCCCAGGACTTCAGAGGCTGAGGCAGGAAGATCGTTGCAAGTTCAAGACCAGCCCTGGCTACAAAGTGAGCTCAAGACCAGCTTGAACTGCATAGAGAGACCCTGTCTTAAAAGACCAAAAAAAAAAAAAAAGACTAAAAACATAAAATAAAATAATAATAATAACAGAATTGACTGCTGTGTTTTCTCTTACATGGTGGCCCACATTCACACTATAGGGTATATTTCTTTTCCTACTTTTACTTGATCCAAAAAAACTCACTCTGCAGAGCCCCTTTCTTTTCCTACCTTTAATAAAACTTTTTAAAAAATTTAATTCCAGGGCTGGGGATTTAGCTCAGCAGCATAAGTGCCTGCCTTGCAAGCATGTGGTCGTGAGTTTGATCCCCGGTACCGATAAAAAAAAAACCAAATTAATTCCATTTGCACAGCATGCATGAGGCCCTAGATTCAATCCCTAGTACCATAAAAACAATTTAAGATGCACACTGACCCATTAAAAGAATAAGAAGGCAACTTCAGAGTAATGGGGAAAATATCTGTAATACATGTAACTGTGGTTGGGGGGCCTAGCATCCAGAATGCATTTTACCAGTCAATAAGGAAAAAAATAACCCAGCAGAAAAAATAGACAATTTATGGGCTGAGGCACTACACAGAAGTCCAATAGATATTTCAAAATGTGTGTGGCAGATTGTATTTTCCAAAGATAGCGGCAACAGTATCTTCTATTCCACATGTCGCTCTTACAGTGTGACTGTGACATTTTTCCAATTAAAGGCAGAGATAGGGTCTTTGCCTCCTTCCCTTGAAACTGGGTGAACTAAAAAAAAAAAAAAAAAAAATGGGTAAACTTCTGTGGCTATTTAGGTCAGTAGAATTCATCAGAAGTGATGCTCTTTAACTTCTGAGGCTAGATCATAAAAGAGTACACAGCTTCTACTTTATGTGCTAGAATATCCTCTCTTTAAGCCTCAGACACAACAAAAAGACCCTAACTGTTGGAGGCCAGTGTATTGTGAGGAAGCCTGGAGACCACAGAGATAAGACTCTGTCTGACCTGCAGAGAGAGGGTTACCTGGCCAGACTCCACCTGCTGCAGCCCTCATCAGGCTGCATCTGCATTAACAATCTCCAACCCCGAGCTCAGGATGTGGTTCAGCAGGCATAAGTGCCTGCCTGGCAAGTACAGTCCTGAGTTCAATTCCCAGTACAAAAAAAAAATCTCTAACCCAGGACTGCCTAGCCACACTCCTAAAAATCTAACCTCCTGGAACTGACAGATAATAAAAGCACTGTCCATTTTTTATACTTCTAAGAGTAAGCACTGGGAATATAATTCAGTGGTTTAGTGCTTGCCAAGCACATACATCCCCAGAACCAGGAAAAACAAACAGCATAGAGGTATATGCACTAATAATCCCAGAACTCTGGAGGCCATTGCAGTCTTTTCAAATTCAAGGCCAGCCTGGATTAGTGATTTCAAGGCCAGCCTGAACTACACAGTGAGACCCTGTGTAACAGTAACAACAAACAAATAACAAACAAACAAACAAACAAACCTGACAGAATCTACTATAGTTAGCCCAGCACAATAGATACTTGTAATCCCAGCTATGTGGGAAGTCCAGCAGAAAGACTGCAAGTTTGACGACAGCCTGGACAATTTAGCAACACCCTGTCTCAAAATAAAAAATAAAAAATGCTGAGGATGTATCTCAGCAGTAGAGCACTCCTGAACCAACTCCCAGTACTGCAAGAAAAAAAAAAAATCTGTAATTGAATTTAAGCATACCTTTTGACCTAACATTCCACACCTAAACAAACAAACAACAAAAAAAATATATATATGTATAAAATCATTCACACCAGCATTATTCATTACACCTCCCAATTCAAATATCACCAATATTTACCAATGGAAAAACAAAAAATATGTACTACAGCCATGAAATTGGATACTATGCAATATTGAAAATAAAGTACTGCTACATCCAACATTTTGAATGAATTTGCAAACAATATTGAGAGACAGAAGCTAAACATCACAAGTTTGAGTCCAACCTGGGCAACTTAGTGAAAGCCTGTCTCAAAACAAAAAAATGTTAAAAAGGTAGTGAGGATGCAGCTCAGTGAAAAGACTCTGGGTTCATTCATCAGCACCACATGAGAGAGAAAGAAAGAGGATTATATTTGACAGAAGCTTGAAACGCTCACATTTATGCTCAATAATGGGAGCTTCCACTCTTTAATTTAAACTTGTAGATACATTATTTGTATATAACTTTATTAGGATCTATATTTTTTCTCATTTTGCTCTATGTAAAGTGTACAAAATCCCAAAATATAAAGCCAGGTACACACTCAGCACTCAGGAGCCTGAGGCAGGAAGATCACTGCAACTTCAAGGCCAGCCTGAGATACATAGTGAGATCAAGAAAAGAATGAACTATATATAGTGAGACCCTGTATCAAAAGGCAAAAAAAAAAAAAAAGACAAAAAAATAAGTAATATTGTTTCTACATTTTTGGCCTGACTAGCAGAATGGAGTTACTATTTACTAAAATAGGGACATATGGGGCTGGGGATTTAGCTCAGCAATATAAGTGCCTGCCTTGCAAGCATGCAGTCATGAGTTCGATCCCCAGTACCAAAAATAAATAAATAATAAATAAATAAATATAAAATAGGGACATAATCTGAAGAAGATTTGAAGTAGGAACAAGGTCTCAAGATTTTTTTTTTTTTTTTGTCTTTTTGAGACAGGGTCTCTCTATGCAGTTCAGGCTGGCCTTGAGCTCACTTTGTAGCCCAGGCTGGTCTTGAACTCGAAAAGATCTTCCTGCCTCAGCCTCCCAAGTGCTGGGATTACAGATATGAGCCACCACACCTGGCTAGTTAATGTGAAATTCTGTAGCTACTTTTTTTCTTTTTTCTTTTGTATCGAACTCACGACCTAGTGCTTTCCAGGCAGATGCTCAAGCTTTTTTTTTTTTTAAATGAACTCATGACCACGTGCTTGCAAGGCAGGTGCTTATGCCACTGAGCCAAATCCCCAGCCCCTTTTCCTTTTTTTTTTTTTTGGTACTGGGGGTTGAACTCACCACCTTGCACTTGCCAGGCAGGTGCTTAAGCCACTGAGCTAAATCCCAGGCCCCCTTTTTTTTTTGTTTTTGTTTTTTTGGCTGGGCCTGGTGGTACACACCTGTGATCCCAGCAGTCAGGAAGCTGAGACAGGAAGATTGCTGTGAATTTGAGGTCACCCTGGGCTGCAATCGTGAGTACAAGGCCAGCTTGAACTGCATAGCCAGACCTTGTCTCAAAACAAACTAAAACAACAACAAAAATTTCCTCTGTTTTGGATGTGTTAAGTCTACAGTGGTTATTAGAAAAATTGGCAAGTAGGTGGTTCACTGTGTTAAGTTACCATAGAGGAGCAGCTTGAGCTGGAGACATAAAAAGTCACCAGAGGGCAGGGGATGTAGCTCAGTGGCACAGTGCCTGCCTGGCAATTGTGAGACACGGAGTTTGATTCCCGATACAAAAAAAAAAAAGTCACCAGAGTGTAGATAGCAATTAAAGTCGTGGAACAAGGTAAGATTAACAAAGAAAGGAGCATAGGTAGAAGGGAGAGGAGCACAAATGACTGACCCTGGGGTTCTCGGGAAGAGAGGTCTGCAGTGGGAATTGTACGGACTAATGGTGTAGCGTGTGGTCAGCATCAGAAACAATCTTTGTAAGTACCTTCCAGGGGTTAGCTGGTATTGTTTGGTTATTTGATTAGTAGTTGGTTTATAAAACCTCACAGGTTTTTCCTTTTTTCCAGCTTTTAATTATATTTTTCAGTTTATTAGTAAAATTATACACATGAAAATCTCATTAGCTAGGTGTGACAGTACATACCTGTAATCCCAGAATTCAGGAGGCTGAGATAGAAGATTGCCACAAGTTCAAGGCCAGCCTGAACTACACAGAAAAATCCTGTCTCAAAAAACTTAAAAAAGAAAAAAAAACTCATTGAAAATTTTACTCCTTTAATCCTTAAGTCAGCTCTTTGCTGCCATCTGATAAAACGGGAAACTGAGGTGTATAGAAGTAAAAGAACTTGTACGTGTCTGACCCATAACAGGACTTAAACCCAGACTCACAGACTCCGGAGGTCCTGCTACTTCCTTTTAACCTTTGGGAAATAAAGACTGGGGTGGCTCCAATGGGTCCAACCAGGAAAAAGTCCAGGTTGTCCTCACTGTCAGGGACCAGTCCTACCCTCAGAGACAATCAGAGGGACCTAGGAAAAGGCAGTCAGCAAGCAAACAGGAGGGGATTTGCTGACAAGGTCTTTTGGTGTCAGAAATAAGAAGAGGACAAATGAGCACCTGCTCTGAAGCCAATGGTTCCCAAAATAGGGACAGCCAGGCCTCTGTCTCCAGAGCCTGGAGCTGACATCAGGAAGGGGAATAGGGCAGGAGATATAGCTCAGTGGCACAGTGCCTGCCTGGTAAGTGCAAGGCCCTGAGTTCAATTCCCAGTACAGAAGAAGAAGAAGAAGAAGAAGAAGAAGAAGAAGAAGAAGAAGAAGAAGAAGAAGAAGAAGAAGAAGAAGAAGAAGTTGAAGTTGTTGCACATGGCCTTCGGCCTTGCCTCAAAGGCCTACTCACACTGTCCCTCTTACTACCCTCAGTTTCCATAGACCCAGCATAGCAGAAAAGGATGTGGTATGCAGACCAGGCTCTTAGAAAACACAGGCAATGAATGCTGCTCCCTACTTTCTGGGACCCATGGCTCAATTCTTGAAGGGTACACAACGTTTACTCCCCTTCTCTGCTGTTCCCATCCCTCACTCTGAAGACCCAGCACAGAGAGGGTTAAGGGCCCAGAACCTTCGCCTCCTGGGTGGGTGGGGACTGTCATCAGGAGCCTTGTCTGGCCTGATAATCCAGGCTGCCTATCTCCTCCACAGCAGCTGTGAGGCAAACAGGTTGCCCTGGCAGGGACGGATGGAGGTAAGGGCCTGGTTGATGGCGGGAAGTATTTGCAGAGGTGGGAACTCCCAGGCTCCCTGGGGACTCCCAACAGCTACCTTCAGGGCTGTGACAGGAGGAAGAGCTCATGCCCCATGTGTGCCTATCAGCACCTGCACTGACACAGAGAACTGGGGGCTAATGAACAGTTTTAAGGAAGTGTTGGTGGAAATTTTTCATTTCTAACTCAAAATGTATCTCAGCAAGTGTGCAAGGGGCACACCACCAGTGCATCTGCACAGATATTGATGTGAGCATATGTGGGCACAGATATGCTCCCAGAAGACCAAGGTCCACTGCAAAGCCAGAAAGGAAGGAGGCTGGCATTTCCTACTGGATCGTATAAATCAAACTCTAGGCTAGAAGTTTCCACGTGTACTATCTCATTTCATCTTCACAACATTGAGGGAAAAGAAGGTATCTGAGCCCAAGGCAGGAGTCAGGGCCATTCAACAGGTCATGGTGGAAACTAGATTCTGACAAATCCAAAGCTGCATTTTTCTCTTCTGACTGAGTCCATCCTGGGCAAGTGGTCTAGAAAAACAAAAGCAGATGTGTGTGATTCCAGGTGGCAGACCTGAAATATCAGCCATTCTTGGGACTGAGGGAGGATGATCATAAGTTCGAGCCCAGCCTGGGCAACCTACTGACTTAGTGAGACCTTGTCTCAAAATAAAGTTATGCTAGGTGTGGTGGCACATACTTGTAATCCCAGCACTCAGGAGGCTGAGACAGGAGGATTATCTCAAATTAGGTCAGCCTGGGCTACATAGTAGGTTCAAGACCAGCCTTAACTGTATAGAGACCCTGTCTCAAAAAAAAAAAAAAGTAAGAAACAAATAGAAATAAAATGTTTACAAAGGGTTAGGAGCCAGGCAGGGTGGCACAAACTTGTAATCCTAGCACTCAGGAGGCTGAGGCAGAAGGATCACTACAAGTTCAAGGCTAGTTTCAGCAACATAATAATTTCAAGCCCAGCCTGAAGTAATAGCAAGACCCTGTCTCAACAAAACAAGACAAAACAACAAAGGGTTAGGAAAGTAGTTCAGTGTGAATGGGCTGGGTTTCAATCTCCTATATGACAAGGGGTACAGGAGCGGCCAGGGCAGGACTGGAGATACAGACCAGTGCTACAGCACTTGCCCAACAGAGGCAAAGGGTTGGATGGGGGGTCAGTAAAGTCTGAGGAAGAAACTCTTGCATCTTTCAGAAGCTTTCCCACAGCTTCTCACAGAATCTTCCCAAGTATCTCGAGAAATAAGCTTCTTGGGCTGGGGATTTAGCTCAGCGGCATAAGCACCTGCCTTGCAAGCACATGATCATGAGTTCGATCCCTGTTATCGATTAAAAAAAAAAAAAGAGAAATAGGCGACTCTCCACCTGAGACGGAGGCTCGGTGAGATGAAGTAAACAGTGTGCTCAGAATCCCATTACTGGAAATTGGCAAAACTCAGGTCTGATTCCATTGCCTCTGAAACTCCAAAAGGCCCTGCAGATACACACACAAAGACAACCTCACTCACAGTAGGCTTATGCACAAAGCCTTGCATCTGGAGTCTGGAGAGCAAGCTGATTTGCTGAGTCCTGGGTGACACAGGGACAAGCACTTCCCCTGGCTCAATATTGTCAAACTGGAGTAGAGCTGCTTCCATATATAAACAGTGGGAGCAGAGGCAAAGCCCTCAGGAAAGATGGCCTAGGATTCTATTTCCCAGAAGGTTCCAGGATCACCTGAATATACCGTCAACATGTACATTTGCTCAGAGGTGGGTGTTGTGGGGCTCAGAGGTAAGATGCTGGAATGCAACATACAGAGGATGTGAGCAAGTGTCTTCAGGGCTGCATGCACTCAGGCAAGGTGTTTTCTGGACACTTCTCAAGATGAGGTGCACGAAGGCAGCTGCACTGCAAAACTGAATCGGACCAAGAACCCATTCACAGAGTAGTTGGGGACTGACAAAAAGTCAAAAGAATTCATCGTAGTGTGATGAGCAAGTGTCCATGAGTGTTACAAGAGGCTTCACAGGCCGGGCATGGTGGAGCACACCTGTAATTCCAGCACAAGGAGGCTGAGGCAAAACAATGTAAAACACAATCTAAACCAGCTAACTTCATGAAATCTAGTAAAGAAAATAAGAGTAAGCCTGGTGTGGTGGCTCATGCCTGTAATCCCAGCACTCAGGAGGCTGAGGCAGGAGCATCATTGCAAATTCAAGACCAGCCTGGGCTACAAAGTGAGCTTAAGGCCAGCCTGAACTGCATAGTGAGACCCTGTCTCAAAAAGACAAGAAAGAAAGAAAGAAGAAAGAAAGAAAGAAAGAAAGAAAGAAAGAAAGAAAGAAAGAAGAGAAAGAAAGAAAGAAAGAAAGAAAGAAAGAAAGAAAGAAAGAAAGAAAGAAAGAGTAATATTAGCAGTTGATTGTGGGAAGGGGAATCATATTGGAGAATGAACTCAGTACCTTCACAGTAAGCTCCATTTCTTTTTTTTTTTTTTGGTAGTACAGGGGGTTTAAACTCAGGACCATCTTGAGCTCTTTTTTATTTTTTATTTTAGGTTCTCAGTAAATCACTATGTTGCCCAGGCTTGGCTTGAGCCTGCAATTTTATCCATCAGTCTCCTTAAATTCTGGGATTACAGGCATGTGTTAACAAACCAAGTTCTGCATCTTTTGTTGTTATTGTTGTTTTTGTTTTTTGAGACACTGTCTCTCTATGTAGTTCAGCCTTGAATTTGTTATATAGTCTAGGCTGGCCTCAAATTCATTGCAATCCTTCTTCCTCAGCCTCTCCAGTGCTGGGATCTACAGAATGTACCACCATGCCTGGCTAAATTTTTAAATTTTGAGGCAGGATCTCACTAATTTCATAAATTGCCCAAACTGGGCTCAAACTTGCGATCCTCCTGCCTCATTCTTCCAGAGGGCTGGTATAACAGGTGTGTGCCACCATTGCTGGCTGTGACCATTCCTAACTTCCTCATTCACAGTGTTGTTGTTGTATTTGGATTTTGGTGCTGGGAGCTAACCTAGGAACTTGGACATGCTAAGCACACACTGTATCCCTGAGCTACCTCCCCAGTCTACTATATGGCTTATGGACTTCTTCCGGCTTCTCAAGGAAGTCTAAATAAGAGTGAAAGACCTAAAGCAGTGGCAGGGATTGGAGTTAGACTTCAGCAAGAGAAAAAGCAGACTGAGCTCAGGAAGGCCATGGAACTCTTGGCCTGAAGCAAAAGCTGTTAGAATTGGAAGCCATGCCAAGGACCCAGATGGTGTCCAGCATCCAGGCCAGAGTCTCCAGTGACTTGTGAAAAGGGAGAGGCACCATGCCAACTTCCTGTAGGGAACCAAGGAGGCAGTGGATGAAGAGCAGCCACCCAGCAAGACAGACCTAGGCAGAAAAGCGTCCTTGGATCCTGCTATGGTCCTGCAATCTCTGGATAAGCAGAAGGTACAGGGCCTCCACCCTGATAGCAAAATGGCTGCTTATCTTGGCCCCAGACTGTCCCACCCAGGCCCAGAGGCTCCTCTGGTGTACGCCCTAACCCCCACTCCCAGCCAGGGACCAGTTACAGGTTCCATGGCTAGCTAAAATATCGCTGTCCTCCACTTCTAGGACCCATGGGTTCTGCCCATGCTTAGCTTCAGACTTGGCCATCAGATGCTCAAGCAGACGCTTAGGCACTGAGTGGCATGCAGTTTAGTTCTGGTGTTTGAAACCTTTCTTCTGGAAAAGGATGTTAAGTGTCTGTGGGTCTTTGAGGTGGCCTAGGGGAGTTACAAACAGGAAAGGGGTTCACAGGGAAGTGGGAACAAATGATAATTCCTTACTTAACCTGGCTAGATGGAGTACTGGGGTTGATCACCATTACTGCTTGCTTCTTACAGCTTGATGAGGATATTATATGCTTCACCACTGAAAGCTCAGAGGAGTGTGACTTGCACCTGTCAGTGAGTGAGTGGAAGAGAACTGGCATTATTGCATGTGTGCTAGGTTCTAGTCTGGGTACCTGAGATGTGTATTCATAGAAACCTCATAATCACCATGTAAGGTAGGTACTGGTAGCTCTCATCTTTTATTTGAGGAAACTGAGGCTAACAGCACATGGTCTGAAGTCACAATCTAGATGCAGTAAGTTGATGCTTTCATTCAGGGCTTGTCACTATTACAAATGATCCTAATCTACTTTCATGAATTATGGGCTGGGGATATAGCTCAGTGGCATAATACCTGCCTGGCAAGTGCAAGGTCCTGAGTTTGATTCCCAGTACAAAAAAAAAAAAAAAAAAAAAGTCTGGACATGATAGTGCACCCCTATAATCCCAGCACTCAGGGAGGCTGAGGCAGGAGGACTGCTGTGAGTTCAAGGCCTGCCTGAACTACAAAGGGAGACTCTGTCTCAAAAAAAAAATAAAGACAAGACAGACTGGGAAGAGCCATGCTGGCACATGCCTGTAAACCCATCACTGGGAGGCCAAAACAGAAGGATTCTAAGTTCAAGGTCAGCCTGGGCTACATGGACACGCTATGTCAATCTCTGCTCATACTCCCCAAAGAGACTGGTAAGACTTCCCTGAAAATCTCCCTTCGAGAGTTGAATAGGGAAAAGGCATTAGGTAGACAAGAAAGAAGGGAAAATCATAGTAAATAGAGGGTAAAACATGTGCCTCAGTTCAATGGCAGAAGGAACAATATACCCCCAAAAATACAAAAGAAGGTCGGGCCTCTCCTCTGTCTCCCCATCCAGGTCTTGTGTGCCCCTGCAGAGGAGCAGGACATACCAGATTGTCTAGGATAAGGAGAGAGAGGATGCCCCAGAATGAGGGTCTGAACAGAAGTCCTGCTTTGGGGAATTCTACCTTAGGAGTCTCCCCTTTCCCAAAGGCAGAGAACTGAACAAGGCAGGGTTCTTAGTTTAAGTGCCTTGAGCTCTGAAGACCAGGCTGTCATTTTGATGCTGGTTCCCTCAAGAACTGGGGAGCCAGGTGCACTCAAATCTCCCAGTAGCACATTCTCTCACCCAGGAGATCTTGCCAGAATGGTAGGCAAGGCTTTGCCTGCCTATGTCTGGCATTTCTGGGCTCAGCATAAATACAGGCTGGAGCTGGGAATGGAAATTGCCCCAGACAGAGTCTACATGGATGCAGCTGACAGTACCTTCTTTGGTCTGTTGAGATTCATCTAATGTCCCCTACTATCACTAAAACAACAAAAAGCAAACCTGCTACCAGAGCTCTAATGAACATCTAAATCTAAGCCCTGAAGCATGCGGTGAGGCTGTACTTTCTCCTCTCCAGCCCAAAAGACAGAGGACCAGCTTTTTTTTTTTTTACTTTGTTGTTTGAGAGTCTCACTATGTAACTCAGGTTGGTTTTGAACTATGCAGTCCTGACTGGCCTTGAAGTTGTAGCAATCTGCCTGCCTCAGCCTCACAAATGCCAGGGTTACAGCCACCAAGATCAGCAGATAACCAGCTTTATGGGATAGGTTGAACAATGACTTTTAACATGTATCAAGGCCCTTAGAACAATGGGAGTGGGCTGGAAGTGTAGCTTACTGGTAAACTGCTTGACTAGTATGTTTGAGGTCCTGGGTTTGACCCCAATACTGCAATAATAACACACACATAAAACAAAAACAGAAAAAAAAGAAAAAAAAAGAAAGAAAAACAGAGCCAGGCGTGGTGGCTCACATCTGTAATCCCAGCACTCAGGAGGCTGAGGCAGGAAGATCATTGCGAGTTTGAGATCAGCTGGGCTACAAAGTGAGCTCGAGGCCAGCCTGAACTACATAGAGAGACCCTGTCTCAAAAAGACAAAAACAAAAACAGACACACACACAAAGATCTAATAGGGACAGAAACAGTGACACTTGTTCCATAAAGTCCAGCAAGGGAAGAGTTAAGAGGCAGGGCCTTCTAGAACCCCAAAAAAGTGCCCCACCCAAGGGAGGGGCCAGTAGATTAAAAAGGCAAGCAGCTCGGGCCAAGACAAGGCCTCACTACACTCAGGGGTCTCTCACTGCAGTTCCAGCTCCAGGTAAGCTTTCCTCTCTGGGTTAGTCTGTCTGCTTGTTGATCTCACCAGAGGAAACTTTCTACTTCTTTATGGTGTCTCTGGCTTGTTTTAACTATATCCCTGGGTCCCTAACAGATCTCAACAGACACTAGCTCTGCAGCAGCATTTTTTGGGCCAGTTCTCTTTCCTAAAATACTTGAGCTAAACCTAACCACAGAATCACAGAGATGCTGGGCTGGGAGGGTGCCAGGGTGGGGGTAGGGGGCACTGTGTATCCAGTCTTGCCCTGGCCTGCCTTGTGCCCAACCCCTGGCTATCCTGGCCAAGTCTGATTCCTGACCTCCTAGGGCTCTGGCTGGGATATCATCATATACTGTAAGTTTATGATGAGACACTACAGTATAGATGATGTACTAGTCCGGGCACCCCCCAGCTCTGGAGTCTGATGAGGCTGAGGGGGACGCTGCGAACCTTGATGGCTCACCACTCAGTCTATCACAGCTTGCCAAATGTCAGGGCACTTGGGGATGGCGAGGAAACCGTTACCATTACTGAGTTTAGTAATGGTGACGGTTCTCTTGCTGCTCCCAAAAACTGTGCCAGGAAGAGAACTCTGGACTCCGAAGCAGATTCCTGGGAGGGAGACTCCAGATCTACGACGGGGGGCGGGTGAGGAAACAGTTGTGTTTTCCCTGTTCTAAAGAAATAAAGATGAGAACCAGAACCAGAACAGCTGTCTTTTAACTTTATTGATATCTAAGACTTGGTACAGGAGGTGGTGAGAGGGGTCAAGGATTTGGGGGAAGAGGTGGGTGGTACCTCTGCACTCAGGAAGGTCCTTACAGGGCTTTGAGGTAAAGGAAATAGCGAGGAAAGAGAAAGAGTTCCCTGCTAACAACTGGCAAATTAAGGCAAAACTCTGGGCCGAACGGCAGCTGAGGACAGAGGTCACCTTCTGATACCTACATCGCTGTGGCCCAGATAGAGGAACCACCTGGGAACTGAGCTACAGTAGGTTTCTTCCTCCAACAAGAGATGTGGCTGGGCAGGGGCCATGCAGACTCAGCAAGGCCGGGCTGGCCAGCAGCCAGTTAGTGTCCACTCCCTTTACTGAAGGCCCATTAGGCAGGGGACATTCTGGTGATTCCTGCCGGGAGTTTGAGCTTAGATGGTCTGGGAGGGGCAGCAGAGTTTAGTCACTTGAGGAGCTTCACAGCAAGGCGAATGTGAACGTCACAGAGAAAGATGTCCATGAGATCGCGACCCACCTCCTGTGCAATCTGGGCGATCAACTGGCCCTTCTGACCAATCAGGATCCTCTGAGAGTGGGAAAGAGAGGACTATGGTCCCACTTTCAGGGAGTAATGGCTATGTAACATAGCCTTTGTCCCTCCTCCAAGCCTACTCTCACTTACCATATGAGATTCTTTGGGCACCAGAAGGTTCTGTTGGATTACCAGCTCCCCACTTGGTCCTTCTTCCCACATGACTGTCTTCTGCACGAGGAGACATCATAACTAGTCAGGCAGGCCTGTCTCTCTGCCTCCTGGTACCCAACTACACTGTTCAGGGTATGTGCCCAGATCTCTTCACTCTCCTCATACCTGTTGCACATTATAGGGCACCTCCTGAGGCAGGTGCTCCAAGAGCTTCTCTCGGATTTTGTTGGTGCAGATCTCTTCAGGTGTCTGATTAGTGAGGACTCCACTGTGGAACTCCCAGGGCCCTGGCTGGGCCTGTGCCAGGAGGTACTGCTGTGGGCACAAATGAATAAGTGGATACCTCAATCCCAAACAGGACTTTCCTCCTCATTTTTGCCTCCAGGAGAAGTCTGAGGCCTATCTTAACATGATAGAAACCAAGGGCCAGGGCTAACTGACCTTTAGTATCTTTACATCCTCCTGGCTTAAGGATGACAACATGAAGATCTCCTGGAAGTGGGGCCAGCCAATCCTTTGAGGGTTTCTTACAGACTGTGTGTTTGGGTCCTTAGCTGCTGGGCTGGGGCAATGGTTGCCAGAGTGTGAGCAGAAGGCCTGTCTCATATTAAGCTTCTTGCCATTGACCACACCTTCAGTGAGGGCTGCTGTGAGCTCCAAGAGAACTGCTTTCTGCTTCAGACAATCCACCTGGGCGTGAGGAATGGGCAAAGTGTGTGTGGTCAGAGAGATGGGGACCTTGGAGGGAAGCAAACTCCTCCTTCAGGTGAGCAGTGCTTACCTTGTTCAAGACAAGAATACTGGGGACCTGGGAGAACTGGGTCAAGCACTGGAGCACCTGTGGGCTGAGCTGGTTCCGAGTCCACTTGTCTGAGACATCCACAAGAACTACAACTGAAAGATGGTAGGGCAGGCAGGGAAAAAAAAAAAAAAAAAAAGGATATGACTACTGTTCTTCCTGCCCCATAAAAACTTACCAGGGATGAAAGGCCATGACCCCCGTAAAATTGGACTTCAGATTCCCATTCTGAGCCTAACCAAGATCAGCAGATTCCATGCTCTTCCAAGGGTCCTCCAACAAAGAAAGCTCCAGATGGTGCCTGGGAGACACACACATATCATTTACTAAGGGTCTTATGACTGATACATTCTTTTTCTTTGCCTTTTCGAGTCAGGGTCTCACTCTGTAGTCAGGCTAGCTTCAAACTCATGGTTATCTCCCTGAATGCTGAGATTACAGGTGTGTATCACACCTGTCTATGAATGATACATTTTTTTTTCCCCCCTTGAGACAAGGTCTCACTATGCTGTTCAGGTTAGCCTCAAACTCTCAGTAATCCTCCTGCCTCAACCTCCTGAGTGCTGGGATTATAGGTGTGCACCAACACACTCAGTGTTACTTAACATTTTGATGAGGGGTAGGGTATAGTAAATGGTTTCACAGCCTCTATGATAGAATCTTCCCCCTTGTTCAATACTTTTTCCATCCCCACCTATTTTCATAGCCATTACCGTTTCTGTTTAGCAGAACTGATGATGCCAGGTGTGTCAAGGAGAATCTAGAATCAGAAAAGAAAAAAAAGTTATGACTAGGATATGAGAAACTTTTTTTTTTTTGGTATACTGGGAAATCAAATCCAGTGGCACTCTACCTCTGAGCTACTGAGCTACATCCTGAGTTTTGTTTGACACAGGGTCTCTTCTAAGTCACTAACTGCCCAGCCTAGACTTGAGCTTGTGATCTTCCTGTCTCAGCTCTCAGAGTGCTGGAATTATAGGCATGAACCACCATGCCTAGTCTACAGACTTACTTATATATCTTTCTATGCCTCTCCCCACCCCACTCCCCCAATTTATGGACAGGGTATTGCTAAATTGCCCAGGTAGGTCTCTATTTTTTTTTTTTTTTTTTTTTGGTGCTGGGGATTAAACTCACGACCAAGTATTTGCAAGGCAGACGCCTACACTGTTGAGCAAAATCCCTGGTCTTTTTTTTTTTTAAATGGGTCTTGCTATCCAGTTTAGTCTGGACTTGAACTCATTGCTCAGCCTCCTGAGTGCTAAAATTACAGGCATGTGCCACCTAGAATCAAAACAATACTGAAAGGTATTTTTCTTCCCTCGGAAAATTTAATCTAGCTGGGGGTTTAGATCAGCGGGGTGAGTGCCTGCTTGGCAAACCTGAGGTTGTGAATTTGGTTTCTGGTACAAAAAAAAAAAAATTTTTTTTTTTTTAATCTGCATCACTTTCTTCACTCCTAATGGTAAAGGATACTTGCTTAGTTTCACTCTCAATCTGTTTGCAGAATTTCCTTTGCAGGTACCTACCAGCTGGGTCTCCTTCTCTGTGATGACTCCTAGAGCTTGGCAGCGAGTGGTGTGTACCTTCTTGGAGACAGGGAACACCTGCCAGGTATAAAGTCCTAGTGAGATCCCAGATCCCTCCAGGACCATCCACAAAGGCAAAGCAAGAAATGAGAGATTACAAGGGTACGGGGAGGGGTGTCAAAGTGCAACATACTTGCCGGCCCAGCAGCTGGTTGGAGAGTGTTGATTTCCCTGCATTTGGGGCTCCTAGGAAGACCACTCGTAGAACCCGGGGATTTTCAGGCATATCAGGGGGACAGTCTAAGAGGAGGTCTTGCTCATCTGTGTTTGGGTGGAAATAGGAATAAAACACAGTGGGAAGGGCTGGGGATTTAGCTCAGTGGCAAAGCGCCTGCCTGGCAAGCACAAAGTCCTGAGTTTGATCTCAGGTACCAAAAAAAAAGAAAAAGAAAAAAAAAAGACAGTGGACACTGGACTCCCTGTTAGATGATAAATCCTCCCACCCACTAAGGAAATAAAGATACAAAGTTAATGTGCTAGGCTGAAGTTACCTAAACCTGACTTTGAGACTTGGTTTAGTCTTTTAATTTATGTGATTTTATCATGTTTTCTAGCCTTTCAAGCCTTTTAGTTTTCTCACATGTAAAAACGGAGTTGATGCATGCTTTGTATGCATCAGGAGGCTGAGGCAGGAGGATCATTACAAGCTTGAGGCCAGCCAAGGCTATATAATGAGTTCAAGGCCCACCTGAAGTACATAGCAAGACCCTGTCTAAATAAATAGAAAACAAGTTGACCTACTTACAATTTTGACAACTGACAATTGTGTAAAACTACCCAGAATGATTAGCAATTAATAATCAATTACTACACAGAATTACACTGTACTTGTGCCTGGGAAATGTATGCTTATCTGTTAAAGCACAGGTAGACTAGCTGGGTGCATAAGTGTGGCAATCTTATGATCCCAACTATTCAAGAGACTAAGATACAAGGATCACTTTAGTCCAGGAGTTCAAGACTAGCTTGTGTACCATAGAGACCATACTCAAAAACAAACATTAAAAAAAAAACAGCATAGCGAGACTAAATAAAGCCATAAGTTTTTCCAACTCTTACTTTAATAACAATATTGTGAAGCTTGCAATCTTTCTCAGTCTTTTCTTATGACCCCATATTGCAGTTAAGTTCAGCCTATCAGACTCTAGTCTATGCTACTTTATAGTGTGCTATTTCTCAGGTGTAGTTCATAGTTTTGGCAAGCAGGCTCAATATTCATTTATTGGATAAAGTTTGCCTGTCAGATGGGAATAGAGAACTGCAGCTGTCTTGCTTCAGATTCTTTGGTGTCTCTAGATGTGACGAGACGGTTACCTTTCCTCAGGTCCTTAGAACCTTCACTTCTGGTCTCTATTTTTTGTTGTTTTTGTTGCTATTTTCGAGATAAGGTCTCGCTGCGTAGCTCAGGTTGGCTGCGACTTTGCAGCGACCCTCCTGCCCCAGTCTCCTGAGAGCGGGGATTAGAGAAGTGCACCATCACACCCGCTCTCATATTCCTTTTCTATAAAACAGGGCCAAAGATAAAATTGTCAAAGGCTGAATTTCCCCGACAGGTGACTTTCAGTATCAAAAAACATGAATCCCGGGAAAACCTACTGGAGCTCTTTACCTCTGTTCATGGACACTGCAGGGACACCAGAAGTCGGCGAACTGCTGACCTGAGGGAATCCGAGGAAGCGGTCTAAGGCTGAGCCCTGGCCATAACTGCGAGAGGCCGAAGCCAGGCGGGGGCCAGAGAAAGAGGTGCCCACCAAACAGGACAAAAACCTCTTTTGACAGCCTAAGAGTGAACGGAGAGGGGCCTCCTGTCCTCTCACAGCGTCGGGGCCCAGCTGCCAGACCCTTAACAGAAAACGAACAAACCCAGGTCCGTAGTACCTAGAAGCAGCCATTACAGCCGCAAGGCACTCTGGGAGTTAGTGCATCTATGCTCGCACAAAGAGGCGGACAAACCAGCGAGTAGAGAGCTAGATCGGCCCAATCAGAATAGATATATCCGGGATGTTGGAAGTGGAGCGGGAGATAGCTCGAGAAACTGATGGACGCTGAGGAAAGGGAAACGTGTATTATTTAGAATCATGACCATTTGGGACTCCCATACACAACATATTTTCTTCTTCAAAGTTTTGTAAAAGTGTCCTTGTTGCCTGGGCTCCTAAAGGACTACATTTCCCAGGAGGCCAAGCGACATAACGCTCCCTCCCAGCGCCGGGCATCACCCTGCGAGAGAATTCAAGAGAAAGAATGGATCCAGGCGTACCTGCTCTCACTATAAGAGTGTTTGTGTTTTCTGTTCTCAGGTGTGCAGAATTGTTTCTCACTCCAACTCTGGCTACACCTAGGGGTCGGCAGCGGCCTCTTGTAGCCTGTACGTTTGCTGTCGGTTAGCCTCAAGAGAGGAATGGTCTCGGTCGGCATTCCGGTAGCCACTGGTCCCACCTTTCCCTCCTGTATCTATCACCGACTGTCTTCTCTGTGAGGCCATTCGTTTCTGGAGAAAAACCAGAGGGACTGCAAAGGGAGAAGCTGCTTAGCAATGTAGGATCTCCCAGACCACTCTGATTTACCTTGGTTTTTGTACCTTTGAGGTCTCTAAATCCTTTGAAACCTGTCAAACAGTTAAAAAGAGATAAATTTTGTGGGGTTTGGGATTGGGAGATAAGGCTTTTTTGTTTTTTATTTTTGTTTTGGTACCGGGAATCAAACTCATGACTTCGTGCTTGCCAGGCAGGCATTTATGCCACTGAGCTAAATCCCCAGCTCTTTTTGGTGTTTTGGATTTGTTTTGTTTGAGACATGGACTCTCTTTATGTAATCAGGCTGGCCTTGAGTTCTCTGTTTTAGCCCAGGCTGGTCTTACACTCACAGTGATCTCCTGCCTTGCCCTAATGTATTAAACATCTACTATATGCAAGTCTTATCCAGGTTGTAAGGATGCCTTAGTAAACAAATCAGACAAAATGGTCCAGCATGAGACTTGCATCCCACTCTGGCCTTCAGCTTGCTGTGCATCCTGAATGGTCTGTGTGTGAGACATTAGTGACCTGACAAGAAGTTTCAGTACAGTGATTTGTATGAAGATGTAAATGGAATGGCCATCACTATACTCATATACTTGGGAAGCTGAGGTAGGAGTTTCAATTTAAAGAAGAGCTGGGGATGTAACTCAGTGATAGAATGCTTGCCTAGCATCCCGGTAGTTCCTGGATTTAATCCCTAGCCCTGTTTAAAAAACAAAAAGTTGGCAGAGAAAAGCACAGGAGAGGTTCATGGGATTAAGAGAGAGATTTCTGTTCTCTTTTAAAGAGAGAACAAAGAAATAAATATGGACCATTTCTGCCAGGTGTGGTGGTGCACATCTGTAATGCCAGCATTGGGGAGGCTAAGCCAGAAGGACTACACAGTGTGGCCAGCCTGGACTACACAGTGAATTCAAGGCTAGCCTGAATTACATAGTGAGACCCTGTCTCAAAAAAAAAAAGGAGCGGGGCCAGCACTCAAGAGGCTGAGGCAGGACTCAGAAGGCTGAGACAAGAGTGTTGTGGTGAGTTTGAGGCCAGCCTGCACTATATAGGGAGAACTTGTTTCAAAACAACAATAACAACAACATTTCATCTCAGCACGAAGGCTGAAGCAAGAGAATTGTGAGATTAAGGCCATCCTAGATTACATAGCAAGTTGAAAGCCAGCCTGGACTAAATAGCCACTGTCTCAACTTCCTATGCCAAAAAAAAGATGGAACATTTTTGTTTGCTCATGGCAATGACTCAGTAGACAAAGGAAAAAACTGATGATGTAGGACAAAGAGGGGAGAATTTGGAGGTGGAAAAACTCAATTGGCCAGGCTGCTTTATAGGAATGAAGGATTAGTGTCCAGAGAAACTAAATGACACAAAATCAAGAGCCTAGAAAATCCAATATACTAGTTGTTTGCAAATGGTTCCAGATTTCAGCTTTCGGCTTTCAGGCTGCCTGCTCTGTTAGTGGAAGGAACAGCCTTTTTGGAATGTGACATTCTGGATGTTCTTTGGGCATATGGGTGTCCAGAGAACATGATGCTACTACATATGGGCACAGCCAGCAGTCAGAAAAATATGGATCAGAAAAAAAATATGGATATTCTATGATGGATAGTTAAGCAAAATGTCATTACAATTATAATTAGGATGAAAGGAGATTTTCAGGTTAAATGGTAAGTAGATGAAGAACTTAATAACTTACATGAAAAATCACAAAAGAAATATCATAATCCTAGCACTCTGGGAGACTGAGGTGGAAGGAGTGTAGGCTCAAGCCCAGCCTGGGCAATTTAGCAATATAATGAGATCCTGTCACAAAACTTAAAAAAAAAGCCGGGTGTGGTGGCTCATCCTGTAATCCCAGCACTCAGGAGGCTGAGGCAGGAGGATTGTTGTAAATCTGAGACCAGGCTGGGCTACAAAGTAAGCTCAAGATCAACCTAAACTACATAATGAGACCCTATCTCAAAAGATAAAAAAAGGACAATAAATAAATAAATACAAAAACCCCACAATCTTTCCTGGCCCCAAGTCCTTTTCAAACTAAGTATCAATTATTTTTCTCACTAATAGTACAATGAAGACGGTGAAGCAAATCAGAGAAGTTTCAGAGATTTAAGGAAAATCAGAAGGAGCTTGGGGTTGTTTGTTTTTCTGCAGTACAGAAATTTAAACCTAGGGCCTTCACATTGAGCTAGAGCCTTGATAGTTATTAAATTGCCCAGGCTGAGGTTGAATTTTCAGTCTTCCTGACTCAATCTCTCAGAGTACCAGGGTTACAGACATATACCATCATGCCCAGTTGAACACACAGATTGTAAAACCAGAAATCCTAGCTGGGTTTAGTGGCACATGTCTGTAATCCCAGCACTTAGGTGGCTGAGGCAGGAGGATTACTGTGAATTTAAGGCCAGAAATCCTGGAATTGATTCTTGGCTTATTTATTTATTTATTTGGCAGCACTGGGGATTGAACTCACAACCTTGCACTTGCCAGGTGGGCACTGAAGTCACTGAGCTAAATCCCCAGCCCTTCCATTATTTATTGTATGACCCTGGAAGGTAACTTCTCTCAATTTCAGTTTACCCACCTATAAAATAAGGATAATGGTAGTACCCTCATAGGATTATTATGATAATTAAAAGAATTGAGGGCCAGGAATTTAGCTCAACGGCTCAAGCGCTTGCCTGGTAAGTGTGAGGTCACAAGTTCAATCCTTGGCACCAAAAAAAAAAAAAAATCAAATTCTACACCAGTGTTTGTTGTTATTTATTGGACTGTAAATTCTATGAGGATAGGATCTGTTATTTACTATTCATTTACTTAGGCACTGGGATTAAACAAGGACCTTCCCACTGAGCTACATCCCCAATGCTTTATAATGTGGAGACAGGGTTTCTCAGAACTTGAGTTACCTGGGCTAGATTTGAACTTCCCATCCTCCTCCTGTAGTGCTGGAATTACAGGTGCATACCACTACCACACGTTTACTTTTATTTTTTGTTTTTCTTTATACAATACTGGGGATGGAGCCCAGTGCCTCACACATGCTACCCAAGTACTTTACCACTGAGCCACACCCCATGGACTTCAGAGTCTATATATATTGTTCACTGCTATGTCAGGGTCTGAGTTATATTGACATATGCATCTAGAAGAGTATCTTTTATCGTGTAGGTACACAATAGATTTTTTTTTGGTACCGTGGATTGAACTCATGATCTTATACTTACCAAGCAGATGCTTACACCGCTGAGCTAAATCTCCAGCCCCACAATTGATTTTTTTTTTAATTTGGTACCGAGGGTTGAACTCACGATCATCATGAGCTTGCAAGGCAAGCACTTATGCTGCTGAGCTAAATCCCCAACCCCTCCACAATAAATTTTTTTGTTCAGTGAAATGAATGAAAGACATCTAGTTGGCATGGAAGTTCATACCTGTAATCCCAGCGCGTTGGGAGGCTGCAACAGGAGGCTCACAAATTTAAGGTGAGGCCAGGCAATTAATGACTAGTGAGATTCTGTCTCCAAATAAATAGTGAAAAAAAAAAAAAGAAAAAGAGCTGAGGTTGTGGGGCTGGGGATTTAGCTCAGTGGCATAACTGCCTGCCTGGTGAACTTGAGGTCATGAGTTCGACCCCTGGTACCAAAAAAGAAAAAAAAGAGTTGAGGTTGTAGTTCAATGTAAAGGCCCTTGTTCCAATCCCAAGTACTAGGCTCAGTGATACAGAGGCTGCCTCCCAAGTGCAAGGTCCTGAGTTTGATTCCCGAAACAAAACAAAAAACCTGCACAATCCCAAATAGTACAAAATAAGATATAAATAAAAATACAAAATAAATAACATCTTTCTCTGGATTTGCTCTTCCTTTATGATATCAACATAACTATAACAGCTCCAGATATATCTCCTCCCATCCAAGTTCAATGGGAAAGAATAAAAGAGTTTCCCAGAAGCAAAAAGGTTTGCAGAAGCAAGAAGAAAATTCTGTGCCTTTTTGTGTCTTGAGTTACATACCTATCCCCAAGGCAATCAGTGTAGTTTAGGGAATGTTATATGCTGAGTGACTTAGGTTTGGGTATATGTTTCATGCCTTGAATGAGCCTCTTCCAAACCACACAGTCTGAAAATGGAGCTGGGCTGAGCATGGTGATGTATGCCTGTGATCCGGCACTCAGGAGGCTGA
This sequence comes from Hydrochoerus hydrochaeris, assembly GCA_004027455.1. Lineage (NCBI taxonomy): Eukaryota > Metazoa > Chordata > Mammalia > Rodentia > Hydrochaeridae > Hydrochoerus > Hydrochoerus hydrochaeris. The sequence goes on from PVLA01000236.1 coordinate 258,741, forward strand.
GGCAGGAGGATTGCCGGGAGTTTGGGGCCAGCGTGAACTACATAGTGAGACCCCTGCCTTAATAAAAAATACACTATTCTGCCTTTGCTAACAAATTCAGTCTCAGGGCTGGGAATTTAGTTCAGCAGCATAAGCGCTTGCCTTGCAAGGACGCGGTGGTGAGTTTGATCCCCGGTACTGATTTAAAAAAAAAAAAGAAATTCAGTCTCCCAATGAGTAAAGTCATTATGTGCTGTTGTGACAAGCTGAAAGAAAAAAAGTATGTATATGTGTATGTATATGTACATAAAAATAGTTAAGAGAGTTATACTACTGATTTCTCTGAGCTTACTGAAGAGAAAGATTTGTGCTGGTAGTGTTCAGACAATGGAATGCAGATGTCTTGTCATCTGGGTGAATGATTTGGGGATGACAATGCATAATGTATGTACAATTGTTGCCCCCTGATTGATGTGTATTGAAATTTTGTTATAGTTTTTTTTCTTCTCCTTTTTTTCTTTCTTTTTATCCTTCAATAAAATGGATCTGAAAAAAAATCATTATGTACTTGTACTAGTAAAAAAAAAAAAAAGTAAAAATTTTAGGTGGGTTTGGTGGTGAGTGCCTGTAATCCCAGCACTTGGGAAGCTGAAGCCAGAGGATTGCCAAGAGTTTGAGGCCAGCCTGGGTTACGTAGCAAGACCCTGTCTCAAAAAACCAAAAATAAATAAAATAATAAATACAAATTTTAGCTGGATTTGGTGGTACATTCCTGTAATCTCAGCATTTGGGAGGCTGAGGCAGAAAGACTGCTGTGAGTTCAGGGCCAAGCTGAACTACATAGTGAGATCCATCTCAAAAAAACAAAAATAAAATTTAAAAAATTTAGCCAGGTGTGGCAATGCATGCCTATAATCTTATCATTTAGGAGTCTGAGGCAAGAGATTCCTGCAAGTTTGAGGCCAGTTTAGGCTACATAGTAGGTTCAAAGCCAGGCTGAACTACATAGTGAGGTCCTGTCTCAACAAAACTAAATGAAACAAAACAAAACAAAAATTTTTAAAAAATTAATGAGGATCTTCAAGCAGTAAGCTGGGTGTGATGATGCACACCGGCCATCCCAACACTTGGGATGCTGAGGTAGGAGGACCTCGAGTTCGAGGCAGTTCAAACTACCTTAAACTGTCCTTAAATTACCTCAGAAAACAAGTAAAAAAATCTAAACCAGATAAATAAATAACTAAATTTATTTATTTATTTATTTTTATTTAGTACCGGGGATGGAACTCATCACCTTGCACTCAAATAAATTTAAATAGGGAAAACTTTCATGAGATCCAGAATAGTTTAAATATAGGAACATATGCTGTGATAAAATAGATACCTGTGGGGCTGGGGATTTAGCTCAGCAGCATAAGTGCCTGCCTTGCAAGCATGTGGTCATGAGTTCGATCTCTGGTACCGATAAATAAATAAAAATTTTAAAAATATAAGAAAAAAATAGACACCCACAGGCCTTTCCAGGAGACTGTATGTTGCTTTGACCCAGTAGACAGAAAAAAATTGATAAAATAACACAGAGAGGAGAGAAGGAAGGCACAATTCCCAGAAACTCCAAGGTCAGCTCAGGCCATTAATCAGAAGAGTGTCAATATTAATTTTTCCTCTTTCCTGGCTCTATACTCTCCCCGTGATGCCAAATATGTTTGCTTTCCAAAGGGTAATATTTTTGCAATTAAAGCCAGCTCTTCAAAATCAGGAGCTAAATTTGTTGTGCTGGTGCATGACTGTTAATTCCAGCACCCAAGAGGCTGAAGCAGAAGGAACTCTGTGAGTTCAAGGCCAGCTTGGGCTACATAGTGAGTGCAAAGCTATCCTTAACTACATAGAAACACCCTGTCTCAAACCAAACCAAGCCAAATCAAACAAAGTCAGGAGCTAGCTTCTGGGACTGATCCTGGATCCTGTCCACAGGACAACTCTGCCTGTCACCCCACTCTGTCAGCTCTTTTCTCTTTCTTTCTTCCTTCCTTCCTTTCTTTCTTTCTTTCTTTCTTTCTTTCTTTCTTTCTTTCTTTCTTCCTTTCTTTCTCTTTTCTTTTGTTGAGACAAGGTCTTTCTTTCTTTATTTCTCTTTTCTTTTGTTGAGACAAGGTCTTTCTTTCTTTCTTTCTTTCTTTCTTTCTTTCTTTCTTTCTCTTTTCTTTTGTTGAGACAAGGTCTTTCTTTCTTTCCTTCCTTTCTTTTTTTTTTTTTTTTTGGTACCAGGGATCAAACTCATGACCTTGTACTGCTGAGCTAAATTCCTGGCCCTCTTTTTTTTTTTTTTTGGAACTAAACAGGAGAATAAATATCTGTGACTCAAAGATACATACTTGGTTTACAGCGGCATCAGTTCATCTGGGAGATGGCACTGTAGTGTCAAATATCTGTGCAGTTTAGACTGATCTTGAAGGCATCTCAGCCTCTTTAATGTGATGAGAATGCCTTGGCCATGAGCACATTTAATTTGTCATTTCTAAATAATTGGAAAAAATGCAAGAGGTAAATATCATCTAATCTTTTCTTTTCTTCCCTTCTTATTTATTTTTTTTGTACCAGGGATTGAACTCAAGACCTTGTGCTTCCCTGGCCCAGTATCATATATTCTTTAAATCTTTTCTTTTTTTGGTACTGGGGATCAATTTATCATATATTCTTAACATGTTCAAAAGTTGGTAATGGTGGATTTGTTAGTAATCATAAAAATTATCTTGCCTAGTAGACAGTATATTCACTGTCATCATTATCTGCCACTTACCTGCTACTTATGATACATGTATAGACCAATGTAATTATAAGCATAAACCAAGCATTGTGTTCAGTACTTTCCATGCATTTGTTCTCATATTTAATAACTCTTAGTGACTCTGAAAAGCATACATTGTTTTTATCAACTTCATTTTGTAGGTCAGAAATCTTTGTTCCCTAGCCAGGAGACAGGGTCGTGATATGTAGCTCAGGCTGGTCTTGAATTAACTATGTAGTCCAAACTGTCCTTGAATTCATGGTGATTGTCCTGCCTCAGCCTCCCAAGTGCCAAGATTATAGACATGTACCACCTCGCCCAGACTATCAACTATAATTTTCTTTGTGAGGGTGGGAATTGAATTCAGTCAGTCTTTCTCTAACACAGAATCTCACTATATAATGCAGACTAACCTTGAATTGCCCATGTACTCAAGGCTGTCCTCAAATTAATGGCCCTCCTGCTTCAGTATCTAGAGTGCTAGGATTACAGGTGTGTACCACCATGCCTGGCCCTATAGTTTTTAATTTTTTTAAATTTTTTATTTTTTTTTAGGTACCAGGGATCGAACTCACAACTTTGCATTTGCCAGGAAGGCACTTATGTTGCTGAGCTAAACCTCCAGCCCACTTTTTTATTTGATACACTGTCTTGCTAAATTGCCCAGATTTCCAAATTGTGATCCTCCTGGCTCAGCCTCCTAAGTATCTGGGATTATCATCTGTTGTCTTTTATACTATATAAATCAAGATGGTCCTGACCAGGTGAATTCATATGTTAGGCCTATGCATAGATTTTTTATCTTTTGGTAACAGGGACTGAACTCAAGACCTTGTGCTTGTCAGTCAGGCGCTTGTGCTGCTAAGCTAAATCCCCTGCCCTATGCATAGATTTTTTTCTTTTTCTTCTCTCTCTCTCTCTCTCTCTCTCTCTCTCTCTTCCTTCCTTTCTTTTTTTGTACTAGGGATTGAACCTAGAGCCTTCATACTGCACCATATCCCCAGCCCTTTTTTTTTATTTTTTGAGACAGAATCTCCCTGTGCAGTCCAGCTGTCCTCAAATGCACAGCAATCCTCCTGCCTTGGCCTCCTTGAGTGCTGGAATTACAGGCATGCACCACACCTGGATTTTATTTTTACATAGACACGGGGTCTCACTAAATTGCTCAGGATGCATTTGAAATTTTGCTCCTGCCTCAATCTCCCAGAATGCTGGGATTATAGGCACCACCATGCTTGGCTAGAGTTATATGTATCTTTCTGCTTCCCTTTACAGAACAAATGAAAAAAAAAAAGGCATACAGAACAAATGAGCTGGGTGTGGTAGTACTAGACTGTTATCCCAGCACTCTGGAGGCTGTGGCAGGAGGATTGCTGTGAGTTTGAGGCCAGCCTGGGCTACATAGGGAGACTGTCTCAAAACAAAACAAAAAAAGGAATAACAAGTAATATTAGTTATAACTAGGTTCTATTGTGTCTAGCACCTCTGTGACATTATATTTCCAGTATTTTCAACTTCTTTTAAATTTTTTAAATTTCTTTTTATTAATTAAATTTATTGGTACATTTTAGGTATAGATGATTTTTCTTTTTTTTTTTTTTTTTTGGTACCAGGGATTGAATTCACGACCTCATGCTTGCCAGGCTGGCGCTTATGCTACTGAGGTCAATCCCCAGCCTTAGATGATCAACTTTTATTCTACAGCCTATTCTTGCTTCTTTCTAAAATGAAGAAAACATTCCTTAATCTTTGACTAGAAGTTCAAATATTCATATAAGGGGCTGGGGATTTAGCTCAGTGGCTTAAGTGCCTGTCTGGCAAGTGCAAGGTTGTGAGTTCAATCCCCAGTACCCCAAAAAAAAAAAATTCATATAAATCCTGGAACCAGAAGTAGTTTTTGCTTTCCTTAGAAATTACTCTAGGAGTATAGAGAATGTAATTTTTTTGTTTTTTCTTTTCAAATGATGTAATTGTTATGGATTAAAAACTGGTGGTCAAACCGGGCATGGTGGCTCATGCCTGTAATCCCAGCACTCGGGAGGCTGAGGCAGGAGGATCGTTGTGAGTTCAAGACCAGCCTGGGTTACAAAGTGAGCTCAAAGTGAACCTGAAGTGCATAGTGAGACCCTGTCTCAAAAAGACAAAAACAAAAAACAAAAAAACCAAACTGGTGGTCAACTTAACACCAGCTGAATTAAGTCAGCATGGTGCTGCATGTAGATGGCCCACCTGAGGAAAGTTGCCAGCATAAATAAAGACATGGAGAGGAAGATCTGGGAGTTGTGGGTCCTCCTAAATGTTGCTATTTTGAGCTGTTGGTTCTCCTGGAGGAGCTTGTCGTAACTAGCTTCCCCAATATGAATTCAGCCATTATCACTAGAGGAGCTTGGGACCTTGTCAGTGAGAGTGGCTGTGGTTCATTTTGGAGGGAGCTTTGGTCCTTACACTGAGCATCACTTCCTGGCTCTGGAGGTGAAGATGTGTGCTGCTTAATCTTCAGGAGAAGCTTATCACACTGTCTTCCTGTCATGTACTCGTCTGTTCTCATCATTGGTGGAGCTCCGGACCTCCTTGTCATTGAGGATGGGAGTGGTGCTTTTCAGGGCAGCGGTAGTCATTTATTTGGAGCGTGACTTCTCAGCTTCAGTGTAGAACTCTCAACCTGCTGGCACAGCACCTTCAACCTGCTGGCATAGACTTTCAAGCTTCCACCACTGACCTTTGGGCCTTCCCAGCAGATCCATAAAACAGATGGGTGTGAGTTATTGTCGTGGGTTCTTGACCTCCAGCTGGACTCGTGGGAGGTATTGTCATGGGCTCTGGGTTTTCAGCTGGACTCATGCAGGACATGGCTGTGGGATCCAGGCCCTTGTCTGAATATTCTGGGTCTTTAGTTTAGATTTCTAAACTTTTCATATTTAACTCTGGGGGACCATGATAAAGTAATGTTATAAATTCTATGTCCTGATTGTAATTGTTCTCACAACTCCTGACTACAACAGAAATGTCCTTCACAGAAAGATGGAAATTTCTCCTTTCCCTCCTCTTGTTCTTTGCCTTGCATTATATCTTGGTCCCTTTCTGTCCAAACTTTGTAGAGGACAAGAAATGAGGGCTGGGGGCTGGGGATTTAGCTCAATGGCATAAGTGCCTGCCTTGCAAACGTGAGGTCGTGAGTTTGATCCCCAGTACCGATTAAAAAAAAAAAAAAGAAGAAGAAGAAATGAGGGCTGGAGGTGTGGTGGGAGAAAAGAGTCACGAGAAGTTTTTTGTTTGTTTCAGACAGGGTCTTGCTTTGTAGTCCAGACTGGCCTGGAAATGAATGCATGGGATCCCAGGGGCTCAGCCTCCCCAATGCTTGGATTATGGGTGTGCACTTCCACTCTCTGCTGGAAGAGTTTAATTATATCCTGCCTCTTCCCTTTGCTTAAAGTCTATTGCCTGTCACTTTTAAGTGTATACTGTTGAATTCCCAGGACTTGATTTAGCCTACTCTCGTTATACTATGCCAAAGCAAGACAATGGTTTATCCTCAAGGAGAGCTGGAAAATAGAAAACTGTTTGCCTACAAATTCCTCGATGGCACATATGGAATGCTTAGAACATGTCCAATAAATGGACTTTGTAAAGGAACTGAACTTAGTAATGTCCCAGTGTATTCTAGGTGAGGTCACCCCAGAGACAAAGTCCTCTAGGTCTTCAAAGCAACTACTGGCCAGTAGTGTATTCTGGAATGTCAAAATTGACTTTTTCGTAATCACCCATCGTACATTTTAGATGTGATTGTCTTCTTGAAAAAATTCCAAATTTATTGTCAGGGGTCCCCTGAGAGCATCTGAATTCAGGCCTATAAATGCAAGGAGGATCTGGAACATCTGCTGTGTCATTAAATCTGTGGCCTTGAAGGAAAACGCAATTCGAGAGTTTAGTATCTTAGCTAGGTACTCCAGGGCCCTCAAAACCTGGGGAAGCCCTTTTTAAGTCTAACAAGTACTCAAGGATGGCCAGCCGCCATGTCCATCTGAGATCAAGCAGTGCAGACTATCAGGCACTGGTGAAGACGCCACCGGGTAAGGCTGCGCAGGCGCAAAATGCCCGAGAGGGCCCCGGCGCTCCAGGCTGCGCAGGCGCAGAAGAGGTTGCTGGCGAGTTCCGACGGTGGCGGTAGTGGCTGAGGGGCTGGGGCGTAGAGCAGCGGTAGCGGCGGCAGGCGGCTACCAAGCAGCCATGAGGGCCGGGCCCAGTCACCGACAGTGAGTGGTGGTGGAAGGGGAGTGGACAGTGGGCACCTATGGGAGGTGGTCTAGCAGAAGGCTACTCTGACTTGGCGGGGTGGGCTTTGCCTGTCAGTGACAGAGGGACGTGGGGAGGGGGCAGTTTGAGATATTTGATGTAGAATTTGGGGCAGGGGTGGCCGGAATCCCGTCCCAGAGCTGGACTGTTTGGCAGAGAGGAAGGGGTTGTACGTGAGCAGTGAACGAGCCCACAGGAGGGCCAGTGTCCTGCATTCCTGGTTTGTCATCATCCCTTCCCCCAGGAGCTTTTGGTCTCCTTTCCCTTTCCGCTTCTTTCAGAGAATGTTCGCGGGGGGAGGGTAGTGGAAGAAGAAAGCTTTGCTGGAGCTGAAGAAATCAACTCCTAACTAGGCAGGGAAGAGTCAGTCACCTGGAGTAATAGGCTGCCCTGGTTAGAGGGTGGGGATCAGGAGCTCACTGTTTAAACTTGGAACGGTTCTAGGGCAAAGAACTAGCTTCAAGTTGGACGGGCTCAATACGCACGTCTACCACTGATAAACCTGATAGATAACTGGGCAGGTTTCACTTAGTCTGTCTGAACCTCTGGAACTCTGGAAGATGTGACTCAGATGAACTATTGCAAGCATCATGCATATGGTTGAGATTGTTTATGAAAATTGTGGATTGTAAGGTGAGGATTCTAATATATTATCAACAACACTATTGGATTTTAGGATTTATCTTGTTAGTGAAATAACTGATTTCTCTGTCAAGACAAAGAATATTTGTAAAATCTTATTAGACAAATATGTTGCACCTATGTAGCACAGTGCAGAAATACCAGTTTCTTCTGTAATGTGACAAATTAACCATCAGACTTGTATGGGAAAATACCATACTCTGGCATTTGTACAAATTATATGTAGTGCCTCACCCAAGAGGAAGGAAATAGAGAATGGAGGGCCGATCCATTAAATGCTTTCTGAACTTCAGTCCGGTTTCCTTCTAACACAGTTGGTTAGTAATGTACTTTATTATGATTTGAGAAAACTAGCTTGAGACAGTTTAGGAGAGCTGCCCATACGGGTGTGCAAATAGCATTTATTTCCTTCCTTTGTTTTGGGGGGTGGACAGGGCTGGGGATCAAGCTCAGAACCTCCTGTGTGGTAGGTAAATGCTGTGTCACTGAGCTATACTCCTGCTGAAAACTTGATTTTCTTTTTTCTTTTCGTTTGTGTGATACTGGAGATTAAACCCAGAGAGTGCTGAGCTACATTCCTACCCCCTTTTTTAAATTTTGGAGTAAGGACTCAGTTATCTGGCCTGGCTTTGAACTTGCAGTCCCTACTTTGCCTCAGCCTCAGGAGTCTGGAATTGCAGGCCTGTACTTACCCTGACTGGCTTGATTTTTCTCTCTTTTGTTCTTTCTTTTGGTGTACTGGACATTGAACCCAGGGCCTTACACAAGGGCTTATCCCCAGCAAAGCCCCTATTCTCATTCTTTTTTTGGGGAGGAGTTAAGACAGGGCCTGGCATGTAGTTCAGACGGGCCTTGGACTCACACTATGTGGCCCAAGCTGACCTCAAACTCACAGCAATCTTTCTGCCTCAGCCTCCTGAGTGCTGGGATTACAAATGTGTTCCACTACACCTGGCTCAACTCCTATTATTTTTAAACTTTAAAAGTTTTTCTCTTCAAAAGAATCTGGTTGCCCCAGGACCACGGAGTTTAGCTAAGTATACAACAGCTTTTCAGCTCTACTTTTTTTTTTTTTGCCTGTCCCTAGAACCTTCCTGGTAGAGTGAAAAAGGCAAACGTTCTACAAGCAAAGAGGTGGCTGGTTTCTTTGAAAGGTTGAAGGAGCACCCCTGAACCTTTGTTGTTGTTGTTTAGGGTAGACAAAGCAAAGGAAGACAGAGTTTTTACTGTGTGCTTCCAGAGAGAGAAAAATGGCTTTTGAGCCATAGCTTTTGAAAGACAGGTGCAAACTCCTTTCAAAAGGACAGAAAGAGATACAGTACTTCAGCTTTCCCAGCTCTGAGGGTTGAAATGGTGAAACCTTTTGGAAATGGGTGAAGGATTTATCTTTTAGCTGAGTAAAAGGAAGTAGCTGTACAGATATTTGGAGACTGACAGATAAGAGGACTAAATTATTTTATAGAAGGGGGAAACGAACCCTGTCTTTTAACTTCTCTGTCAGGTAAAACGTGTTTGACCTCTCTTTCTTGGAAATGCACAGTAATGTATAATTTTAACTTCTTTTTCTCTATCTAGTTTTTTAGCTTTCCCAAAAATCCACTCTCCGTGGCACTGTTTCTTAGAAAATGGTTTGAAAAGGAGGGACCGAAGGTATAGTTCTGCGGCAGAGCACTTACCTGGATGTGTGAGACCTTGGGTTCAATCTCCAGCACCAGAAACAAAACATTTCTAACTATTGTCTTAGATCATTACAGAATACAAATCTGTTCTTCTTTTGTATTTGTAAATTTATATTTACAGTGATACCTCAATTCACGAACTTAATTTGTTTTATAATTTTGGGGAAGATGACTGAGTTTCGGGAAAGATGGCCACATTGTGTTTGTCACCTGGTGTAGAGTTTCTGAATGGAAGCAAAATTTTGTCAAATGCTTTTGTTTAAGAACCGAATTGTTTGTGAACAGAAGCATTTGAGAACTGAAATATTACTGCCTTTTTTCTACTACTATATTTTTTATTAGTGCATATTGATTCTACAGATTGCTATCTCTTTTTTTGGAAGTGGGGCAGATACTGGGAATTGAACTTACAAACTTAAAAGCTTGTCAGGCAGGTGCTTATGCCTGTCAATTATATCCTTGACTCCAATTCTACAGATTAATGGGTTCCATTTTGGCAGATTTGTACATGAACATTAACATACTTTAATCATTCCTCCACTACTCCCTTTTTCCACCTTCCCTGCTAATTTCACATTTTTTTGGGGGATGTCAATGTTTGTAATGTATTTTGATCATATCATAGGTCATTAAAGACTACAAATTTATTCTGTTTTTGCAGAATAGATGAAATACAGGTAGGAAGTGTCGAAACACAGGCAGAAAATGTTGCAGCTGAGCTAGCAACTTATTTATTTTATTTTATTTTATTTTATTTTATTTTATTTTATTTTTTGGTACTGGGAATCAAACTCATGACCTCATGTTTGCCAGGCAGGTACTTAAGCCACTGAGCTAAATCTCCAGCCCCACAACTTATTTTTAATAACTGAACATTTATTATTCTGGCATGCATTACTCTATTAGAAATTTCCATCAATTCCAACAAATCCATAAATGCTATTTATAAGGTTAAAATAATAGGGATTTGTTCAGTTGTGATGAGAATGTTTTGCCTTCTTTCTTTTTAGTATTTATTTTTGAGATAGAGTCTGGCTCTATAATTCAGGCTGGCCTTAAATGTATGGGTTATCCTCCTGCCTCAGCCTCCTGAGTGCTGGGATTATAGGCATGCACTATCACACCCAGATTGCGTTCTATTCTTTTACCTGTTATCTTTTTTTTTTTTTTTTTTTTGGTGCCAGGGATTGAACTCACGATCTCACGTAAGCAGGCACTTACGCCACTGAGCTAAACCCCCGGCCCCCAACCTGTTATCTTTATTTTTTTGGTATCTGGAATCAAACTCAGGGCCTCGCACTTGCCAGGTAGGCACTGTGCTGCTGAGCTACATCACTGGCGCATCTGTTATCTTTTTAATTTTCCTTGCAGTACAAGGAATTGAATCTAGATCCTTATGCATGCTAGGTAGGTGCTCTATCATAGAGCTAACATCCCCAGACCTATTTATTTATCTGTTGTTAGCAGGGTTGAACCCAGGGGTACTGTACCATTGAGCTACATTCCCAGGCATTCTTTTCTTTTCTTTTCTTTTCTTTTCTTTTCTTTTCTTTTCTTTTCTTTTCTTTTCTTTTCTTTCAATACTGGGGATTGAATCCAGAGCTTTCACAATGAACCACATCCTCAGCCCTTTTTTATTTTTTATTTCATGACAGTATCTGACTAGGTTGCCCAGGCTGGGCTTTAATTTGGGGTCCTCCTGCTGTCACCCTCCCTGAGTGCAGGGGTTTCAGATGTGTGTTACCACACAGGGCTTCCTTTTATATTTTATTTTGAGATAGGATCTCACTAAGTTGTCCAGGGAGGACTTGAACTTGCCATCCTCCTGCCTCAGCCTCCCAAAGTGCTAGGATTACAGGTGTGTGCTACTGAGCCCACCTTTTTTTTTTTTTTTAAATTATTTTTAAAAAATCAGAAAAGAAAAACAAAAAGCAAAAGACATAACAACAGCAAACTCAAAACAATAACAATATAGGTTTTCAAAACAGAATGAAAGAAATTTAACAATGGTTGTTATATTGCATATTCTTTTTTTTCAAAGAAAAGAAAATTAAAATAGAAAAAAAAGGGTAGAACATACTGAATTAAAGAAATTAACATCATAGAATTGCTAGTTGATACATTAATCATTGTCATCTTAAAAAATAGTTGCCAATGTCACAAAATCAAAGCATAAATAGTGGCTAGACACTTAAACATTGACAGTGCAAATCTTTCTGTTCAATGTTCCAACTGAAATTCAGTAATATGGTCATCTATCTTACACACTATACATACTGTGACACTCTTTAGAGCACTTTCCTTCCCTTTCACTTTCACAATATCTATTATGCTTTTTAGATCCCATTATTCTGTCAGTTTTACTATTTTTTACACTAGAGAGACAATTTGATATTTACTAATGTGAGTCTTGTTTATTTCACTAATGAGGATATTTTCAAGTTGTCTCCATTTACCTATAAAGGCATCAAGATCATGCTTTTTTATAGCTGAGTAGTATTCCATTGTATAAAACTACCACATTTTTTTCATCCACTCCGCAGTTGATGGGCATTTTGGTTGTTTCCAAGATTTAGCTGGTGCTGCTATGAACATGGGTGCACATATATCTCTGTGACATGACCTTTTCAATTTTTCTGAGAAAATACCCAGGAGGGGAATAGCTGGATTGACTGGAACCTCCAATCCTAGTTTTTTGAGAAATCTCCCTACTGATTTCCACAGTGGTGCACCAGTCTGCACGCCCACCAGCGGTGAAGTGTGCCCCCCCACCCCTGCATCCTCGCCAACATTTGTTATCAGTTGTTTTCTTGATGGCAGCCATTCTTTCCGGGGTGAGATGAAATCTCAGTGCTGTTTTAATTTGCCTTTCTCAAATGGCCAGTGATAGTGAACAGTTTTTCATGTATTTATTTGCCATTTGTGTATTTTCATCTGAGAACTGTATGTTCATCTCCAATGGCCATTTTTGGAGAGGGTCTTTGAATTTGGGGGGTTTGATGTTTTTCAGTTCTTTATATGTTCTGGGTATAAGTCCTTTGTCTGAGGGATTGTTGACTAAAATTCTTTCCCATTCTGTGGGTTTTCACTTTGTTGGTGATTTCTTTTGAAGTGCAGAAACTTTTTAGTAATATGAGATCCCAATTGTTGATTCTTTTGAGTATTTCCTGTGCGGTTTGCATTTTATTCATGAATTTTTTGCCTACCCCTATGTCTCCAAGATTTCTACCTACCTTGTCCTCCAGTAGATTTAGTGTTTCTGTTTTAATGTTTAGATACTTGATCCATTTTGACTTTATTTTAGTGTATGGTGATAGGCTGTGCCATCCTTTTATTTTGTTTTGAGACAGAATCTTGCTAAATTGTCCAGGCTGGCTACCAGTTTTTGGTATTTCTGCCTCAGTTTCCTGACAGCCGTGGGCCATCATGCCCTGTTGTTACTGTTTTTTGTTGCTTTGTTTGCTTGCTTTTAGATAGGATCTCTCTATGTAGTTCAGGCTAGTCTTGAACTCACTATGTAACCCAGGCTGGCCTGGGGCTCATGGTGATCCTGCTGCCTCAGCCTTCTGAGTGCTGGGATTACAGGTGTGCACCACCTTGCCTTGCATTGTTGTTACCTTTATGTAGTAGGTGATAGTTACTAAATGAGGACTTCTTTTCCCTTGGGGAGAGAAAGGAGGCGGCCCAGTGCCTGATTGCCTGTTGTGTAAGCAGTCTGTCTAAAGTGGGAAATATGCTATGAGGATATAAGGTCTTCTGGTGAATTCCTAATGTAGCAAGGGCTAAAATAAAAGAAATAAGGTTGTGAATCAGTTTTCTTAAAAAGCATCTCATGCCTCTGAGAAAACTTTTTTTTTTTTTTTTTTGGTCTTTTTGAGACAGTCTCTCTGTGTAGTTCAGGCTGGCCTTGAGTTCACTTTGTAGCCCAGGCTGGTCTCAAACTTGCAGTGATCTTCCTGCCTCAGCCTCTGGAGTGCTGGGATTACAGGTGTGTTCTACCACGCCTGGCTGGGAAGGTTTTTTTAAGCATTCATTTTCTCTTTTCTTTCCTTTCCTTTTCTTTTCTCTTTCTTTCTTTCTTTCTTTGTTTTTTTTTTTTAACTTTTTGAGACAGGATCTCACTATGCGTTCAGACTGGCTTTGGGCTCACTTTGTAGCCCAGGCTGGTCTTGAATTTGCTGCAATCCTCCTGCCTCAGCCTCCCCAGTGCTAGGATTACAGGTGTGTGCTACCACACCTGGCTTTGTTTTGTTTTGTTTTGTTCGTAACAGGAATTGAACTCAGTACCTTGTGCCTGCCAGGCAGGCTCTGTCTTACTGAGCAATATCCCTAGCCCTAAACATTGTATTTACATACAAAATTATGCTGCTTACATACCTTTCTCTCTTTTTTCTTTTCTTTTCTTTTCTTTTCTTTTCTTTTCTTTTCTTTTCTTTTCTTTTCTTTTCTTTTCTTTCTCTGTGTGTGTTTTAGATAGGCCCTAGCTATGTAGTTTAGGCTGCCCTTGAGCTTACTTTGTAGCCTAGGCTGGCCTGAAACTTGTGGCAGTCCTCCTGCTTCAGCCTCTCCAGTTGTTGGGAACACCATGCCCACCCTTTTCTTTTTTTAGTGAGTACATTAGTTTGAAAACAGAATCTTTTGTTTCTTGAGTCCTTTGAAACTTGAAATTCATATTTTAACTGAAGTCTTTTGTCATAGTTTCATAGTACCTAACTAATAATAAAACAGTGAAAAAAAAAAACAATGGATTTCTTTGTTTTTTAATTTTTTTTTTTGTACCAGGGATTGAACTCACAACCTCACACTTGCCAAGCAGGTGCTTGTGCCACTGAGCTATATCCCATGCCTGTTTTTGCTTTGATTCCAGTTGTAGTGCTGACAGTTTTAAAGGGTGAGTATATGACAAGCTGTTAAAAAGGAAAGGTGGAGCAGGGCAGTAGTACATGCAGATGTGGGAGAATCAAATATTCAAGCCTAATCTGGGCAACTTAGTGACTTAATAAGACTCTGAAAAAGAAAAAAAGCCAGTGTTTCAGAATAGCCTTGCTAGTAGTTAATTAGCCTACAGGAATTGCATATATATATATATATATATTTTTTTTTTTTTTTTTGATAGCAGGGATTGAACTCATGACCTCATACTTGCCAGAGAGGTGTTATGCCATTGACCTAAATCCTCGGCCCTTTTTATGTCTTTTTGAGACAGGGTCTTGTCATATAGTTCAGGTTGGACTCGAACTCACAGTGATTCTAATGCCTCAGGCTCCTGAGTGCTGAGATTACAGGCATGTACCACCATATCCAGTGATCATTAATAGTTGTTGAATGAAAAATAATGATAATCAATTATGGATCATAGTCAGCAAACATCAGTTCAGATCCTATGTAGGTTTACTTTGTCATCGAATGAATTTATGGCAAGTGCTATACCTCATCCATGAAATGTAGACAGTAATTGTACTTCATGGATTGTTGTGAGCATTAAATGTGTATTTTGTGTAGTTTTTTTTTTTTTTTTAATTGGTACTGGGGATCGAACTCATGACTGTGTGCTTGCAAGGCAGGCACTTATGCTGCTGAGCTAAATTCCCAGCACCTATTTTGTGTAGTGTTTAGAATGTACATGATATTTATTAAATACTAAATAAACATTATTACTAATGTTTATTGAATATACACTTTCTTTCTTTTGTGCCAAAATCTATGCTGGTCAAACATGGTGACATAGCCCCTACTCTGTAGCAGTTGGCATCTGGTAGTAAAAATAGAAAGATACAAAGTAAATGTAATGGAATACCTTTTTTCTCCTCATTAATTCTGTAGCGGTAATGATTGTAAACCCCCCACCACACACACACCTTTTTGGCAGTGCTGGAAATCAGACCTCCCTGATCAGCCCCATCATAGGTAGGGACTCTACCGATGAGCTTACACCACAGTCCTAGTCACATATTTTACATACCACTAAGAATGAATAAATGTTCCTTATTCGGCTGCCATGTCATCATTTGTAAAATGTATCATTGTTTCAGAGATGTTAAAATGTGGGGAAAAAACAAAATGATGTCTTAGAATTGTTGAAGTAGAATAAATCATAAGCTGTGGAGGAGATATACCTTGTTATAAGACTTGAGGGAAGGCTAAATATGAGTGTTGTCAGTAAAGAAAGGCATCTTGGATTGAACCTGCATGAGATATCCTCATGATTGGACAAGTAAGATAGTCCATTCTAAGTCGGCAGTAAAGTCTGAAAATGGGGAGGGAGTGGACATTATTGATGTATGCCACCATATTAGGATAAGATAGAAGAGGAAATGAGCTAAGACTTTGGCAGCATAACACTGTATAATGCAGCAGAGCAGGGCAGAAGGCTTGGAAGTTTTTCAGAAGAGACATGAGTCTAATACTTAAGTTTGAACTCCTAAAGTATAGTGAATCAATCTCCCTCTCTCCTTTTCTCTCTTCCTCTCTTCTTCCTCTCTCCCTCGCTCCCTCTCTTCCTCTCTCTCTCTCCTCCCCCTCCCTCTCCCTCCCTCTTTCTTTGAGACAAGGTCTTGCTGTGTAGTTCAGGGTAGCCCTGAACTTGCCATGTAGCTCAGGCTTTCCTTGAACTCACAGTGATCTCCTGTCAGCCTCCCTAGTACTGGGATTACAGGCATGCACTATCACGCCTGGCCTGTGTAGTGACTTTAAAAAGACAATTCTAATATCATAAATTGAGAAGTGAGAGTAAATGTGAGAAGCAAAGTGGCCGGGGAAAGGCTAAAATTTTACAGCTGACCAGAGGAAACGTAAGTGTGAAGTCACAGTGCTCCTGGTGAGAAGTGAATGCTTTCTTAGAGAAGTGTTCAATATCTATTTCTGTGTTTTCACTACCTCTCAAGGTCTTCATTGTGTCCCTGTCAGAGCTCTCTGTGACTAAGAGTGAAAAGAAATACAAGTCAACAGAAAAACTACTAGTTTCTTATTAAAGATGCATTTAAACAGGATGTGGTTGTGCATACCTATAATCCCAGCACTCAGAAGTTGGAGGCAGGGGCTGGGGATTTAGCTCAGTAGTGTAAGCACCTGCCTTGCAAGTGCATGATCATGAGTTCGATCCCTGGTACCAATTTAAAAAAAAAAAGAAGGTGGAGGCAGGAGGATCCCTGTGAGTTTGAGGTCAGCCTGGACCTTGACAAGAAAAAAAAAACAAAAAACAAAATCAAGGTCATCTCGGACTGCATAGATCCTGTCTCAAAAAATTTTTCTATTTCTTTTTTCATTATTAACTCATAATTGGGCTTCTCTCCCTTTATTTCTTTTCCTTCCTTTTTCCTTTCTCCTTTCTTTCTCTCTCTCGCTCTTTTTGTCTTCGAGACAGAATCTTGTGTTACAGTTCAGGCTGGCCTTGAGCTCACTTTGTACACCAGGTTGGTCTGGAATTTACAATGATCCTCCTGCTTCAGCCTTCTGAGTACTGGGATTATAGGCATGTACCACCACACTCGTTTTCTGTTTTTTTATTTTTATTTTTTATTTTTTTTTGAAACAGGGTCTTGCTATGTAATTCAGGCTGGAATTTACTATGTAGCCCAGGGTTCCCTCAGACTCTTGGTGATTCTCCTGTGTCAGGTGCCTGAGTGCTGGGATTACAGGTGTGTGCCACAGTGCCTGTTTTTTGCGGGGGGAGGGGTACTGAGGATTGAACTCAAGGACCACTGAGTTACCCCCACAGCCCTTTAAAATTTTTTTCATTTTTAGCCTGGCATGGTGGCTCATGCCTGTAATCCCAGCATTTGAGAGGCTGAGGCAGGAGGATCGTTGCGAGTTCAAGACCAGCCTGGGCTACAAAGTGAGCTCAAGGCCAGCCTGAACTGCATAGCGAGACCCTGTCTCAAAAAAAGACAAAAAAATTTTTTTTCATTTTTATTATTTATTTTGGTACCAGAGATTGAATTTATGACCTTGTTCTTGCCAGGTAAGTGTTTGAATGCTGTGCTAAATCCCTGACTAAAATTTTTTAAACACAGAGTCTGACTAGCTAAATCACTCAAGCTTGTGATCTTTTTGCCTTAGCTTCTCAGCGCTAGTATTACAGGCATGCGCCATCACCATGCCAGGTGGTGATGCTTTACTGTTTTCTGATCTTTATTTTTTTTCCCCTCTCTCTCTCTTCTCTGTCTTTCTCTTTCCTCTTTCTTTTTCCCTCCCTCCATCTCTTTCTTTGTATCTTTCCAGGGTGCCACAGCCTCTTTTTTTTTTTTTTTTTAACCATGAGTTAAACCCAATATCTTTGCTCTGAGCTATATGCTCAGCCCTTTTTATCTTTTAGGTTTTTTTTTTTGGTCTTTTTGAAACAAAGTCTCACTATTCAGTTCAGGCTGGTCTTGAGCTCACTTTGTAGCCCAGGCTGGTCTTGAATTTGCAACGATCCGCCTGCCTCAGCCTCCCCAGTGCTGGGATTACAGGAGTGTGCCACCATACCTGGCTTTTTCTTTTTCTTTTTCTTTTTCTTTTTGTTAGACAGGGTCTCACAGGGATCCTCCTGCCTCAGGATTACAGACGTGTTACCATATCCAGTTTTGGTTTAGATCTTAGTTTTTTTGCTCTGTTGGTATCACTGATTCCTTTTTTAAAAAAAATATGGTGGTATTGGGGATTGAACCCAGGGCCTTTGCATGGAGCTATATTGCCAGCCTTTTAAGTTTTTTTTTTAGGTTTTTAATTTTTTTGGTACCAGGGATCGAACTCACAACTTTGCATTTGCAAAGCAGGCACTGACACTGCTGAGCTAAACCCTCCCCCACCCTTTTAAATTTTGAGACACAGACTTGCTATTGAACTTGGGACCCAGCACTCAAGGAGGCAAAAAGATTGAAAGTTTCAAGTATAACTGGGCAATTTAGTGACTTAGTGAGACCTTGTCTCAAAATGAATAATCAAAAAAGGCTGGAAATACAGCTAGTGTAAAAGGTCCTGGTTTTAAATTTTAGTACTGCCAAAAAAAAAAAACAAACCAAGAAAGAAAGGAGATCTATTAATGAACTGTATCCCCAGCCCCCAGTTGTCTGTTTTTCCATCTGTTTTTTATTACTGGTAATAGTAATGTCGAGGTTTGAACATAGGACATTAAACATGTTAGGAATGTAGTCTACCACTGAATTACTCTCAGTGCAGCCAGATTTTTCTTTTTCTTTTCTTTCCTTTTGCCTTTTTTTCCTTTTGTCTCTTTCCCTCTTTCTTTAACTTTTCTCTTTTCTTTTTCTCTTTCTTTCTTTCTTTCTTTCTTTCTTTCTTTCTTTCTTTCTTTCTTTCTTTCTTTCTTTCTTTCTTTCTTTCCACCAGGGTCTTTCTATGTACTTCTGTACTCCAGCCTGCTCTCAGACTTAGTGATCCTCCTGCCTCAGCCCCTTGAGTACTAGGATTATAAGTGTATGCCACCACTCCTGGCCAGACTTCCTATTTCTTTATTTATTTTTGTCTTTTTGAGACAGGGTCTCTATGCAGTTCAGGCTGGCCTTGAGCTCACTTTGTAGCCCAGGTTGGTCTTGAACTCCCAACGATCCTCCTGCCTCAACCTCCTGAGTGCTGGGATTACAGGAGTGAGCCACCATACCTGGCAAACACTTGAATTCTTTTTTTTTTTTTTTTTTTTTGGCACTGGGGATTGAACTCACAGCCTCAAGTTTGCCAAGCAGGCACTTAAGCCGCTGAGCTAAACCTCCGGCCCTGACATTTTCTTTACATCAGTGCATGATAAGGTTTTCAGCAGTAAGAGTTATCAAGTTAATTGGGGAATTAATATGGCTCTCATTCAAAGTCTATGCAAGTTGTATTCTCTTAAACATTGCTTAATAAATTGAAGCTTGGAGCAAGAAATATTCTTAAATATTTCTGGAAAATGTGTATTTTGGCTCCCAGGTGAATGGATTTTTGGATTTGGGAAGACTGAGAAAATTGGCTATGATTTTTGGGAACTGGACCAGGGCCAGCATTGATTAAGAGTATTCTCCCCCCATCTCC
Organism: Hydrochoerus hydrochaeris; assembly: GCA_004027455.1. Taxonomy (NCBI): domain Eukaryota; kingdom Metazoa; phylum Chordata; class Mammalia; order Rodentia; family Hydrochaeridae; genus Hydrochoerus; species Hydrochoerus hydrochaeris. Next base: position 278,127 of record PVLA01000236.1, read on the forward strand.
CCGTTGGCAGCTAGCCTCTTCTCTGCTGCTGCTTTCCTCTGAGAACCAGTTTGAACTCTTTGCCAATGTGCCTCCTCTGCTCTTTAGTTTTTACAAATGACCCTGTTTTTAAATCTGATACCAAATTTTTTTTTCCTTCAAATTTCTAAGTAAGGAATTTTCTTATTCTTTTTTTTCTGAGCAGAATTTTGCTCTGTTGCCCAGGTTGAAGTCAAAGTGCTGGGCTTAAACATCAAACAGTTCTCTGGTCTTAGTCTCCCAACTACCATTGATGAGACTAGCTATACTACTCTATCTGGCTAGAAAGGCCTTTGAAATTTTTTTTACAATACTGAGGATTAAACATAGGGCCTCAAGGATGCCAGGTAAACACTCTTATCATACTCCAGCCTTATCTTTTAAACATTTTTTGCAAGTGATATAATTATCTACATGTACATTTCCTCCATATTTCTATATTAAACTCAAGACTCTAAAACCTGCTTGAACATTATTCTATAGGTAACCTCAGAAATGATATAAAATCTAACTTTCTAAATTCCCATCCTGGGCCAGGGATTTAGCTCAGCAGTTCAAATGCTTGCCTGGTAAGTGTGAGATCGTGAGTTTGATCCCAGGTTACACCCGCCCCCCTCAAAAAGGAGAAGATGACGACAAAAAGAAAAAATATTAAAAAAAAAAAAAAGATTGCAAACATACATGCTACATGACTCACCAAATTCAATTTTTTGTCTTTTTGGGACAGGGTCCCATTATGCAGTTTAGGCTGGCCTTGGGCTGGCTCACTTTGTAGCCGAGGCTGGTCTGGAACTTGCAACCGATTTTCCTGCCTCAGCCTCCCTCAGTTTCCTGCATGCTGGGACTACAGGCGTGCACCTCTATGCCTGGTTTAAGTCTGTAATGTGAAGTCTTACAGATTCCCAAGTGGGAGGATCTCATAGTCAAGGCTAGCCTGCTGCTCAATTTAGCAAGTGCACGCTCTCTCTCTCTCTCTCCTTTTTTTCTTTGTAGTTCTTTCTTTCCTTTCTTTTTTCCTCTCTTTCTCTGCTCCCCTTTCTTTCCTTTTCTTTTTTTTCCCCTTGAGACAAGAGTCTTACCATGCAGTTTAGGCTGGCCTTGAATTTGCTTTGTAGCCCAGATTGGCTTTGAACTCCTGGGGATACTCCTGCCTTAGCCTCCTAGGTGCTGGAATTATGGGTATGCACCACCACACCTGGCCCAAAAAGTGTTACAAAGTAGCTCAGGTGTATAGCACTTGCCTAGTATGTGTGATGCCTTGTATTCATTTCCTTTATTTTTAAAAATTTTTTGTCTTTTTGAGACAGGGTCTTTCTATGCAGTTCAGGCTGGCCTTGAGCTCACTTTGTAGCCCAGGCTGGTCTCGAATTTGCAATGATTCTCCTGCCTCAGCCTCCTGAGTGCTGGGATTACAGGCATGAGCCACCATGTCCAACCTGTGTTCATTTCCTAGTACAGAGAAAAAAAAATGTTTTGGATTTGATCTTGAATCCTGCATCTCTCTTATTAGCCATTTTTGGTTGAGCCCCAGTTTTTTTTTTTTTTTTTTTAAAGCAGGATCTTGCTATTAGTTTAGGCTGGGTTGTAGCCTCTGCTGGCCTTCAACTTTTAGTGATCCTCCAAAGTGCTGGGATTATAGACATGTGCTACTATGCCTGGCCCCAGGTCCAGTTTTCATTTTCAAAGTCTTCTAAATCTGCTTTTTAAAATTTCCAACAATATGATTGAAGTCTTGGATCTAACCATTTCATTTTGCTCTTGGATAGTTGGAACCCTGTTTTGCATGCCTCAAGTCTTATCAACCATCCTGTTTGTCTACCAGACTGTCACAGAAGTGATGTGTGTGTGGTGATGCATGCTTATAATATAGCTACTCTTGAGGCTTGTGTTGGCTCACTACAGCTCACAAGTTGGAGACCAGCCTAGGCAACATAGCAAGATCTCATCATAACAATTTTTTTTTTTGTACTGGTGATGGAACTCACAACCTAGCACTCGCCAGGCAGATGCTTACACCACTGAGCTAATCCCTGGCCAAAAGAAAATTTTTTTTTAAGAAGTGATCTTTCAAAATTGTAGGACTACTGAAGTCTGACCTTTTTGCTTTAAGGCTCTTTATTACTCTCAGTCCTGACACATAGCAGATGCTTAAATCAAATCCATCTTCCTTCCTCCTAACCTCTGAATGATTTTGCTCAAGCTATTTTTTTCCCCTTCAGGGTACTTTTTTTTTTATTGGTACATTTTAGGGATGCATATGGGAACATGGGCTGGAGATACAGCTCAGCAGCACAGCGCCTGCCTGGCAAGTGCAAGGTTATGAGTTTGATTTCTAATATAAAAAAAGAGTGAGAAGGAAAACATACTGGTAATATTTATTGTTGAGAATTTCTACCTGTACATGATGTATCTTGCTTCCTCTTTTTTTCCCATTCCTCTCCCCTCCCTTCAACCCCTCTATCCCTCCTTATTTACAAAAATTTGGTTTCTATTTTTTTTCTATTCTCTTTTTTTTCCTTTCCCTTCCTTCTTCCTCTCCCCTCTTTTTGCTCTTCTCATTTGAACATTTTCTTCCCATTTCCCAATATCTATTATACATTTTGGTCCTTATTTACACTTTCATTTTCTCACATCAGAGAAACAATGCGGCATTTCAGCATGGGTGTGTGTGTGATTTATTTCACTTGAGAGTATGGTCTCAAAGTACATCTATTTATCTAGAAGTGTCTCAAAATTATCCTTCTTTATGGCAAAGTAGTACTCCATTATGTTAAAAAAAAACCCCGCATTTTCTTATCCATTCACCAATTGATGGGCATTTGGGCTGTTTCCAAGATTTGGCTATTACAACTATTACAAACTGTACTGCTATATAAACATGAATGTGCATATATTGGTATGGTATGGTACTTAAAATTTTGGGGGGAAGATATCAAGGAGGGGAATAACTAGGTTGATTGGAATGTCTAGTTGTAGTTTTTTTTTTTTTTTGTCTTTTTAAGAAAGGGTTTCACTATGCAGTTCAGGCTAGCCTTGAACTCATTTTGTAGGCTGCAGTTCAGGCTGGCATAGAACTGCAGTGATCCTTTTGCCTCAGGAGTACTGGGATTACAGATGGGCAGCACCACACTCAGTTTTAGTCCTATTTTTTTGAGGAATCTCCACACTGATTTCCAAAGTGGTTGTATCAATCTACATTCCACCAACAGTGGAGAAAGGTTCCTTTTTCCAAGCAGGCCTTCCAGCATTTACTATTGGTTGATTTCTTAGTAATAGCCATTCTTTCTTGAATGAGATGGGATCTTAATGTTGTTTTAATTTGCATCTTTCAAATGACCGGTTATGTTGTACATTTTTTTCCATATATTTATTGTTTCTACTTCATCTGAAAAGTGTTTTTTCATTTCAGATGTCCATTTTTTTGTACCAGGAATCGAACTCAGGACCTTGTGCTTTCCAGGCAGGTGCAATGCTGCTGAGCTACATCCTTGGCTCTTTGGCAACTCTTTAAATTTGGGCAAGTCTGGGTTTTGTTTTTAGTTCTTTTACCTACTTTAGATATTAGTCCTTTGTCTGAGGAATGGCTGGAAAATTTTTTTCCTGTACTGTGGGTTCTCTTCTCTGTTGGTGGTTTCTTTTGCTGTGGAAAAGTTATTTATTTATTTATTATTAAAAAGTTTTTTTAATAAGATGAGATCCTCTTTGTAGTGTTTTCTGTGTGACTGGGGTTTTGTTCCTAAAATCAATGTCTTCAAGAGTTTTACCTATTATTTTTTATTTATTTATTTATTTTTTGGTACCAGGGATTGAACTCATGACCACATGCTTGCCAGGCAGGCGCTTATGCCACTGAGATAAATCCCCAGCCCCTACCTATTCTTTATTTTTATTTTTTTTAATTTATTTTGAGACGAGGTCTCACTTTGTAGTTCAGGCTGAACTTGAAATCACTTTGTAGCTCAGGCTGGCCCTTGGACTCATGGCGATTCTCTTGCCTCAGCTTCCCAAGTGCTTGGATTACAGGCATGTACCACTATGCCTGGCTAAAAGTTCTACCTATTCTATCTTCCAGCTGATTTAATGTTTCTGTTTTAATATTTAATTCTTTTTTCTTTTAGAGACAGGGTCTTGCTATGCAGTTCAGGTTGGCATCAAGCTCACTTTGTAGCTTAGGTTGGTCTCCAACTTGCCATGATCTTCATGCCTTAGCCTTTTAAGTGCTGGGATTATAAGCATGAGCCACCACATCCAGCTTGTTTTAATATTTAGGTCTTTGATTCATTTCAATTTTAGTGTAGTTCATAGTGAAAAATAAGGGTCTAGTTTTAATCTTTGGCAGATGGAAAGCCAATTTTTCTAGCACCAAAAAATTTTTTTTTGTACCGCAGATTGAACTCATGACTTCACACTTACTAGGCAAGTGCTTGTGCTGCTGAGCTAAATCTCTGGCCTACCAGCACCATTTATTAAAGAGATTATCTTTCTTCCAGTTTCAAGTGTTTGGCTCCTTTGTCAAAGATAAGGTGACTGAATATGTTTGGAGTTCTTTATACATCTTATAATCTGTTCCGTTGATCCTCAAGTCTGGTTTTGTGTTTTGTTTTTGCCATTACCATGCTATTTTTATCCTAATAGCTTTGTAGTATAATTTCGAGTCAGAGATTGTGATGCCCTCTATCTTGCCTTTGTTGCCTAGAATTACATTTGCTATTCTTTTTTTGGGCTATTTTTTTTTTTTTTTAATTTGGCTTTTTGAGACAGGGTCTCATTATGTAGTACAGGCTGGCCTCGAAAGTGCTGGAATTGCAGGTGTGCACCACCATGTCTACCTCTAGGTCTCTTCTGGTTCCAGGTGAATTTTATTTTCTAATTTTGTGAGATTATGGTATTGGTATTTTCTAATTTTGTGAGATTATGGTATTGGTATTTTCTAATTTTGTGAGATTATGGTGTTGGTATTTTCATCGGGATGGCATTAAATATATATAACAATTTTGGAAGTATGATCATTTTCATTATGCTGTTTTTTCCTACCCAAGAAAAAGTATTATCTTTCTATTTTCTGATATTCTATTGGAGGATACTTTTCAGAGTACTGTAGTTTTCTTTCTTTCTTTCTTTCCTTTTTTTTTTTTTTTTTTTGGTACCAGGAATCAAACTCAGGACCTTGTGTTTGACAGACAGGTGCTGTGCTGCTGAGCTATATCCCCCACCTTGTAGTTTTCAATGTAAAGGTCTTTTAATTCCTCATTAGATTGATACCTAGATATTTCATTGTTTTGGATGCTATTGTGAAAGGTGTTGCTTTGCTAATTCTCTCAGTGAGTTTGTTATTTATGTACAGGAATGCTATTGATTTTTGAATGTTGACTTTGTATCCAGCTATGCTACTGAATTTGGTTATGAAATCTAGAAGTCTTGTTTTTAAGTCTGGGTCTGGCTATGCAATTCAGATTTACCTCAGACTCACGATAATACTCCTGCCTTGGCCTCTTCAGTGCTAGGATTATAGGCTTGTGACACCATGCCTGGTTCAAATCCAAAAGTTTTTTGGTGAAGTTTTTGGGGTCTTCTATGTAGAGTATCATGTCTTCTGTACATAATGATAATTTAACTTCTTCCCTATCCTTATAACTTTTATTGCTTTCTCTTGACTAACTGCTCTAGCTAATGTTTCCAGAACTATACTGAATAGGAGTGGTTATAGTGGTCATCCTTCTCTTGTTTCTGATTTTATAGTGAAAGCTTTCAGTTTTTGTCTATTTCTATCAGATTGAGATAAAGACCATCTCTTCCAGCTTTCTGTAGAGTTTTTATCATGAATGGGTGTTAGACTTTGTTAAATGCTTTTTCTGCATCTATTGAAATGATCGTGTGGTTTTTGTCATTGATTGTATTAATATGTGATGTATTACATTCGTTCATTTGCATATATTGACCCATCTCAGCATTCCTGGGATTAATTCTGCTTGGTCATGTCTTGATGATTTGCTGCCTTGAACTCACTGTGTAGCCCAAGCTGTCCTGGAATTCACAGTGACCCTCCTGCTTCAGCCTCCTTAGTGCTGGCATTACAGGCATGTGCCATCACACCTGGCAACATTAGGTTGTTTATTTGAGCTTGCTCTGTTTGTCTGACGTGAGAATTCACTGCTGTAAATTTCCCTCTTAGGACTGCGTTTATTCTCTCCCATAACTTCTGGCATGTTGTATTGGTATTATCATTTAACTGTAGAAACTATCTAATTTTTTCTTTAATTTCACCTGTGACCCATTGGTTGTTTAGAAGGGTGTTATTTAATTTCCGTGTGTTTATGAAGTTCTCGTGGTTTCTTTTGCCGTTGATTTCCAATTTCATTTGCACTATAGTCTGATAATATGGATAGGATAATTTAGGTTCCTTTGCATTTATTTAAGCATGTTCTGTGAGCTAGTCTGTGGTCGGTTTTGGAGAATGTCCCCTCTGTAGCTGAGAAGAATGTATTCTGATGTTGTGGGATAGAATACGCTATAGACATATGTTAAATTCATTTGGTTCAGTTCTGATATTTCTTTGTTGTTTTTGTCTAGTTGATCTATTTATCAAAGTGGGGTATTGAGGTCTCTCATTACAATTGTATTAGTAATTGTACGTGCCTGTTAAATTTGTTTCATATAGTTGAGTGCATTGGTATTTGGTGCAAATATATTTATCATCATTCTCTTCTTGGATTGTTCCCTTTATAAGGATGTAGTGACCTTCTTTGTCTCTCTTAATCAGTCTTGGCTTGAAATGCACTTTGTCTGCAAATAGAATAGGTACCCCTATTTTTTCTGGGTTCCTGTTGCATGGAGTATTGTTTTCTATCCTTTGACTTTGAGTCTGTGAATTTTTTTTTTTTGTCAGTACCAGGGATCGAACTCACGACTACGCACTTGCAAGGCAGGCACTTATGCCACTGAGCTAAATCTCTAGCCCCCAGTCTGTGAATTTCATTTTGAATTAAATGCATGTCTTATATGCAGCATATTTTTGGATCTTGCTTTTTGATCCATTCTGCCAGTCTGTTTCTTTAGATTGGTGAATTGAGAGCATGTCCATTGATGGTTCTAATTGATTTATTTTTGTCGTGTTGTTTTCCTGTTCTTTCCATTCCCTTTTCCCTCTCTGTTTATTACTTGCCTTGTGTGGTAGATTTATTCTGTTGGAGTTCATGGAGTTATAATCCTTTTTTTTTTTCTTTTTTTGAGACGGGGTCTCACTATTTGGTTCAGGCTGGCCTTGGACTCACTTTGTAGCCCAGGCTGGTCTTGAATTTGCAAGGATCTACCTCCCTCAGCCTCCCAGTGCTGGGATTACAGGAGTGCACCATCATGCCCAGCGAAATCCTTCTTATCTCTTTTTAGAATGTCCTTCAGAACACTTTGGAGCATTAGTTTGGTGGTCATGAATTTCTACAGGTGTTTTTTGTCATGGAAGTATCTTATTTCTCCATCAAGTTTGAAAGAGTTTTGCAGAGAAACATCAATCTGGGTTGGAGATTTCTTTTCTTTTCTTTTCTTTTCTTTTCTTTTCTTTTCTTTTCTTTTCTTTTCTTTTCTTTTCTTTTCTTTTCTTTTCTTTCTTGAGACTGAGTCTCACTATGTAGTTCACTCTGGCCTTGAATTCATTATGTAGTCTAGGATGGTCTTGACCTTAGGAGGATCCTCTTGCCTCAACCTCTCCAGTGCTGAGATTGCAGTTGTGTACGACTACACCCAGCCAGGAGGTTGTTTTCTTTCAGGGTTTAGAGTACTTCATTCCAAACTCTTCTTGACTTTGAGGGTTTTTGTTGGGAAGTCTGTGATTCTGATGGACTTTCCTTTATATGTGATTTCTTTTTTTTCTCTAACAGCATTTAACAGTCTGTTCATGTGTTGAATTTCTGGAATCTTGACTATTACATGCCTCAATGCAGTTTTTTTTTTTTTTTTTTTGATCGTGGCTTATTAGAGTTTTATATGCCTCACTTATCTGTGTGTCAAATTGTTTTTCCTTGCTTGGAAGTTTTTCTGCCTGACTTCTGTGAACAGGTTTTTTATGTCATTTGTGCTATTCCTGGCTTTTTTATTGATTCCAATCAAATAATTATTCTTCTTTGCATCATCTAGCAGCTGTTGGATTGACCTCTTGTTATTTTTAAGAAATTTTTCTTTACATGATTGCTAAATATAATCCTGTCTTCTATATCTGATATTTTGTCCTTATACTGGCTCATTCTGCTCCATATATTTTCTTTCTTTTTTTTGTTTTTGAGGCAGGATCTTATTATGTAGCCCGGGCTGGTTTCAAACTCGTGTCGATCTTTTTGTCTTAGCCTTCCTTGTGCTGGGATTACAGAGGTGTGCTACCACTCCTAGCAAAAAAGAAACACACGTGTACATACACAAACAACCCTACTGTTATGATTTGTGTTTAAATGTCCCCCCAAAGGCTCATGCAGTTATGGGTGGTGGGCTTTTTGGAGGTGGTTGAATCTAGAATGTGTGATTGATTCATAGTGGAATGCTAGGATTAAAGCAGAAAGAGGCATGTTTACCCCTTCCGCTATTGTTTTTGCTTTTTTCTGCTGCCATGAACTATTACACCTCTACCATGTGCCACTCTGCCTTAGAGCCAGCCAATAATGGATTTAAACCTCTATAAACTGTGAGCCAACTAAATCTTTCCTCCCTTAACTTGTGATTGTTGGGTGTTTTGTCTAAGCAAGGAGAAAAGTAACTAATATACCTACTTTTACTTGTGTTATAAGCAGCCATACAGTTAACTGGTGAGTGAATGAGTCTCTGTTCAAAAGTTAGGTTCCTGCTCTTTTTTTTTTTTTTCTTTTGAGACAAGGTCTCACCATGCAGTTCAGGCTGGCCTTGAGCTCACTTTGTAGCCTAGGCTGGTCTTGAACTCACAATGATCCTCCTCCCTCAGCCTCCTGAGTGTACTCCCAGCCAGGTTCCTGCTTTTGAAAACAAAGATTGGCTTGACCTTGGCCTTAGGATACTTTATTTGTCTCAGCTGTCAAATAAGGGTAATAGGACCAGTTTAGCTCAGATAGATGGTTGTGAAGTATGACTACTAATGAAAATAATTGTAAAACACTTCTGCAAGTTAAAGTGTGATATAAATGCTAAATAATAGTTCTTCATTGAGATGTTGTGAAAATTAGCAGCATGATGTCTGTTAGAGGCCTTAAATTCTTTTGAGAAAGGTGATATATTTTTATAAGTACTATTTGAGGGAGAAATAGCTCAGAATTTGGGAAAAGTTATTGCTACTCTAATTTCTGGAATGTAACAATTATGGAACCATAATGAAGCTACTTATTAAAGAGAGATATTTTCCTGAAGATTTATCATAATATCACTTTAGAAGATTTCTATTATAAAAGTTTCTTTTTGTTTGTTTCTTTTTGGTGGTATTGGGGAATGAACCCTTCACACTGATCTACATTTTTATTTATATATTTAGAGATGGGGACTCACTCTGTAGGTCAGGCTGGACTTGAACTTACTGTGTAGCCCAAGCTGGCCTCAAACTTGTGATCTTTCTGTCTCAGCCACCTAGTACTGGGTTTACAGGCATGTGCCACCATGTGTGGCCTAACCCTTTTTTGAGATAGAGTCTTGCTAAATTACTAAATTTCTCAGGCTGGGTTTGAACTTAGGATCCTCCTGTATCAGGCTCCCAGAGTGCTAGGATTACAGGCATGAACCACCATGCTTGACCTATTATAAGAGTTTTATCATTTTAGCTTTTGAGTTCAAAGAGGAATATGAATCCCATACTGTGGTAGTGATAAATGATTAAAAGACTGGTGGGAGTGGTTTATTTTTATATTTAAAGATCACCTGGTTGAGGATTTAGCCCAGCAGCATAAGCACCTGCCTGGCAAGCACGAGGTCGTGAGTTCGATCCCCGGTACCAAAAAAAAAAAGATCACAGCCAACCAATAACACCATTCACAAAAAATATTGAAAAACATTTTAATTTATTGTAGATTGCCCATAGAGACACCTTAATGCAGGGTTAGGTGATTGTTTTAATTAGGATTTGAAGAGCCACATGGTGTCATTTCAGGCAGAACTAGCACTCCTTGTTCCACACCTGATTCTAAATATAGATCCTCTGGCATCATTAAACTGTAATGTACTTGAAAAATGCTTGAAATTTAAATCTCTTGAACTAAATTTTTCTCAGCCTCTAAAGTGACATTAACAATAGAGGAAAATCAGAATGTGGTCTAAAACTGCTAAGGGAAAGGTGAAATAGCTAAGTGCTAGACTGGTGACATCCTTAGAACTTTACCCTGCTGACAGCTCATTTAGTCTTGTGTGTTGTTTTGATATAGGGACCCACCCCATGTGTTACTAATGTTGGCACAAAGTGACATGAAGATATTAGTTTTGTACAGGTTGGATTTGAATCTTTTTTCCCTGGAATTTGTGTTCCCTTATAATTTATTATCTCTTTGTGTGAAGAACAAATAAAAGACCTGGGTTTCTTTTCCTCTTTGATGATCCTTTTGACTTAACCTCTAGAGTGTGGGATTACAGTTGTACACTTGACTCTCTGTCTTTTTCCCCCCTATTTTTGAGACAAGGTCTCACTATGTAGTCCAGGCTAGCCTTGAACTTACTTTGTAGCCCAGGTTGCCTTGAACTCAGAGAGATCCTCCTGCCTCAGCCTTCAGAGTGCTGGGATTACAGGTATGTGCGAACATACCCTGTGGCAAATGCTTTCTAAGTCTGTGAATATGGGAAGGCAGGCTAATGCATCACATGGTAATCCAAGATGGTGTTTGGTAAAATTAATTATTTGCCTTGGTTATTTAAGCTGTGATAAACTTCTTTTGTCTCTCCTTCCAAATATACATAGAAAGCCTCCTTCTGTCTGAAGTAAAGTGCTGGCTCTGCGTTGGTTGTAATTTGCTTTTTCTGGCTGGCACAGCCTTTTTTTGTGTTTTCTGTCTTCTGACAGATTATAGGATTGTGGGGAAACAGCGTCCAGGGCTTTTTCAGGAACCGTGCCATTTTATCTACAGGAGAAGCCATGGGCTTTGGCACTGGAAGGAAACTGGCTCTGCATTTAAAGATGCCAAATCATCCTTGATTCACAAGTTTGCTGTCTCATTTTATCTATGTGTGTGTGTGAAACTTTTTTAGGATATTGACTTTTTTTTCTACCATGTGGTAGGCCATCAGTATGAGAATTCAACAATTTATCCTTTTTCTCCAACTCCCCACACAACACACACAATCTTCATATCTAACATAGCATAAGATGTGTCAGTCATTTTGAGGATTAGGGAAAGGGCTCCATACAAATGTCCCTTTGGTGTTCTTATGACTTGAGCTTTAATTCTGTTTTATCAATTAAATTCTTTTCTTTGGAATCTTGAACTGTTTAGGTGTAGAAATGATTTGCTGATGAAGCCAATCCTCCACTCCCACATCATACTGGGTACTGAATTCAAGGGTTTACACATGATAGGCAAGTACTCTACCACCGAACCACATCCCCACTCTTTTTATTTGTTTAATTTTGTGGTACCAGGGTTTAACCCAGGGCCTTTGCACTGAGCTACATCCTACCCATTTATTGTTGTTAATATTATTTTTGAGACAGGGTCTCACTAAGTGGCTAAATTGCCCAAGCCGGCCTTGAACTCATGATCCTCTTGCCTTAGCCTCCCATAGTGCTGAGATTATAGGTATGAGCTGCTGCCACAACTGACTGTATTTTAAAAATTTGAGACAGAGTCTGACTAAATTGCCCAATCTGGCCTTGGATTTGTTCTTCCTGCTTCAGCCTTCTGAATAGGAGGGATTATAAGCATGTACCACCACACCTACCTTGTCTCTCTGTAGAGATTTTTTTAAAAGGTATCCAGTGAAAGCCAATTTATCAAGAGTACTGTAATTTCTGATTTTGAATAGGTGGGATTATAAGCATGTACCACCACACCTACCTTGTCTCTCTGTAGAGATTTTTTTAAAAGGTATCCAGTGAAAGCCAATTTATCAAGAGTACTGTAATTTCTGATTTAGAAAGCTTAATTCACCTAAGAATATTTAGGAAACTTCAACTTAATCACTTACCATTGACCTATTTTTCCAGTAGGGTCTATAGAGTAATTTATCCTACTTTTAGATGAATTTATTTTCTTTTGTCTTGCATTGTATTTCAAGCTGGCCTTGAACTAAATAGGTAGCCCAGGCTGGCCTTGAACTCGTGCCTTCTTTCTGTCTCAGTCTCCCAAGTACTGAGAATATAGCTATGAATCATTTTTATTATTATTATCATCATCATTTAAGCAGTATTAACCTCAGTTGTGGTTTTACCTTTGTGCCTTTTAAACTGAGTACAGTTGATTTTTCAAACCTAGCTGACTGGTTGTTTTAGCAAATCTTCCTGACTAGGTAATGCTTTTACTTTCTATAGAGAGCAGTTTAATGAGATATAGGTTTTTTCCATTTAGATTTAAAGTGAGGCAGGTTGGTAATGGAAAAGTCAGTTTGAATAGGCTGGTTTGTCTAAGGTAAATTATTATATGGACACATTTTCTTCCCTTGGTCAGAAGAAATAATTTCTCCTGTTCCAAACCCAAAGTCTCCCAAAGGCTAGGGTTAGTTTTTCTACTCTTGTGTATTCTCTAATGTCAGAAATAAAACAAATTGTTACTATTTATTTATTTATTTATTTAAGATAAAGTCTTGCTATGTTGTCCAGGCTAGTGTCAAACATGATTGCTCAAACAGTCCTCCTGCCTCAGCCTCCAGAGTGTTGGGGACAAGTACCGTATCTCACTTATTTTGTTTCTGGGGTCTGTTTCTGGCATGCAGGGAGATGATACATGTTTGGTAATATTTGTGAATGAGTGAATACAATAAAATCCCAGATATAGTGAATGGGTTTTACATTTCCCTTTAGTGTCTGAAAGAGAAAATGCAGCTGGGGATTTAGCTCAGTGGCATAAGCTCCTGCCTTGCAAGCATGAGGTCATGAGTTTGATACCTGGTACAAAAAAAAAAAGTGCAGCTAGTTGCACACACACACACATGCACACACTCACATGCACACACTCATGCACAGACTCATGCACAGAAAGCTTGACAAACACAGAGACAAGCAAAACCAACTGTAAAAGAATGTCTTCCTCCTACATTTAAATAATAGCTAGAAGGCTTACCTTTTTTGGGGAGATGATCAGCTTTGATACTATCTTTAACTCTAGTGAATGGCAAGTTACAAAGTCTGTGGAGGGTTTTTGTGTGTGTGTGACAATGTCTCACTATGTAGTTCAGTCTGGTTGTTTGTTTGTTTTTTGAAACAGTCTTGCTATGCAGTTCAGGCTGACTGACCTTGGGTCCAGGCTTGTCTCGAACTTGGCAATGATCTTCCTGCCTCAGCCTTCGAGTGCTGGGATTACAGGAGTGTGCCACCATGCCCGGCTCAGGCTGGTTTTGAACTCCCTGTAGCCCAGGCCTCAAACTCATGACACTCCTATTGCAGCCTTCCGAGTTTTAGGATTATAGGTGTGCATAGTCTCTCTGTGTCTCGTAGATGGCCTTTTTAAGAGTGTTCAGCTTATTCTTTCATCTTAAAGCATTATTACTATTTTATATTTATTATTCAGTTCTGTTGAACACTGTACTTTTTAAAATTGGAGTAAATTAAGTGTCAAAGTCAATTATTTTGTTTACTTTTGCTTTTTGAGACAGGGTCTCATTGTGTAGTCTAAACTGGCCTTAAACTTGCTATGTACCTCAGGATGGCCTCCTCTCAGGATATTCCTGCCTCAGCCTCCAGAGTAGTGGGATTATTGGTATGAACTACTTCATCTGACCAATTTTTTTTTATTTGATTTTTACTTATTACAAAGCCATTTGAGACATTTGCAGAATAACGTGCTCAAGAAATAATGCACAAACATTAGACAGATGTTACCGAAACGAGTTTTCAGCCCAACTTGACCTTCTTTTCCATATGAGAGATGTTCGTGTTTTAATATGTTTTATTGGTTATAAGAGTAAGATGTTTAACATAGGGTTTAAAGACAATTTTAAAAATCTGCAATTTCACTCAAAAATTACAAAATTATGCTGGACCCAGTGGCACATTCCTATAATCCCAGAACTTTGGCAGACTGTGGCAGGAAGATCACAAGTTTGAGCACAGCACAGCCTGGAAGTTAGTGAGACCCTAAAAGTAAGGACTGGGGATGTAGTTCATTGTAAAGGCCCAGGATACAATCCCCAGTTCCCCCTCAAAAGATTTTAAAATGTTTTGTTTTTTTGTTTATTTTTGAGACAGGGTCTTGCTATGTAGTTCAGGCTGGCCTTGAGTTCATTGTGTAGCCCACATTGGCCTCAAATGCCTACTAATCTTACTGCCTCAGCCTCCTGAGTGCTGGGAGTACAGATTTGAGCCACCACACCCAGTTAAAAATTTTTTGAAGATAAAATAAAACAAATATCTAAAAAGTTATCAGTCCCCTTTTGTCTTCCATTCAGTTATTACCATGTTGGCAGATTGGTCTTGGACCTGCAGTCATATGTAATATTCATGCATGCTTTAAAAATAAGCTGTAAGTGCAGCTTAGTGGCATAGTGCTAGCTTCATATGACAAAAGACCTTGGGTTCAATGCCCACCACTTAAAATTAAAAAAAGATGCAAATGCTTGGTTACCCAGATATTGGGAGGCTGATCCCAGAAGTTCAAGGCAAGGCTGGGTAGCATGGGGTGGAAATAGATTATTGTATAATACAGTCTGTCAGAATCTAAAATAATTCTAAAATTTCACATTTTTTCTTTTAATATAGAACCCAATTAATACAAGCTAACCCAGCTATTGTAGCTTTCCATGATAGCCTGGTTTCCCAGGCATATCGTTTACATTTCTCTTTGCTTTTACTTTCTTTTTCTTTCTACTCTGCCCAGGCTCACTCTACAAAGCCAGTTTCTCTCCCATTCTTCACTTTTACTTTCTCAAATAAACTTCCTACCACAAACACAAAACTAGATCACTGTTTTAATGCAGGTTAGAAAAATAAGCTGGCCTCCCCCCTGCCTATGCTGGGAATTGAATCCAGGGCCTTTGCACTGAGCTACATCTCCAGCCTTTTATTTTATTTATTTTTAACTTTTTGGTACTGGGAATCTAACCCAGGACTTTATGCTTGCTAGGCAGGCACTGTGCCACTGAACTGTATCCTCAGCCCCTCCAACCGTTTATTTTCAGACAGGGTCTCACTGAATTGCAAAATTGCCCATGCTGGGCTTGAATTTGTTATCCTTCTGCCTCTACATCCCAGAATGCTGAAATTACAGGCATTCAACACCAGGTCTAGCTTTTGAGCTGGCTTTGAAAGCAGCTGCCATACAGTCTGCCGAGACTCACGATGAAGTTCATGTTGACCTCACTGAGTAGCCGTGATCTCCTGCTTCTGCTTCCTGAGTGCTGCTGGCATTACAGGCTTGTGCCACCATGCCTGACTTGAGGTTATTGTATGAGAAATACTTGGAGCTCCACATATGAAGGAGCTACTAAAACTTAGTGTTGTCTTTATTTTATTTTTGGGTGTGTATGCTGAGCTTAATGCTTTATCACTGAGCTATACCCCCACCTCTTACTTTGTTTTAAATAATAGTAGTATATGGGGAATAAGCAGGTTGTTGTGTGTGGTGTAGATATTTAATATCCTGCAATTGGAATAACTCTGGTGACAAAATACAACAATCTAGAGCCAAGTGTGGCAGTGCACATTTACAATCCCAACACCCTAGGAGACTGAGGGAGGAAAATAACAAGTTAGAGCCCATCTTAGGTAATTTAGTGAGAACCTGTTTCAAACAAGGGTGTGTTCGTGTATATGTGTGTGTGCTGGAGATGCTCTACTACTAAGCTGTACCCCAACCCTGTTTTTCTTGAATGAGTTATATTTACTACTACATCTAGCAAAATATGCTACAATCTTTAGTATCTTCCATCCCGAAGTATTTCCCCTAACACTGACCTCAATGATTAAAATTTTGATACAAACTACCAGTTACACGGTGGCCTGTTAGTTGAGCGTATGTACAAATGCTAGGTATGTAGTTTGAAAGAAATCTAGGTGTTTGTGTACTAATTTTGCTTGCGCCTGTAAAAGGAGTAATTTCCTGGATTGAATTGGATGTAGATGCCTTATATCTGACACACATTGGAATCAACTCTGTGTGTTTGTTTGCTTTTGTGTTTTGTGAACAATTTGATGTGTTCCCTCCTCCACCCTATCAACTTCCAGATATATAATTTATGAATCTCCCCCATCCTTTAATTTCTGCGTCACGGGAAGCAAGAGTTTCTGACAGAACTAATGTGTGCAGTTAATTTAATATGCAAACCTAAATCTATTCACTGTTTTGAACTAGTGTAGTTGACGAGTCTGAGAAAAGGAGAGCTAGGCAGAGCTACTTGGAGACAAATCCTTTTAGTGGAGTGTTTCCTGGTGGCAGTTTCTTTGGAAGTCTGAGACACTGGGAGGTTCTACCAGCTTGGGAGCTAGTCACTCAGTACTCTGGCAGAGAGTGGGCAGGATAGCAAGAGAAGGGGCTTGGTATCACCTGGCCTAGCAGCGGGATGCTTGGCTCGCAGCTTTGGGGTGGGGGCCCCGGAGCCATGGGGGCAGCGTTAACAAAGAGGAGCCGTGCCACGGCCGAGGCCGCGGGTAGTTGGCCTATCCCTGGCGGCTGACCTCCCAAGGGGCCTCCCCGGTTGGCTGCGTGGTGAGTCGCTCTGTTGGTTTCCTTGCTCTCCATTGGCTGTGCAGATGGGAGGGTGCTTGTCGAGAGCCGCGACAGAGCTGAGGGGGCGGGGCTGGCTTCCGGCGGCGAGGGCGAGCTAGCGGCAGCCGGCTGGGGGAGGGGGTGTCGGCGCACCGAGGAGTGCTGCGCTCTGAGAGCCTGGCACCCGGAGTAGCCGTCTCCCCCTCCCCCTGCCGAGACTGCTAGAAGCCCCTTCTCATCTGTCCTCCCTGGGCGGGGGCAGACTGGGCTCGGGTGTCCCAGGCGGTTGGGGCGGAGTTCTCAGCCCCATCGAGAGCGCTGCGGAGCGAACCTCGCCTCATTTCCAGGGCGCAAGGTGTGTGTGCGCGTGCGTGCTTCCGTGCGTGCGTGCTTGTGTGTGTGTGTGTGTGTGCAAGCGTGCAGTTTCTAACATGATCCCGACTTCAGTCGACTTAACCTTGTGAGAAAAGGGGAAATGGAATGGGAAGTGGAAAGTAAGATCTCCATATCCTATCAGTTCATTTGATTTTCCAGGTCTACCTTTCATCCTTTTCCTCCCTCCATCTCACCTCTGCTGCTGGGTAAGGAGATTCAAGAGTCTTACCTCTTTTTACTGATGTGTCTGTCGAGTAGTAAAATGGACAGAGAAAAAAAGAAAAAGAAGAGGATCCTTCTTTATGTGACATTAGGTGTAGTAAACAACAAAAAAGCTGTGAATTTTGGGAACTGGACAGGATGCTTATCCTCTAAGGCTGTGTTCATTTTCCTCTTTTGGACTGCCTTAATCAGCACTACAATCTGAAAGGAAAGGGAGTTGTAGTGAAAAAGCGGGCACTTCCTGTCAAGGATGGTTAATCTGCTCAAGTGTCTTCCCTTAGTACATTTGGTGCGATTTGGTGTAATAGCGCAGTCCTATTGGTGAAATCTAACTAGAGTGGACAAACTTACCTTTCTGTTACTGAAACTTGAAAGTTTTAACCTGTTTCCTATATTCATAGATTCTGAGAGGGAATACTTTCTATCTTAAAAAACCAAAAACCAAATCTACAAAGATCCAGATGGACTTTATAGATTTTTAAAAAGGTTCTCCTCCCCAAACTGAGTTTGGATGGATGTGGCATTACAATAGAAATTTATTTATTTATTTTCTGGTACCAGGGATTGAACTCACAACCTCGTGCTTACCAGGCAGGGGCTTATGCTGCTGAGCTAAATCCCCAGTCCTACAGTTTAAATTTAAATATTTCTCTTTTGAGTGCCTTCGTTCTCTTACTTAAAGGACTTGTATCTCCAGTTCAAATCAGGAACCTCTATGTATGTTTTAGATTGAGAGGAAAGTTACCAAAGCCGGGTGTGGTAGTACACCTGTAATCCCAGCACTCAGAGGTTGAGACAGGATTGCTGGGAATTTGAGGCCAGCCTGGGCTACAAAAAGAGTTCAGAGCCAGCCTGAACTATATAGCTGAACAGTGTCTCAAAACGACAAAAGGAAGAAAGAGAGACGAAGAGGTAGAGACAGCAAGCAAGCACAAATGATGTTAAAAACAAAATGTGTGTGTATATTGAGTGGGAATGTTGATGGCACTCTTGCTTTTTACTGGGCATTTTCAAACAAAGGTATTTAAACCAGTTTTATTTCACTGTTGATTATTGAAGAGCTGTACTGTTAAAAGGATGAATATCAATTTTTTGGTGATACTTCGGTAAATAGTAATTATTCAGAGTTTATTTTTGTAATATAGTTTCCAAAGATTGTTCTAACTGGAGTTCAGTTTTGAAGAGAATTGATATGCAGGTGCTGCCTTACAGGTTTAGCTGGATAAGTACATTTTTTTGCATTAATTTATTGGCTGTCTAATCACGAGTAATTTGGGTGAAAACAGCTCTCTTACAAAGAATAGGAGGCAGGTGTGGTGGTGCATGCCTATAGTCCCAGCCACTAATGAAGCTGAGGTCTTAAAATCACCCACTTAGAGCCCTCAGAGCAATTTAGAGAGACTCTGTCTCAGAATTTTATTTTATTTAGTTTGGTTTTTTGAGACAGAGTTGCTATGTATTACAGGCTGGACTGGAATTTACTATGTAGCCTAGGCTGACCTTAAACCTGCATTGATCCTCCTGCTTCAGCCTCCCCAGTGCTGGGGTTACAGGCATGCACCACTGAACCCTGCCAACTGTCTCAGAATTTTAAAAAGCCTGTCTAGGCCTGGTGTAGTGGTGCTGGCGCACACCTGTAATCTCAGTAATCAAGAGCCTGAAGCAGGGAGGATTACTGTGAGTTAAGGCCAGCCTGAACTATGCAGTGAGACCCTGTTTCAAAAAACAAAACAAAACAAAAAACCAGCCTCTGGCCAGTGTAGCTCAGTGAGAAGAGCACTTGCCTAGTATGCTAGAGCCAGGGTCTGGGTTCAATCCCCAGTACTGCCCTCACCCAAGGCTGATGAGATAAGAAACTATGTCAGTTGTAAAAGCAGAAACAACTGGGGATCAGGAATCAATCCATCTCTCTCCCTCTCTCCACATGTATATGTGTGTATATACACACAAAATTTTAAGTAGCCAGCCAGGCATGGTGGCACATGCTTGTAATCCTAGCACTTGGGAGGCTGAGGCAGGAGGATCATTGTCAGTTAAAGACCAGTCTGGGCTACAAAGTGAGCTCAAGGTGAGTTTGAACTGTCTAGTGAGATCTTGTCTCAAAAAGACAAAAAAAAAAAAAAAAAATCAAGAAGCCTTAAAATAGAATTGTGGGGGGAAAGTACATTTGTAGTAATCATACATTGGATTTTGGGTTTTTAGTTTATTGCTCATTTGTCCCTAAAGTTTCTGCTAAATTGGAAAGAAAAGGGGATTCTGTCAATGTTGTCTTACCTAACTAGTTACTGAGAATGAACTATTAAAAATCACTGATTAGCCGGATGTGATGGTGCACTTAGGAGGCTGAGGCAGGCAGATTGTGGCAAGTTCAAGACCAGCCTGGGCTGCATAGCGTAACAGCCTGAACTGCATAGCGAGACTCTGTCTCAAAAAGAAAAAAAAAAAAAATCACTGATTGAAGCTTTGACAACTACCTAGTATGTAAGACAAAGTGCACTTTGATGTCAAAGATGTATCAAGTGACCCTTCCCTAAAAACTTGGAGGTTGTAGTGCTTCAGCTTGTCTTTACCAAAAAGCAAGGTGCCCTCCTAGATATCCTAGGGTGGTTTCTTTTCCCATGGTTTTAATAAGGTTTTAATTTGTTTTTGAGACAGGGCCTCACTATGTAATTCAGGTTGGCCTTAAGCTCATGGAGGTCCTCCAGCTTCAGCCTCCTGAAGGAGACATGGTGTACCACCATGCCTGGCAATAAGCTTTATAAAGTTACATTACCTTTTATTCACTTTATTTTTAAAATATTTATGAACTGAGCTACATCTTCAGCACTTTTTAAAAAATTTTTACTTTTGAGACAGGGTCTTGTTAAATCACTAAGTTGCTGAAGGTGGAGTTGAATTTGTGATCCTTCTACCTCAGCCCCACAGAGTGCTGGAATTATAAGTGTGCACCATCAGCTCCCAGGTGAGCTCCTCTTTTGTTACTATTATTTTTGAGACAGGATCTTGCTTTGTTTTTCAGGCTGACCTAGAACTCACTATGTAGCCCACACTGGCCTAGAGTTTGGAGAGAGCCTCCTGCCTCAGCATCCTAAGTGTTGGGATTACAAGTGTGTCTCACCATGCCCTGCTTGTTGTTTTTTTTTTTTCCTGATTTGTGTAATCAGTATATATTTTACATAATGAAGTGATTGTGGGTCCCCAAATAGTTTTTCCCAAGAGACAAAAGGCTCTGTATCGAACTACATATTCGTAATTCTACATTGATTCCCAGATATCATTTAAGGGTCATGGGACCTCTTTAAGTTTGGTCCTCTTCAAGAGAATAATTAAGTAAAGCCTTTACTTTTTACATTTCTTTAGGTTCAGGGGACATAGTGCTATTGAAGTTAAAGTATCTGATTCTGTTTTCTTTAGCATTCTTGTTTTTATCCATCCTGTTTATTTCTCTGAGTCACAGCTTAGAGTGTTAAGAATAAGGGCCCTGTGTTCTAACGGGAGACTCCAACCTAATCCCCTATTGGTATCAGACACATAAAATGATCCCCTTGAGAAGGAAAAAGAAAATATTGGGCACTTGGCATTGCTTAATTCTCATAATAATTGGTGTGAGTGTTCTGAGGCTTGGAATCGGAAAATGCTCACTCAAAGTGAGAAAATACTAGAGGAAAAAAAGACCTGGGAATGCTTTTTCTAAAGGGAAAGACTTATTTAGGAACAATGAACACATTCATGTGAATATGTGGCTAATGGTGATTTTTAGCTTTTCAGCTTTATTAGTCAGATCTCGGAGACAGTATTTTGTGTGTAAGCACAAACACCTTCCCCAGGGCTTGATTCTTAGAAGCTCAATCTTTTGAGCTCCTTGTTGTGAGTCTAAATCTTGAGGGTAGAGGATTTAGTAGTCTGTCTGTAATCTGTTTATCACTCAGGGAAGTCTTCAAATTGACTGCTAGTGAGTTGTTGAATTCTTCCTAAAACAGTTCCTAGGCAAATTGCATCTCAATCAGTTTAATCCTCTATAGTTTACAATAGTTTACAAGTCTGCTCTGATGAGGGCCAGAGCTAGCTGCCTGCCTGTCTCCCTTTCTCTCTCTCTTTCTGTCTCACTGTCTCTCTCTCTCTCTTTCTGTGTCTCTCTCTTTCTGTCTGTCTGTCTGTCTGTCTGTCTGTCTGTCTGTCTCTCTTTTTGGTATTTTTTAGGCAGGATCTGCCTATGTAGTTCAGGCTGGTCCTATACTCACTTTTTAGCCCAGGCTGCCCTTAAACTTGCAGCCATCTGCTGCTTCAGCCTCCCAGCTGCTGAGATTACAGGTGTGTACCACCACATTCGGTTTATGCCTTTTTAATGTTATTACCCCTTAAGAATCACTGTTGGATGTGCATATATGTTGCTTAGTGTCTCAAAATAAAGGGCCAGAGTGATGTATGCATCTTGCATCACCCAGGAGAATTTAGCCTTTAGTGACTTGTGCCAGCATTGTCGTGAAATTCTCTTTGGATCAAGTGGGGGTTGAGATTGCTTTCCAATTTTAAGATAGCACAGTGTTTGATTATCTTTGGTTTTATAATTAGTAGGGCAGTACACTAATGCATTCATTTTGGAAACAGGCCAATGATAACACTGCCCTTGGGTCTGGAAGGATGGAAAAATAGGACAGAGTAAACAATTGAGGGTATAAATAATGAATCTTCCAACTGAGCCCTGGGAGGGTGAGGGGGATTATCCTCAAAGCTGTTCAATCTGGCAGTGAAAGGGGAGAGGCCATTGAGTTAGTTCCTGAGACTCTGATACTGTGTGCATTATGGGATTGTTAGAGTCACTGAAAGCAAAGTAACCTTTCAGATAAAAATGTGTGTGTATGTGTTGCATGCATGTGCGTGTGGTACTGGGGATTAAACCCAGCATCTTCACACTGAGCTATATCTTCAGCTATTTTTAAAAAGTTTTTGATTGTGAGAGAGTTAAGTTGCTGAGTTGCCCAGGCTGGGCTGGAACTTGAGATCCTCCTGCCTCAACCTCCTGGTGTGCCATTATGCCTAACTCTGATACAAACCTTTAAAATCCCCTCTTTTTGAACAGAAATTCAACTTTGTTCATTTTCTTTTTTAGAATTTTTAGAATATAGGCCTTTGCTTCTTTCTGCAAACCTAATTTTATATGTTAAGTCTAAGAACACTGGACAGTCTTTGGGCATAGCACAGAATTTTAATTATAGATTTCATTATCTGTAAATTTATAAGATTAAAGAGTCTGGGCCTGGCTTAAAGGGATTCTTTGATACCTTGAGTACATATTATGCTTTGAAATTAAATGTGGTTATTATTATAGGGTATAATTATATAACAGCTCTCAAAGGTTATGATAAGTTACTTCTACTCAGGAATCATTTCTAGCTATTACTTTTAGAGTAGTTTTCATCCACTGAATTAAATAAGCATGTGCTTTTTGTTCTTAGTATTTCTCCAAAGTAGGGAAAGCTAATGAATGTCCTGTGAATGGCCAGGTAATGCGGTGATTTGGTAGCAAGGCCAGACCCAGAGTCAAGGTCTTGAAATTCTTTCCTTCTCTGCATATCTAATGTGTGTACTGTATTTTTTGTTTGTTTTTTGAGTCAGGCTCTCACTGTGTGGCCCAGTCTGGCCTCACTCAGAGTGATCAGCCTGCCTCAGCCTCCAGAGTACTGGGATTATAGGTATGCACGATCACCCCCAGCTCTAATGTGTGTGTTTTCTTGAGAAACTTTCAGGGCTGATTTAAAATGATTTGAAGGCTAAGGGTGTATGTAGCTCAGTGGTAGAGTACATGGTTAGCATGTGTGAGGCCCTATGTTCAATCCTGAGAACTGTTAAAAAATTTTTTGTAGTTTTGAAATTCCCTACCTTGAGAGGCCTCTTTTAACTTCTGTGATTGTCAGGAATTCAAAGACTAAAATGGTATTACCAGTCTAGAGAAGAAAGAAGATGATTCAGGGTAAGGTGTTAGAGAAGTAAAAAAGATACAAACCTAAACACAGTACCTTAGACCACTTGGCCAACCTGATGGTGGGTCTAACAGATATAAACCATATTGAAGTTTTATTATATTTTGGTATTGATGGGGTCCAGAAAGAGAACATAGGCTGATTAGATGAAATCTATTAATAGATTGAGTTTGTTCCATTTCAGCCTAGCTGAAAAGGATGAGAGTGTCTTTACCAAGGTGTATTCAGAACTCCTAATTAAAGGTTTGTTGCTGAATAACAAATATAGTCTAGTTTTGATTTTTTTGTTTTTGTTTTTGGTGGTGCTGGTGTACTGATTATTGAACCTAGGGCCTTTGCACTAATCTATATTCCTAGCCCCTTTAAAAAATTTTTTGTTTTGACTGATACACCATGGTATCCCATGGTGTGTTTTCCAGATGCAGCATGTATTGTTATGTTCTCTCTTACCCTTTTTCTCTTTATTTGGCTCAAGCTTGCTTTGCATTGCAGAGCTAGTTTGTCTCCGTACTTGTACTTCTCAAATAAACCTTGCCCCTGCTAAAATATATGTATATGTATATATATTTTTTCTTTTTGTTTGGTTTGCAACAGTGTCTCACTAAATTGCTAAATTGCCCAGTTAGGGCTTGGATTTTCCATTCTCTTGCTTCAACCTTCCAGAATTCTGGGATTACAAGTATGGGTGTACCCAGAAGGCATGAACAGGAAAAGACCACTTTTTTTTTTTTTTGTACTGGGAATTGGACTCATGACCATGCACTTGCAAGGCAGGTGTTTATGCTGCTGAGCTAAATCCCCAGCCGGAAAAGACCACTCTTAAGCCTCAGGACCACTGCTAAGGCTTAAGTACCCAAAGGCCTGAAAACCTGGAGCTATGATGTCTGAGAGCAGAAGATGGACATCCTGGTTGCAGAGGAGATGTATCATTTTTACCTTATTGTACTGAGGTGCTTTGCAGGACTAAGATCCCAAGTAAATCACAAACTAGCTCTTTTCCCTCCTAGTCTCTCCCTTCCCCTCCTCAGTTTCCCTCTTTTCCCCTCCCTTTTCCTTCCCTCCCCTCCCTTTCTCTTTTCTTTTGCAGTACAGGAGATTGAACTCTGGGGTGACAAATACTAAGCAAGTGTTGTGCCAGTGAGCTACATCCTCACCTCTGAAGCATAGCTTCTTTATATACATTTATGTTTGCAAATCAGTCATTATATATGGATGAGCTTGTAGGAGCAAGGCTAAAGAAATAAAACCCTCTTGTAGTATTTGGCTTACCAAAATAAACTCTTCTAACATGTGTTAATAATTATAGCCTTTTGCCAAAATGAAATCCATTTTGAATAGTCAGGTTGTGATTAAAGTAGTGCTGTGGGGGCTAGGGATTTAGCTCAGTGACTTAAGCACCTGCCTTGCAAGCGCCAGGTTGTGAGTTCGATCCCCTGTACAAAAAAAAAAAAAAGGCTCTGCAGTAATTTGGGGCTGGGGATTTAGCTCAGCATCATAAGTGCCTGTCTTGCAAGCACGCAGTTGTGAGTTTGGTCCGTGGTACCTAAAAAATAAAAAAAGGCCTAAATCTAAAGTAGTGCTGCATGTTATCACTTTAAAACTGTAGTTTTAGGGTTAGGGTTATAGTTAGGGTTAGGGACTCAGGATTTCTTTTTTATTTTTTTTATTTTTGAGGCAGGATTTCTTTAAATGCTAGTTGGTAGGACAGTGTTACTTGCTTCTTGTAAGTATGTATGTATGTATGTTCGTTCTTGTGGTCCCAGAGATTGAACTCAAGGTCTTCACACTGAATTATATCTCTAGGACTTTATTTACTTACTTAGTGACAGGGTTTTGCTGTATGTTCCAGGCTGGCCTTGAACACATTATATAGCCCAGGCTGGCCTCAAAGTGGTGGTGATACTTCTGCCTCAGCCTCCTGAGTCTGGGATTACAGATGTGTGCCAACATACCCAGCTCTAATTTTTAACATTTTGAGACGGGACCTCACTAAATTGCTAAATTGTCTGAAGCTGGGTTTGAATTTGTGATTATCCTATCACAGCCTCCCTCAGTACTAGGATCACAGGCTTGTGCCATGATGCTTGGCTATCACTCTTCTTTTGAAGCTCTTCTATGGTTTATTTTAGTGACAATTTTTTTTTTGTACCGGGGATTGAACTCAGAACCTCATGCTTGCCAGGCAGGTGCTTATGCTGCCAAGCTAAATCCCCGGCCTTGTTTGTTATCTCAGAATACAAGTCAAAATACACCTTTTTTAAGGTTCTACATGAAGCTAGGTATGGTGGGGCACAACCTATAAACCTAGCACTCTGGGAGGCAGGACGTATAAGTTCCAACCCAGCCTGGGCAACAACAATTTAACAAGACCCTGTCTCAAAACATATAAAAAGGGCTATCTGTGAGCCAGGCATAGTGGCTCATGCTTGTAATCCCAGCACTCTGGAGGTTGAGACAGGAGAATTGCACAATGTGAAAGCCTCAGATTTAGTTTCCAGTACCCCTTACCCACCCTGCACACAGGAAGGCAGTATTCATGACTGATCACTCTAATTCTTTGCATGTACCAGAGTGCTTTTAAGGATCAATGTTGAGCTGAGTGAAAGTCCGATTTTATTCTATTTGCAGAATTGAGATGATTTAAACAATATCCCTGTTGCTTCAGAGAAGTGTAAGGATTATTAGTCATAAGTTAGATTTTGTGTTCTATTTCTTATAAAAGCTAAAGCACTTTTACCATCGGCATTTTATTTGTCTTCAAAATTGCTATGTAAACTTAAATCTGCACCAAAAGGAAGGAGGTATCAGGACTATGAAATGGCAAAGGCAGCTCATCCCAGGTCACTGTGTACCAATGGAAAAGTCACGTTTCCTGGGTTCCTGAATGGGCTCTCTGTATTACCAAGCTATTCAGCTGGAGTTCTTTTCACTATTATGAAGACATTTTGTAGCTATTAAGGTACTCTTTGCTTTTGCTTATCTCATTCTCCCAGAACATTTTTCATTCAATTGAAAGTAGATCCAGTGGATTAATGAGCAATCTATATCTAGTTTTAACCTGTCTTGCCAGGTTTGCTGTGCATTCACCAAAGTGCTTTTTAAAGGATTTTAGTGCTTGGGCTTCGTACATTTCCTGTGAGGTGTGGTGCAAATGGAGTATGATACTGTCTTAGAATATTTCCCAGAAAGAAAAGGAATATTTCCTTTGAAGATAAGTCCTTTGCTTATTTCCATAGCCCTTGCCGAACTAAGTAGGAACAAGGAGCTTTCACAGCAAACTTTATTTTGATTTTTACCGCATCTCTGAGCTGAACAGATGCCTCAACTGAACTTCTCATTCACAGTATGTTATTGGGGAGAAGTTGTTCTTAGAGCACATAGTAATGTGAAACTGTCCCTCAGCCTGCATTTTTTTTTTTTTTTGCACACTAATTTTATAGTTCTTTAAAAATAATTTTGTTGATTTTCTCCACTTCCCACCAGTCCACACCTGCTGATCTCTGTTTCTCACAG
Source organism: Hydrochoerus hydrochaeris (assembly GCA_004027455.1). Taxonomy (NCBI): domain Eukaryota; kingdom Metazoa; phylum Chordata; class Mammalia; order Rodentia; family Hydrochaeridae; genus Hydrochoerus; species Hydrochoerus hydrochaeris. The sequence continues at coordinate 305,017 of PVLA01000236.1, forward strand.
GTAGTTAAGAAAATACTGTTGCTTAGTCAGGGAATTGCTAATATTCATCAAAGTGAAGAATTATATCAAACAGTGGTCTTTCTGTGCAGACTTATATGACTTTGTTGAATTACTGCTTAAAAGGCTTTCCCACATTACAAAAACAATATTCCACTGTTTGTTTGTTTGTTTTGACACATGCTCTTCATATCTATAGTTCAGATTGGCCTTAAATTTGCAGCAGTCCTCTTGTTGTCTCAGCCTTCCAGAATATAGGATTATAGGTGTGTGCCACCACCACACCTGCACCCCTCTTTTTTTTTTTGTCTTTTTGAGACAGGGTTTCTCTATGCAGTTCAGGCTGGCCTTGAGCTCACTTTGTAGCCCAGGCTGGCCTCGAACTCCAACGATCCTCCTGACTCAGCCTCTCGAGTGCTGGGATTACAGGCATGAGCCACCACGCCTGGCTTGCCCCTCCTTTTTTTAAGACCAGGGTCTTGGGCTGGGGTTTTAGCTCAGTGGCTTAAATGCCTGCTTGGTAAGCATGAGGTCGTGAGTTCGATCCCCGGTACCAAAAAAAAAAAACAAAAACCAAAGACCAGGGTCTCACTATGTATATCAGGCTGGCCCTGGACTCACCATGTGGTTCAGTCTGGCCTTGAACTTGGGGCAGTCCTCCTTGCCTCAGCCTCCTGAGTGCTGAGGATTACAGGGATTACATGATTACATGATGATGCCTGACTCAAAAGAACTCTTTAGCATTTTTTGTAGGACAGGTCTGGTTGAAATAAATTCTCTCAGCTTTTGTTTGGGAGGGTTGAATTTATTAACTAGTTTAAGGGAAAGAATATGAAAAAATTTCAAGGAATTAGGATTAATTTGGCCTAAGTAAGAGAAATGATAAACATAGGCTGTAAATGTGAAAGACCATTATTTAAAGAAAACAGCTAGCTCTTACTCACCTTAAAGAGAAAAAAGGAATAGACTGAAGCTCCTGGACAAGGCATGTCAGACATACAGAAAAATTTCCTGGTTTTAAACATAAACACTGAAACAACTGGCCCAAGGGGGATGGATTTTCAACAGTGGGACTATATGGGAGGCAGTAGTAAAAGTGCAATAGCACAGACCTGTGTCAGAAAACCTGACATACTTTAGGTGCTTCCTAGCTTCATGTATCTAGACTGGTTTCTTACACTGTGTAGTTCCTAGTTTCTGTATCTGTGAAAATGGAATAGTGATACATGCCCAGACTAGCTTATAGGGTATTTGAAAAGATTAAGTGAGAAAGTCAATGTGAAAGCATTCTAGGAATTGTAAAGCTCTCCACAAATGTAAGACATTGTTAATAACTACAAAAATCCTTCATAAGCGATTTAGAGTCATAGAATCTAGAAATTGGATTTAGTAGTGATCTAGTTGGAATTCTTTTTGGTTTTTGAGACAGGGTTTTTATGTAGTTGAGGCTGACTTTAAACTCACTATAGCCCAGACTGGCCTCAAACTGAAGGCAGTTCTTCTGACTCAGCCTCCCGAATGCTGAGATTACAGGTGTGTGCCATCATGACTGGCTTGAGTTTTTTTTTTTTTTTTTGTATCGGGGCTCGAACTTACAACCTCACACTTGTCAGGCAGGCACTAAGCTAAATCTCTGGCCCCTTGAGTTCTTAACTATTGAAAATAAACCATTTTCCCTCATTCTTGATGAGTGGTCATTGCTTTTGCTTCAGTGTTTCTAGTGTTATGCCACTGTTGAATAAGCTCAGATTGTTCTATATGTTCACTTAAAATAGCCTTTCTTCAGATTCTAATTTATTAATCTGTTTTTGATCTTGGGGGTAAGCACTTCTCTCTTTTGTATGAAAGTCCTCTCATGACTGTCTTATTTGAGATCTTTATCATCTTTTGCCTTCATATCATGATAGTCACTTAAACTAGCTTCTGCCATCCCTGGTTTGTTTTTCACACTTACTTAAAATAAGAAATCTGATTTTATTACTCATTAAAACTTACTTCTATCTTCCCATGATTTTCAGTGTAAAATCTAACTAGTAATATAGTTAATCCCTTTTATCATTTTGTTTTGTTCTATTTTTTGTTTTTTGGTATTGGAGATCAGACCCATGACTGCTTTAGCACTGAGCTATATCTGCAGCCCCTTTTATATTTTATTTTTTAATTTCGAGACAGCATCTCACTAAATTGCCCAGGTGAGACTTGCAGTTCATCTGCCTTAGTTTCCCAAAGTACTGAGGCTATAGGCACATGCCATTGAGTTTTTTTTTTTTTAAATTTATTTAACAAAGTCTTGCTATGTAGTCCAGGTTGGCATCAAAAGCACTAGGTAGCCTAGGCTAATCTCAAATCTGAAATCCCCTGATTTAAGCGCCCTAAGTATTGTGACCATAGTGTGCATCACTATGTCTGGCATGTCTGGCTTTTTAAATTTTTTTTGACACAAAGTCTTATGTTATAGTCCAGGCTGCCCTTAACTGTTCGTCCTCCCCCTACTTCAGCCTTTCCAGTGCTTAGTTTAAAAGTGAGTGAGTTTAAAATGGTAAGAACATTGAGAGTGAAACCATCCCAGCTCTATTAATCTGCTATTCTGTTCTAATATGAAATACATCTTGGTGATTCAGGCTGATCTCCAGGTTTTGGGTTTTTTGGCGGAGGGAGGGTTACCAGGAGTCGAACTCACGACGCTCATGCCGCTGAGCTAAATCCTTGGCCCTGATCTCCAGGTTTACATGTGCACCTAATTTTCTACTCTCTATCCCAGATTGTGTGCTTCTTCAACCATGTCATTGAGTTTTACAGCTACGTGGCTTTCATTACACTAGTCTTACCTTTCCATCTCAATCTGATAAATTCTTAGCAACCATACATGGCTTTATTCACATTTTTTTAATCAGGGATTTTTTTTTTTTTTTTTTTGTGGTTGTCACTGAGCATTGAACCCAACAAGGTCTTTGCACTGAGCTAATAGTCCTGTCCTTTTTTTTGGTCAAACTCGTGACTTTGTGCTTGCCAGGTAGGTGTGTGCCACTGAGATAAACCCCCCAGCCGACCTCATCACTTTTTAAAATTTTGAGGCCAGGCATAGTGGCGCATGCCTGTAATCCCAGCATTTAGGAGGCTGAGGCAAGAGGGTTACCATGAGTTTGATCCCAACCAGGGCTACAAAACCAAGTTCAAGGCCAGCCTGCACCTCCTAAATGAAATGCTGCCTCAGAACACACACACACACACACACACACACACACACACACACACACACACACACACACACACACACGGGGTTTTATTTTGACAAGATTGAGCACCTTCTGGGCAGTATGGACATAGAAAAAAGTGTTCATTTTCAGATAGCATTTCCAACTTGGAATCCTGCTTTAGCCTCCCCAGTACTGAGATCACAAGTGGGCATCACTATGCCCTGCTTACTAAGAATTTTGTCATCTTTGTATTCCCAGTAGCATTACCATGGTTTGTGATGTATAATAGGGACTCAGTGAGTGAGAGAGTGAGTGAATGATGCCTCTGCTGCGCAAGGCTTTTATTTATTTAAACAGTTCTCACTGGGTTGCCTGCTGGGCTTGAACTTACAATTCAGCCTCAAACAGCCTCCCCCTCCCATGTTTCTTTGATTATAGGCATGCACCATTGTGCCTGGCTCTTCAGTTTTTTACATCTGGACTGAGCTATTTATATACTTATGTTTCATATCAGTGTTGTTTCTTTCCTGTAGTGCAGGGAGTGAACTCCAGGGCATTTCACCAGAGCATTCTAATGCTGAGCTAAGTATCCCAGGAGATATTATATTTGTTATTGTTGTTTTGAGACAGGGTCTCACTGTATAGTCCAAGCTGGTCTTGAACTTGCCACCCTGCTGTCCCACCTCTTGAATGCTAGGATCACAGGCATGTGCTATCACTCCTGGCTCTTAGCTAAAGTTCTGATTGCCTTAACTTCTGGTCTTCTGTTGCCAGAGGAGAGGTTAGGCTACCTAAGAAAAAATAAGCAAGGATAACACTTCATACCTGCCTTTTCTTTTACCTTCTGTTACTTCAAAAGGGTACCTATCTATTGCCTATTTTACAGGTCACTGTTAATGTAAAAACAAATTTTCCCCTTCTGTAAAATAGAGCAGCTTTCTGAGTTCTACACTATCTTTAGTTTTAGGTTCCTAGAGCTGTAGATACAGTTGAAAAGGAAGGAATCTGGTATTAACTTCCAAAGGAATGGGCATAGTTCTTGAGTAGAAGAGATAAATCAAATCAGGCAACAGAAATCTATCAAATCCCAAGTCCATTCAAATGTGATTTAATATTTGTTATTGAAGCAAGTATGTAATGTTGTCTGCATGTCTAAAAATGAGATTACTCAGGATTCCTTTTTTGGTTTTGAGACAGGGTCTCACTATGTAGTACAAGATGGCTTCGAACTTGCTTATGTAGCCCAGGCTGGTGTCAAACTCACCACCATCCTCCTGCCTCAGTCTCCTGAGTGCTGGGATTATAGGCATGTGCCACCGTGCCCAACTCTTGGAATTCTCTTAAACAAGAGGAATTCTCTTAAATGAAGATAAATTATTAGTATAATGGTAGCTTCTAACCTTGCATAATATTTCTTCTTACTAGCACATGCCAGTGACATAGAGGGCATATATAGTGTCAGTCATGGAGATAAGTCCACAGTTTCTTAGTTAGGAGGTCCAGAGGGAAATTAATAATTCTCAGCAACCTTCTGGCTTAATGGGGTTGGTTATTTGTTAAAATGGACCTTTATCATAGGAAGCACTGGTTAATGATTTTTCTCCAGGTCTGACATGTTGACATTAGCTGGAATTGCAGAGTGATTTACAGTGGAGAAACCATGAGAGCAATTTCATGTTTGTCCACAAATTATCATTAGCTGTTTGATGTGCTATCAGGTAGAAGGAGCAAAAGAATGGGCTTTTTGCCAATTGCAGCTTCTCTCCGATTAGGGCATTAGTTCAATTATGTCCAATTAACTTTTATTGCAGATAGTGGTGATAATTATTTGTAAGACAGTTTTTGGCTGCAGTTATCCCAAGGCTGAAGTATGAACTTGATGGATTTTAATAGACAGTATGACATATTTTACTCTCTCCACTGCAGTCATTTCTTTTGCAAACCTCTTTTAGACAAGAGGTCAAAGCATTGTAAAAATCTGTCTCACAGTTAAAGCATATTATCCTTCTTTTGAAGAGCTGTATAAGATCATATTTTAAAAGAATCTATTAGGAACAGCTTTTATGGCTTTTATGTTCTGTGAGCCTACCCTTGAGTTCACTGCTACTTGTCATAAAGAGAATAGACCAAGAAGATGTGGCTCAGTGATAGAGTTCTAGCCTTGCATGCACAAAGCTCTGGGTTCGATTCCCAGCACCACACACACAAATACACACACCAAAAAAAGAATAGGCCAAGATAACTAAATACCATTCACAACAGTATCTGCTAACTGTAAAATTATAGTAATTGGCAAGGTGAAGTCTGGTTTCTGGTTTGTTTATATATATTTTGGTGTTATGGATTGAACCCAGGACTGCCTTGCACATGCTAGGGAGGCAAAGCACTCTGCCACTGAGCTAACAGCTCTACTTTTTCTGGTTTGTATTTTCTAAGTGCAAAAGAAAACTTTGAATCTATGGCCATACTATCCTAAATGTGCCTGATCGTGTCTAATCTGAAAGCTAAGTAGGGTCAGTCCTGGTTAGTGCATAGATGGGAGAAATTTTATAGTTTGGACACTTTTGTCTATTTTTTGTTTATTGAGACAGGATCTCACTTTGTAGTTCAGGTGGACTTTGAATTCACTGTGTAGCCCAGACTGTCCTTGACCTCATGATGATCATCCTGCCTCAGCTTCTCAAGTGCTGGAATTACAGGTATGCACCACCACACCCAGTGGATATTTTTAAAATAAAAAATGCACACCTGGAATCCTAGCACTTGGGTGGCTGAGGCAGGAGGATCACTGTGAGTTCAAGGCCAGCCTGGGCTACAAAGTTGAGTTTAAGGCCAGCCTGAACTACATAGGAAAATTCTGTGTCAAGACAAAACCAAAACATAATAAATTCACAAGTAGTAGGATGTGGAAAGCGAATATAGCTCAGTGGCACAGCACCTGCCTGACAGGTGGGAGGTTTAAGTTATTCCTGGTACCAAAAAAATAATAATAAAAAGACAGGATGCTAAGGACATTTAGTTCTATAGGGACTTTAGTTGGTGTTGCTTGTTTGTTTTTGTCTTTTGAGACAGGGTTTTGGGGACTCGTTTAGGCCATGTTGAATTTGTAATCCTGCTGCCTTAGTCTCTTTAGCAACTCAGATTATAGATGTATGTATGACCGCACCTGGCTAGAATGCATATAAAATTGCAAATATCTTTAGAAGCAGTCCTTACTTTAGGTGGAGAAAGAGGGCTAGAAAGAAGAGAAATAGCTAATATGTTGATACATACAATGCCTGAACTCTTGCTACTCAAGAGGCCGAGACAGGAAGATCACAAGTTTGAAGCCAGTCTGGATAATTGAGCAGGACCCTGTCTCAAAATAAAAATTAGCAAGTTGGGGATGGTCAGTGACAACCACTCCCTAGCATGTGCAAGGTTCCAGGTTTGATTTCCAGCAACACACACACACACACACACACACACACGTGTACAGAGAGGGAGAGAGAGAAAAAGAAATAGTTTTTATCTGAACATCACTGTTAGGTCCCTTGACTGTTTTTCTTTAAACTTTGCCTTCATTATTATCTGATGGCTACCTTGCAAAATAAATGGGTTTATAACCACAATCTTGGTTCATTAAAATGCTAAAGAAGCCTGGTGTGGTGGTGCACACCTGTAATCCCAGTACTCAGGAGGCTGAGACAGGAGGATCACTGAGAATTCAAGACCAGCCTGGGCTACAAAGTGAGCTCAAAGGCCAGTTTAACTGCATAGTGAGACTCTGTCTCAAAAAAAAACAAAGCAAAAAAAGCAAAAGACAAAGTCTTTTGGTGGTGCTGTAATCCCAGCAATCTGGGAGGCTGAGGCAGGAAGTTCACAATTTTGAGCCCAGCCTAAGCAATTTAGTGATACCTGGTCTCTAAAAAAAGAATTATTTGAAAAGAGCTGGGGTGTGTAGCTTGGTGTGAAGGCTCTCAGTCAAATTCCCAGTACCAAAACCAGTCAAACAAAGCAAAAGACAGAGGTTGAATAGGATGCTGTTTCTTAATGTCCGGGTGACTTGCTGCTGCTTCCTTCCAGATGTTGCTTGCCTTAGTGTTCTTTGTTGCTGTCTTGCTAAGGGTTTATCAGTTTCCTTGCATCTCTTCATGGACATGGCTACTTAAAAAATTTGGTTGAGAAGTTGTCAGGGAGTTTAGCAGTGTATTTTAAGAGCCTGTCGTTAGTATTTGTTTAAAGTCAGGGAATTAAATAACATTTAGGACTGCTTGGAGAAGGCCCTTGACATACTCATTGTTCCTTCAAAACGTCTCACTCACAGTAAACAGGAAAGAGGAAAAGGGAAGTAATAAACATGGTCCCTGTATTCTTTTAAAGCTCTTCATTGGTTGTTACTGAAAACCCTTGTGTTGTAGAGTAACCAAGACTGCTGGCCAGCTGCTGTTAGTATGAAAGTGGAGAAGTGGGTACAAGGGGGTACTTTTCAGGAAATCAGAAATAAAGCTTAAGATAGATACATTTGATACTTTTTGAGTAATAGAGTTTCAAAACTCTTTTTAACTCAGAGTGTATCTTACAAAACTTTCAGTAGAGTATAGGGAAATTTGCATACTATTTAATGAGATTCTGGGTTTGTATTTAAAAGGAGGGACCTCTAAAAACTTACTAAAATGTGAGAGTTGAAGGTATAGCTCATTGGTACAGTACTTGCCCAGCAAGTATGCAGCCCCAGATTTAGACCTCAGCATGGCCAAAAGGAAAACACCAAAAAAAATAAACAGTGGCATCAACAGAAAGGCAAGTAGAGATAACACTGATTCTCAGGTGTAAAGAAAAGATCCAGCTGGTTGTAGTAGCCTGTACACACCTGTAATCCCCAGCACTCTGGGTTATGGCATATATAGTAATAACCGAGCTGGCAGATTGAAGCAGGGGGATCATAAGTTTGAGGTAACCTGGGCAGTTTAGCGAGACTTTGTATCAAATTTTTTTAAAAAATTAGCAATTTAGGAATATAGCTTAGTGCCAGGCTGTGGGTTTTTATGGGTTTTGTTTTGGAGACAGAGTCTCACAGTAGCCCAGGCTGGCCTTGAATTTGCAGTGATCCTGTCTCTGCCTCCAGTTGAATTTTTAATTTGATTAAAATTGTATACGGTATAGCTAAAATATGATGTTTTGAAATATATACACATTGTTGAATGACAAAATTGAGCAAGTCAACATGTATACTGTGTCACATACTTAACACCTTCTGTGGAGAGAATACTTATAGCCTGCTCTCAGTGACTTTCAAGTTTACGAAACTTTGTTACCTGTAGTCATCATAGGTATTCACTACAGGTTCACTATTGTACAATAGAACTGTTAAACTTACTGTTTCTGTTTAATTGAAATTTTGTATCCTTTGACCCACATCCCCCTAATCCTTTTTCCCTTTCCAGCCCATCTCTCTGCTGTTATAGGTTTAACCTTTTTAGATTATTCGACATACAAGTGAAATCCTGCAGTGTTTTTCGAGAGACAGTAGTTCACTATGTAGTTCAGGGTCCCCTCAAACTCACCGTATAGCCCAGGCTGACCTCAAATTTACAGAGATCCTCCTTGGCCCCACATTTTCTTTATTCTTTCATCCATTGATGTACACTGGTTGAGTCTGTATTTTAGCTGTTATGAATTGTTTCTTGAGAATTATGGCAGTGCGTGTATATCTTTGACATATCAATTCCTTTTCCTTTGGATACATACCCAGTGTGTATCCATATATGGAACTGCTAGATCATATGGTAGTTTTATTTTTAAATTTCTTTGTTTTCTTTTGGGGGGAGGGAGTGGTACCAGGAATTGAACTGGGGATCTCACACTGTGTTTTCTTTTTTCTTTTTTTTTTTTTTTTGGTACCAGAGATCAAACTCATGACCTTGCCAGGCAGATGCTTATGCTGCTGTGAGCTAAATCCCCGGTCTGTGTTTTCATTTTTGAGGTGAGATTTCCCTAGTTTGCCCGGGATGGCCTTGAATTTACAGTCCTTCTGTCCCAGGCCCCCCAGGTAGCTGGGATTACATGTGCATACCATACAGGCAGCCATATTGTTTAATTTTTTGAGGAACCTCCATAGGCTGAACTAATTCACATTCCCACCAACAACGTGCAGTTTTCCTTTCTCTACATCCTTACCAATACTTGTGTTCTTTCATCTTTTTATTCATTTTATTTATGTTTGTCTTTTTGCGACAGAGTTTCACTGTGCAGTTCAGGCTATCCCTGAACTCACTTTGTAGCCCAGGCTGGCCTCAGACTCCCAACAGTCCTGCCCAGCCTCTTGAGTGCTGCTATACCCAGCCTTCAGCCTCATCTTTTTGATAATAAACATTCTAACAGGTTGAAAGATGCTTCATTATGATTTTAATTGGCATTTCCCCAGTATTATTGCTGTTGAGCATGTTTTCATATACCTATTGCACATTTTGGGTTTTTTTGAGAAATGTGTATATGAAGACACTCTTTTGTGTTTTTTGTTGTTTTAGTTTTTAAGATGGGGTCTCACTGAAATGTGTAGTCCTCCTGCCGTAGCCCCCTGAGTAGCTGGGATTATAGGCATGCAACACTACACCCAATTATTGTCCTCATTTTTAAATTGAATTGTTTTATTGCTTTGTTTTTTAATTGCAATTGAATTGAGTTCCCTATATATTTTGAGTATTAACCCCTAATCAGTTGTTTTTTTTGTTGTTGTTTTTTCTGTATCAGATATTTGCCTTGGTAATATTTTTTTCCATTTCATAGCTCATTGTGTTGTGTTCTTTATATTGCAAAAGCTTTCTCAGTTTGATGTAATCCAAGTTTTCTTCTTGTTTTTGTCTTTTTTGGGAGGGTAGAGTACAGGGTGGAATCGAACTCAGGGCCCCACACTTGCCAGGCAGACACTGTGCCACTGAGCTATATCCCTGGGTCCTTGTTTTTGTCTTTTTGAGGCAGGGATTTGCTACGCAGTTCAGGTTGGCCTTGAACTCAACAGGGATCCTCTTGCCTCAGTCTTCTGAGTGCTGGGATTGCAGGCATATGCTACAACACCCAGCTCAATCCAGTTCATTTATTTACTTATGTTTTTGGTCTGCTATCCCCCCAAAAAATCATCAGCCAATTACATGGAGATTTTCCTTTGTTTTCTTCTAGGAGTTTTACAGTTTCTAGTCTTAAATTTTATTTATTTATTTATTTTGTGCCAGGAATCAAACTCAAAACCTTGTGTTTGCCAAACAGACACTTATACCATTGAGCCATATCCCAGGCACCCCCATCTTAAATTTTATTTCATTTATTTTTTTTAAGCCTCATGTGTGAGATAGATAGATAGATAGATAGATAGATAGATAGATAGATAGATAGATTTTTTTTTTTTTTTTTTGTACTGGAAATCAAACTTAGGACCTTGCACTTGCCAGGCAGGCACTATGCCACTGAGCTGTATTCCCAACTCTTAAATTTATTTGTGTTGGGCCGGGGGATTTAGCTCAGTGGTATAAGCTCCTGCCTAGCAAGCATGAGGTTACGAGTTCAATCCCTGGTCCAAAAAAAAAAGTCTTATTTGTGTCATTTTCCCCAATTTTCTTCATCAGTATTTTATAGTTTTCAGTATACATGTACAAGTTGTCTTCTGCTTCTCTGGTTACTTTTATTTATAAGGGATTTTTCAGGGTAGCAATTGTAAATGAGATTATTTTCTTGATTTTTTTTCCCCCAGATCATTCATTGTTATGGTGTAAAAATTTGCTGATTTTTGTACATTGATTTTTTTTTTTTAGATTCTCTAATTTTAATTCCTTTTTCTGACTTTTGGGGGGGGCAGTCTTTAGAGTTTTCTGTATATATAAAGCTATGTCATTTGCAAACAGTTTTACCTTTTCTTTTCCACCTTTGATGATTTTTAATTTCATTTTATTAGTGTGATAGAAGGTGTTATTTTAAAAAATACAGTGTGGAGCCAGGGATTTAGCTCAGTGGCATAAGTACCTGCCTTGCAAGTGCTAGGTCATGAGTTCAATCCCCAGTACCAAAAAAAGAGAAAGAAAAATACAGTGTGTATTTAAACAAAAAACTTATTACAAAAAAAAAAGGATGTAAAAAGCTTTGAGCCAGGGGTTTAGCTCAGTGGCATAAGTGCCTACCTGGCAAGCATGAGGTTGTGAGTTCAATCCCCAGCACCAAAAAAAAAAAAAAAGATGTAAAAAAACTTATTACAGTAAAAAATTCATTGCTTTTAGTTCCCCTCAGAATATTCTCCCTTCTTCAAACACAAGTATCCCATCCTTCTTGCCACTTACTGAAGTGGTTTTTGAAAGTTCTCTTTCATGAATGTCTTTAGTTCTTCTGTGATGTCTGTCTTGATGTCCTGAATCAATTCAAAACATTTACTTTTTATAGTCAATTTGACTTTGGGGAACAGCCAGAGGTCTCATGGTCCCAGATGTGGCAAATAAAGTGGATGGAAAATTAACTACCTTAGTGTTTTTACCACTTAGCCTTGTAGCATTCACTATATTTTTGATCATAGCTCATAACACTCTTCTAAGAATGTCTTACTATAACTGCTTTAGAAAGTGCCACCCCAAACACACACACAAATAAAGAAAAAAAGTGGCAAGAATGAGGGCATAAGTATGTTCAGACAGGAGGGACTATTTTGAGGAGGGTTAATGGCAATGTGTCTTTCACTGTCTTTTTTCTTTTCTTTCTTTTTTTTTTTGGTGCCAGGAGTCGCATTCTTGACCTCGCACTTGCCAGGCAGACACTATGCTGCTGAGCTGTATCCCTGGCCTTTTTGTTGAGACAGGATCTCACTATGTAGCCCAGGTGGCCTTGAATTCACAGTGCTTTTCCTGCCTCTGCCTCCCAAATGCTGGGATTACAGATTTGCCACCACGAGCTTAATGTAGAAATTAAAAAAAAATTTTTTTTAAATGCCAGCCAGGCATAGTGGTACACGCCTGTAATCCCAACATTCAGGAGGCTGAGGCAGGAGGATCATTGTGAGTTCAATACCAGCCTGGGCTGCATAGTGAGTTCAAGACCACCCTAACTGTGTAGTGAGACCTTGTTTCAAAAAGACAAAAAAAAATTTTTTTAAACACCGTATTTTTAGATCATCTCTTCTATGAGCTGAAGGCTTATCATACATAGTCTTTATTGTATTGAGATACATTCATTCTGTAAAACATGGAACACTTCACAGATTTGCATATCCTACTTGTCCAGGAGCCATGATAATCTCTGTATTGTTCTAATTTTAAGCATATCTGCTACCAAAGCAAGCACAGTGTTAAATTTTATCAGGTGATTTTTATTTTCCTATTGATATGATAGGATATTTGTCTGCCATTGTGTTAACGTAGCTCACTACATATATAGATTTTTTGGTGTCTGAAACAGTCTTGCTATATAGATCAGGCTGGTTTTAAATTTGTGGTGATCCTTCTGCCACAGCCTCTCAAATGCTGGGATTACAGGTGTGTGGCCCCAAGCCTGGTTTACATCTTTTAGATAAATCCTGGTGACTCTTTGTTTTTATTTTTTTAGTTGAGACAGGGTCTCATTGTTCAAGACTGGCCTTGAATTTGAGGTGATCTTGCTGCCTCAACCTCCTGATACTAGGGATTATAGGCATGTGCCATCATACTCAGTTTTCAATCCTTTTATCTGTATAGTTTTTTTGTTATGTTTTGGTTTGGTTAGGTTTTTGGTTTTTTGAGAGAGGATTTCTTTATGCGGTGCAAGGTAGCCTTGAACTCTATGTAGCCCAGGGTGGCCTTGAACTTGTAGCCATCCTCCTGCTTCAGCCTCTCAGGTGCTGCCACCACCATGACTGGTTCTAGTGATCCTTTTAATGTGTTGCTAAATTCACTTTGGTTTTTAGGATACTAAGAGTTGAACCAGGGCCTTCATATTGAGCTATTCCTTAGGCCATTTTTGTATTTTTTAATTTTGAGACATTGTCTTGCTAAAGTTGCCTAGGCTGGGTTTAAATTTGTAATCCTCCTGCCTCAGCCTCCCAGAGTGCTGGGATCATAGGTGTGCTGTGCATCACTATGCTCAGCTTTCCTTTTTTGATACAAGATCTGTGTTCATCAAGTTGGCTTTTTTTTTTTTTTTTTTTTCAGACAGGGTCTTGCTATGTAGCCCAGGCTGATCTCAAACTCCTGCCTCAGTCTCCTGAGTGCTGGAATTACAAGTGTGTACCACCACACCTGGCTCCAGGCTGGTTTAGAACTCATAATTATTTCAGTGTCCATAGCACTGAGAAATTTATTGATACTTTACTGAGGATTTTTGCATATATATATAATTTATTATCTGTTTATCAAGGAATTTTCTTATGTTCTTCTCTTATTTCACTATCAAGTTAGTGCTAGCCTCATCAAACGAATTTGGAAATAGTTCCTCTTCATTTTTGGGGGAAGAATTTAAAAAGGATTGGTACTAGTTGTTCTTTTACTATTTGATAGAATTCTGGTCACTTGTTCTCAGTGTCTTGAGGAAATTTCTACCTAGTCTGACAACTCTCCTTGTAATTATCAATGTGATTAAATGCAAAAGTCACTGTGCCCTTCTGAGATAGTTCAGCTTGAGTTATAGTGAGCCCATTACGATGACCTTGCACTTGCCAGGTAGGCACTTACACCACTAGGCTAAATCCCCAGCCTCCCTTATCCACATTTTTAAGAACACTTATTTTTTATTCAGGAATTAAAGCACAGAAACTTCCGGGGCGTAGTGGCACATGCCTGTAATCCCAGGATTTGGGAGGCTGAGACAGGAGGATTGTAGCAAGTTTGAGACCAGCCTAGGCTACAAGGTGAGCTCAAGGCCAGTTTGAACTGCATAGTGAAACCCTAACTCAAAAAGACAAAAAAAAGGGCTGGGGATTTAGCTCAGTGGCATAAGTGCCTGCCTTGCAAGTGTGAAGTCGTGAGTTCTATCTCCGGTACCAAAAAAATAAATAAAGTACAGAAACAAAATAATACTTTGGTTGGCAGCAATAGGGGTAATAATTCTTTTAGTATTTTGCTCTTACATGTATATTTTTACTTGATAGTAATTATAATTTACATAATTTTATTTCTTACATTTTATATTTCAAGCATTTCACATTATCTCATGAGCTTAAGAAATAATTATATAATTTTTTGTGAAGTATTTCACATTCTATGCACTAAAAAAATTATATAATAGACTCTGCCTATCCACCTGGGTCCTGAAGGTTCTGAACTCTGCCCAGCCAGGTGTAAGGCCCCGGCACCACACACAAGGGATGCGTCTGAGCTCTGCTCAACCCAGTGTCCCAGCACAATCCATCAGGAATACCTGACCAGCTTCACAGGTCACAAAGGTGCGAAGCCTAGCCAGGCCAGAGCCCCAGAACTGCCCATCAGGGAGTGACCAACCTAGCTGACGGGTCTTGGAGAATTTGAACTCTGTCCATCAGAGCACAAGGCTCCAGCTCCATAGTTCAGAGGTGTAGCCCAGCTAGCGACTTACTTGGTGAGTCCTGAAGGTTGCAAACTCTACCAGCCCCAGAACCATACTCTGGGGGTGCGTCTGTGCTAGCTGCATAAGGATTTGAGCTCTGCCCATCCCAGCGTCCCAGAGCAACCCAGTGCAGTACATCAGGGAAACACCCAGCCAGCCTCACAGGCCACAGAGCATAAGTCACCAGTGCCATAGTTTGGGGGTGTGCCCCAGCTAGCCACAGGGATATCGGAGGATTGAAGCTCTGCCCAGGGCAGTGTTTCATGCAGTCCATTGGGAAGATGCCTGGCCAGCCACACGGGTTCCAGAGGAAAATGACAAAATGAAAGAGCAAGATGCAGTCTCAGTCCTCCTGCCCACCAAGAATAAACCCAAGAGACACTGAAATGGAAAACACTGGAAGTCACTTAACTGAATTTTCTGAAATGATAGCAACTAAACTAAAGAAACAACTCCATGGAGCTATAGAAGAAATCAGATCAGAAATAATCTCTCAGGTAAACAACAGAATGACAAACATTATGAAAGTAATGTGTGTATCTAAAGAAGATCTACATAAAAAAAAATAGGGGAACATCAGAAAATGATGGAAACCTTGAATGAACAGTATAAGACAATTAGAATGCATGAAACATTCAAAGGGATATTCAGGAAGTTACAAATTCCATTGAAAACTGGCAAAACCATTTGAATGAAGCTGAAGATAGACTCAGACCTTGAAGACAGAATGAAAGATTACAACAATGAAAGGAAAGATCTCTTAAAAATAACAAGGAACCAGGAAACAACAATTCAAGAGTTGCAAGATGATGGAAAGAGAAACAAAATACACTGATAGGTGTCAATGAAAAAGCAGGTGTCAACTCAAATGACATACAAAGACTATTTATAGAAATAATAGCAAAAAATTTTCCAAACATGGGAAGAGAATCTGATAAACAGATAAGTGAGGCATACTGAACACCACACCAGTTAACCATAACTGAAATAAATCTTCACCCAGACATATAATAATTAGGATATCAGAAATTCAGCACAAGAACAGAATACTAAAAGCTGTCAGAGAAAAGAAACAGATCACCTATAAAGAAAAGCCTATCAGAATCCCAGCAGACTTCTCAACACAAACCTTCAAGTCAAGAAGAGCTTGGAGTGAGTATTTCAGGTCCTAAAAGAAAATAACTTTCAACTCAGATTGATGTTCCCTGCAAAACTATCTTTGAAAATTGATGGAGAAATAAGATACTTCCACAACAAAGAACAACTGAAAAAATTCATGACCACCAAACCAACACTACAAAGAGTTACTGAATGACACTCTAGAAAGACAAAGATAACTACAATCTCAACAACAACAATAGAAGGAAACCACTAAGCAGGGCAAACAATTAAACAGAAAAAGTAGCAAACCAACAACAGAAAGATAACATGACAGTGATAAGTCAGTGCATATCAGTTACATCAATGTAAATGGTCTCAATTCACCAATAAAAAGAAACTGGCAGAGTAGGTCAAGAAACAAAATCCAAGGGCTGGGGATTTAGCTCAGCGGCATAAGTGCTTGCCTTGCAAACACAAGGTTGTGAGTTCAGTCCCTAGTACCAAAAAAAAAAAAAAAATCCATCAATATGCTGTGTACAACAAACACATTTAACTCAGAAGGAAATTCATAGACTAAAATTCAAAGGGTATAAAACAATACTCCATGTAACAGGAACCCAGAAAAAAGCAAGGGTACCTACTCTGTTTGCAGACAATGTAAACTTCAAACCAAGAATGATCAAAAGAGATAAAGAAGGGCCAGGGATTTAGCTCAGTGGCTTAAGTGCCTGCCTGGCAAGCACAAGGTCGTGAGTTAGATCCCCGGTACCAAAAAAAAAAAAAAAAAGATAAAGAAGATCACTACATATTTGTTAGGGGAAAACTTGAAGAGAAAGAGATTACAATCATAAATATATATAGCACTAAATATGGGAGCATCCAACTATATAAGATAAATCTTGATAGAAATGAAAATCAAATAATAATACAGTTATAACAGGTACCTTAACACCCCATTGTCACAAAGAGACAAATCAACCAAACAAAAAATCAGCAAAGAGATAACAAAACTGAATCAAACTTATGAATAAATGGACCTAGTAGAAGCGTACCAAGTGTTCTACCAGTAACATCAGAATATCCATTCTTCTTAGCTGCACATGGCTCATTATGTAAAATAGATCATATACTAGCCCACAGAACATGCTTAAGTAAATGCAAAGGAATTGAAATAATTCCATCCATATTATCTGACCATAGTGCAATAAAATTGGAAATTAATCACAAAAAACCCCACAAGAACCCAATAAACATGTGCAAATTAAATGACACTCCCAAACAACCAATGGGTCACAGAAGAAATTAAAGAAGTTAAACAATATTTGCAATCAAACAAAAGTGCAAATACAAATTACTGGAACCTATGCAACACAAAGCAATCCTCAGAGGGAAATTTATAGAACTGAACTCCCACATAAGGAAAATAGAATGAACACAAATAATCTAATGCTGCACCTTGAACTTCTAGGAAAAAAAGAGTAAGTCAAGCCCAAAGCCAAAAGAAGGAAGCAAATTATAAAGATCAGAGCAACAATTAATACAATAAAAACTAAGAAAACAATACAAAGAATTAATGAATTGAAGATTTGGTTCTTTAAAAGAATAAATAAAATTGATAGACCCCCTAGGCAACCTTATCAAAAAGTGGAAAGAAAAACCTCAAATCCACACAATAAGAAATAAAAAGGGTGGAATCACTACAGACCCTGTGGAAATACAGAAGATCAATACCTGCTTCAAAACCTTTACTCTCATAGGTTCAATAACACAGAAGAAATGGACAGATTCCTAGAAACATATGTATTACCAAAGCTAAATCAAGAAGATGTAAAACTCCTGAATATCCCAATTTCACTTAATGAAATTGAAAATGTAATTAGAACTTTACCAACAAAGAAAAGCCTAAGTCCTGATGTATTCACTGCTGACTTCTACAAGAAATTTAGAGAAGACTTAATGCCAGCACTCTTCAAACTCTTCAGTGAAATAGAAAGGGAAGCAGGTTTCCCTGACTCTTTGCATTACCCTAATATCAAAACCAGAGAAAAAGTCAACCAAAAAAGAAAATTACAGGCCAATCTCTTTAATGAACATAGATGCAAAAATCCTCAACAAAATACTGGCAAATAGAACACAATAGGTCATCAAGAAGATCATACACCATGATCAAGTGGGATTCATCCCAGGAATGCAGGGGTGGTTCAACACACACAAATCAATAAGCATAATACACCATAACAACAGAGCAAAGGACAGGAAAAACTTTTGAAAAATCCAACACTCATTCATGATAAAAACCCTACAGAAAATCAGAATAGATGATCTTTACCTCAATTTGATAAAAGCCATATATAACACACCAGCAGCCAACATCTTACTAAATGGACAAAAACTGAAAACTTTCAATCTAAAATCAGGAACAAGACAAAGATTTCCACTATCGCCACTCTTATTCAATAACGGAAACATTAGAGCAGTTAGACAAAAGAGAGAAATAAAAGGAGTAAGGATAGGAAAGGAAGAAATTGGATTATTATTTGCAGGTGGTATGATACTCTACATAGAAGACCCCTGAAACTCCATTGAAAGACTTCTAGATATAATAACCAGATTTAGTAATGTAGCTGGATACAAGGTCAACACTCAGCAATCGATAACATTCTTTTTTTTTTTTTTTTGGTACTGAGGATTGAACTCACAACCTTGTACTTGCCAGGCAGGCGCTTATGCCACTGAGCTAAATCCCCAGCCCTCAATAGCATTCTTGTACACAAAACAACAGATTCACTGAGAAAAATATAGTGTCCAAAAAAATGATATACTTAGGAATCAATCTAACAAGGAAGTAAAAGATTTATATAGTGAAAATTACATTATTCTGAAAAAGGAAATTGAGGATTTCAGAAATGGAAAGACATTCCCTTTTTATTGATAGGAAGAACAACCATTGTGAAAATGGCCATTCTCCCAAAATTGATTTAGTGCAATTCCAATGAAAATACCATTCACATACCTCACAAGATCTAGAGAAATCGTCCCTAAAATTCATCTGGAACCAGAAGAAACCTAGAATAGCAAAGGCAGTTCTGGGCAACAAAGGTGTAAAGCAGGAGGCATCACAATTCCTTACTTGAAGTTATATTAAAAAGCTACTGTGATAAAATCTGCACAGTACTGGGATAAAAACAGACCTGAAGATCAGTGGACTAGGTTAGAAGATACAGCAACAACTGCAAACACACTCAACCACCTCATCTTTGATAATGAGGCCAAAAGTGGTACACTGGAAGAAAGATAGTGTCTTTAATAAGTGGTGCTGGAAAAACTGGCTTTCCACATGGCTGAAAACTAAAACTAGATCCATGTCCATCACCGTGCACTAAAGAAAAAAATGGGTCAGAGATCTGAATATTAGAAACACTAAATCTGCTGGCAGACAAAATAGGTAAAAATCTTGACTACATAGGAGTAGGCAGAGAATTCATGAACAAAAATCAGACTGCACAGGAAATTCCAGAATCAGCAACTGGGATCTCATTAACAAGTTTTTGCATGTCAAAAGAAATCTCCAGCAGAGTGAAAAGAAAACCTTTAAGTTGGGAGACTATCTTAGTCAACTCCCTCAGACAAAGGACTTCTATCTAGAACATACAAAAAAATTAAAATTTCTAAAAATCAAGGACCCAACCCAGAAATGGGCATCTGAGATGAATACACACTTCTCAGATGAAGAAATACAAATGGCAAATAAATATATGAAAATACATTCAACATGAATGGTCATTCTGGAAATGCAAATTAAAACAACACTGAGATACCATCTCACCCCAGAAAGAATGACCAAGATCAAGAAATCAACCAACAGCAAATACTGGAGGGGCTGTGGGGAAAAAGGAACCCTTCTCCACTGTTGGTGGGAATGTTGGCTGGTGCAACCACTGTGGAAATCAGTGTGGAGACTCTTCAAAAAGCTAGGATTAGAGATTCAATTTGACTCAGCTCTCCCACTTTGGGCATTTTCCCAGAAGAATTGAAAATATACCACAGCGATATATATGTACCATGTTTATAGCAACCCAATTTGTAATAGCCAAATCCATAGAAACAGCCCAAGTGCCCCTCAGTCAAAGAATGGATAAAAAAGATATGGTATTTTTATCCAATGGAGTACTATTACTCAGCTATAAAGAAAGATTGCATTGAGGGTTTTTTTGTTTTTTTGTTTTTTTTTTCTTTTTGAGACAGAGTCTCTCTATGCAGTTCAGGCTGGCCTTGAGCTCACCTTGTAGCCCAAGCTAGTCTTGAACTCGAAATGGTCCTCCTGACTCAGCCTCCTGAATGCTGGAATTACAGATATGAGCCACCAACGCCCGGCTTGCATTGAGAATTTTATAAGTAAATGGATGTGACTTGAGACCATACTCATAAGTGAAATAAATCAAACATGTAAATACCATATTGCCTCCCTATGTAAGAAACTGAAAAAGTATGTATGATCCAATATGATCCAAAATCTACAATAAATACCTTGTAAGGGTAAAAAACTGCTCAAAGAGGAAAAGTAATTGGGATAGGGGAAAGGAGGAAAGGAAAAGACGTGTGTGTGAGAGAGAGAAAGGTAGCTAAATGACTACTAATTGTATTAGCTATTGAAAGAACAGTAGTTACTCATATGATTAGATCTGTTTCATATGTCTATATGTTATTCTAAGCAACCCTTTTGGAGATAACAGTATACAATATTACAACCGTTTTCAAATTTCTATCATCTTGTTTTGTGAACTTGTACTGTTATTGTATTGGGTTTGTTGTTGTCTGTTTGTCTCTTTTTTTCATTTTTCTTTTCTGTGTCTTTTTTCTCTTAAGAAAATTATATAAGATTTTATAAAGTAGATGAAGCCTGCTGGGTATGATGGTGCATGTCTGTAATCCAGCACTCAGAAGGCTACTGAGGCAGGAGGATTGCTGTGAATTTGCCAGCCCGCACTACATAGTGATGCCCTGCCTCAAAAAAAAGTTGATGAACCTCTGTTTAATGATTCCTTTTTAAATGTTATTTTATTTTTGCCCTCAACTTTTCTAAGTAATACTACACTAGTCATATCTATGCATATAGATTTTTTTTCTTGTTTTTTTGTAATGGTTTCCTTAAGGTTTTTTTTTTTTAATTGGTGCATATTAGCAGTATGGAATAATGAAATTCATTTTGGTATATCAGCCCCCAAATAGGGAATGTATAAGGATAGTGGCACACACTAAATCCCAGGACACTGGGAGCCTGAAATAGCAAGATTGCGAGTAGTTTTTCAGTTCCATTATGATCTTGTGGGACCTGTCATACATGTAGTCTGTCATGAACTAAATGTCCTTATAAAACTACTTGTTAATTTAACTTTTCCTGGAATTTGTCCTCAGCTACATTAGGACCATAAGGGAGAAGTTATTAAACAGAAATCAGCATTTACAAGGGAAGGGATTCTAAGTAGCATCTGGTCATGTACCCACACTAGAAGTCTTTATTTCTTGAGGCGTGGCAGTTGGCACACTGTGCTCATCCTCCTGTCCCACCTGCTAGAGATCTAAAAAGACTGAATTTGCAGCTCTGTTTTCGAGGCATTCAATCTGCAGTTCTTTCTGCAGCTGCTATCTTAGACGTGGTTTGAGCAGCCTCCTTAACAAAATGTCTTTTCAGCTACCTGATCTTGCAAGCTGGAATTCTCTTGATACTCATCATGACAAGGTAGTTTCACATACCTGAGAAATAAAGAGGTTTTGTGGTCTTTGTTTAGCAATTGTTTAACCTCACTCCTTTTTTTTTAATGTGATCCAGAGAAGTCTATTATCTTTTTGATTTCTGAGTTTCACAGTATTAGAGAAAATGTTCATATACTTCGCTACATTCAACGTACAGTATTTGAAAAAAGTTTATTCCTGGTACACAAGGAAGATTTATTTTGTTTTTTTTTGGACAAGGGCTCTCTAGGTTGCCTGGGCTGGGCTCAAATTTTTGATCTTCCTACCTCTGCTTCCCTAAGTACTACAATTATAGGCATGGGCCACCACACCTGGTTTATGGACCCTGTATTTTTGAAGTACTTCACTATAGCAGGGTTGTGTTTGGTGAACATCACTGGTGAATCTATGCTATCTTGAAACACTACTAGAATCTCTGGTCAAAATGGGTTGTTAGTAGCTTGCTAGCTCTTTGCTTTAGTCCAAGAACAGTGCTTTTAAAAAAAAAAAATTTTTTTTTTTTCCTAACAGACCTGGAGATGTACATCTGTAATTTCAGCACTCAGAAAGTTGAGGCAGGTGAATCACCTTGAGTTAAAAGCCAGGTTGGGCTATGTAGTGAAACTCAGTCTCAAAAAAATAATACTAACAATAATAATAACAATAAATAGGAGTTCAGATTAGCAGGCCAGACTTTGGGTACCTTGACAAGTCATATATATTTGGAAATGGCTGACTATCTGATGGCCTGCAACCAGGATAATAAATGATCAAACCAGGCCCAGCATTTTCAAGAATGCTGAAACAGAGCTGGGTGTGGTGACATATTCCTATAATCCCAGCACTCAGGAGGCTGTGGCAGAAGGATTTCCATGAGTTCGAGGCCAACCTGAACTATATAGTGAGATCTTGCCTCAAAACACATGCACACACACACAAGAATGCTTAAACTTTACAAAAATGCCTGTATTTTCTGGTTATTTTATAAATAGGTATTTTTTAGTTTTTGTTTTTCCCACCCACACATCTGTGCAGACTGAAATATCATTTTAGCCACAGTAGTGGTTGGGAGCAGATTGTTACTACTGATGAAGGTGTAAATAGATTTTCAGTTAACATGCTGCTAATTAAATTGCTTATCTTTCTAAACTAGGGCCTGTGTGGCTTCTATCTGATATCCCTGGCTGAGTTGCCTGTGCCCCACAACTGTGTGTCTTGTTCTTCCAGTGTGAGCCATTGCCCTGTGCTGTGTTGATGCTGGTTTGCCATGCTCGCCTGTCTGCCAGGGCCAGGGGACCTGTCCTTTCAGCTTCTTTCTCACACGCAGATGAACACTGGACTTCAGAAATGTAAGTAACCCAGATCCCCTGGGGTAAGATTGCCATCTTTAGCTTTGTCCCTTTTATCCCAGAGCCACATCTGGGGTACACTGACCTTGAATATAATACCCCTAAGGTATTTGTCAGCAGACACAGCAAGAAAACAGCTGCAAAGGCCCTGTCAGCTGTGGGAGACACTTTTATTATCCGAGAAATCCTCTTAAATATTACAGTTCCCCAATGTATATGATCTTAATTTTAATTATTGCTGTTAGCTTTCTGTTGTATAACAAAACTGTAGGGAGCTTTATAGGGAAAATAATCACCTTTCAAAAAGATGTTTCGTCTTGGATCCTATGAGCAATTTAATGAAAATTCACAGTCCAGGTTATTTATTGCATCTCCAAAATAATTTTATTTACACCATTGTATGTTTTAAATCTTTGGACCTTCTGCCATGGAAACAATTCCTTTTGGCTTTGCTGCCTGTCTTCTCAGCCAACATGACTTAAGTCCACAGCAAGTAAAAAAGCTTTTACACTCAGCATGGTTGGGAGCTGGCTTTCTCAGGCTCTCTGGGCATTTGTTTGCACTTATAAAACAGGATTGAGCTTTTGAGAATTATTAGATTCTTGTCTTAATTGGTCAAAATTGGAACATTCCCATATATATATTCCCATATCTCTACTTCTGTCCCTGCACTATAAGATGTGCAAGGAAAATATTTTCTCCCTGGCTCTGTACTTGGAGAAGACCTTCCTTTCAGAGAAAATAGGGGAAATCAGTGAGGTAGTGAGGTTTCTCTTTAATTGGATAAAGTGCTTCAGTACCTTACCTGCATCCTTTATGACAGATGTCAGCAAAATTTTTCTGTGAAGAACAAACAACAGATGTTTTTAGTTTTGTGACTACATAATCTCTGTTACATCTACTGAACTAGGGCAGCATTAGACAATATATAAATAAATGAGTGCAGCCATGCTCTAATAAAACTTTTGTGCAAAAACACAGCAGCTAGTCCTGACATGCAGGGAATAGAGCCAACTCCTGTTCTATGATATTGTCACCAGTTACAAATGGTCTAGCTTCAGGCTGGGGCATCTGTCAGTGGTAGAGCACTTGTCTAGCATGCACAGGGTCCTAGCTTCCATCCCTAGTACTGTAAAGACACTCAGAAGGTCTAGACCAGTTTTGGCAAACCTTTTAGGACTTTCGGTGATAACAGCCCAGTATGGCCCATGTGCCATGTGTTTGCCACCACGGGCTAGACTTTTTAGGAAGCGGAAGACTCAGAACCTAACTAGTTCTGAATTTGTCCGCTGAATTGAGCCCTGTAAAAGGACAAAGGTGAAGGTGACAGTCTTTTCTCTTTACTCTCTCCTCCCCTCTCCCTTCCTCCACTCTCTTCCCCTCTCCCTTCTTCCTCTCCACTCCTTTTTTTTTCTTTTTCTCATTTTCTCTCTTCCTCTCTCCCTTCTTCCTTTCTTCTTTCCTTTCCCTCCATTCCCCAGTTCTTTTTGTAGTAGTGGAAGTCAACCCAGGGCTTTCACACTCAACTGCATCTCCATGCCTTACAGGATCTTGCTAAGTTTCTAAACTGCTCAGGTGGGCTCAGACTTACAATCTTCCTGTCTCAACCTCCCAGAGTGCTGGAATTATAGGAGTGTATCACCATGCCTAGATTTTATTTTTATTTTTTGTGTGCTGGAGACTGAATTTAAGGTCTTATTCATGCTAGGTAATCTTTCTACCACTGAACTATACACTAGCCCTACCTTTTCTTTTACTGAATGATGATTGAGTAATGAAGCTATATTTATTTCAGGGCCATCTACATAAGTACACTAACTGCCCTGTGCCCAGTACTGAGCCTTTCCAGAAACATTTGAAGATATGCAATATGATGACAAAGAGAAGCTCAGTTTTTTTCTTTTAGATTCCTTAACAGATGCTGACATCTTCACCTAGAGATATGCTATCAAAGGAAGACAGTGCCCACTCTAATCCTACCTGCTTGTGAGGTTGAGAAAGGAGAATCACATGTTTAAAGCTGTCCTGGGCAGCATAGCAAGACCCATCTTTTAAAAAAAAAGAAAAAAAAAAGGAAAAGAAAAAAAGGCAAGAAAAAGTATAATCCCACACTCAGGAGGCTGAGGCAGGAGGCTCCATATGAGTTCAAAGTCAGCCTAGGCTGCATAGTGAGTTCAAAGCCAGTCTGAACTTCACAGTGAGACCCTGTCTCAAAAAAAAAAAAAAAAAAAAAAAAATGGAAAAGACAATTGCCCTATGAGGAGAAAAGGCAGGTTGACATGGTACTGTCTTTAGAGCTCTGCTATCTTCTCTTCTAACCACTGTCCCCAAATGTATACTCAGGAATAGAGAAATCAGCTGAGAGTGTAGCTTAGTGATAGTGTGCTTGCCAAGCATGCTTGATGCCCTGAGTTCTACACAGGCCTGCATTGGTGATTCCCGTCTTCCCTGGTTTCAGTTTCTCATCTCTGTGGGGGGTGATAACTTGACCTCTAACAGCTTCTTTTTGCCATACTTACATATACCCCAGTCTTTCCAAAAGATAACATCTGATGGTATTTTTCAGCTTTCCTGCATCTGCTGTCCTCCTTACCAAAGGTATAAAAAATCCCATTGTGTGATCCATAGCTGCATTAAACATTTACAGGGAAAGTAAAATGGAACATAGTTGTCGCCTTTGGAGACTACTAGCCATGCAGTTGCTTATGACTGGCCCATAAGCTATAGTGACCTAAAAAGTCCATTTTTTTTTTTTCTTTAAGCCACTTTTTTGTTTTTGTTTTTGTTTTTTGAGACAAGGTCTCACCAAGAAGTATAGGCTGGTCTTGAACTCACTGTGTAGCCCAGGCCAGCTTCAAACTCAACAGCAGTCCTCCTGTCCTCCTTCCCTGAGTGCTGAGATTACAAGTGTGTGCCACCACACCTAGCAAAAATAATTTTGTGATAAACAAAGGCTGGTGAGTATCTCTGTAGGTAGAGCAATTGCCTAGCATGCAGAGCTCTTAGTTCTGTCCCTAGTATTAGAAACAAAATAGAACAAAAAACGTTTTATGACTGCTGTTCAGCATTTTCCTGCACCCTGTCCTCAGGGAGGTGTTTTGGTTTTGGTTTTTTGTGGTCCTAGCAATTGAGCCTAGAGTCTCAGGAGTGTTAAGTACGCAATCCCCAGCAAGCCACATCTCTAGCCCTTAGGAGAGTCTTGTAAGTAGTTGGAAACACAGTGCTTGTGATCTGTGGGGTAAATGGTACACAGGCATTTATAGCTTAATGTGCTTTAGATTTTAAGATTTAGCATGGACTGGGGCTATTGCTTAGTGGCAGAGTGATTGCCTGATATATGGGAGAGTCTGAGTTTGATCCTTAACACTACAGAAAGTAAAGAGGTCACCTTGGGCTGGGGATATAGCACAGTGGCATAGCGCCTACCTAGCAAGTGCAAGGTCATGAGTTCAATTTCCGGTACAAAAAAAAAAAAAGTCACCTTGAGGTATGGAAGATGGACCAAGAATCGAGAGATAGGCCCAGCAGCTTCAGCAACCATGTGTTCTGCTTTACAGTTGGCAGAATTGGTCCCTTTTAACTCGGGTTTCTCCTTTTTTCTTTTCCCTTTTTTTAATATTAAAATTATTTTTTTATTGCTTGTTGCTTATTTTATTATTGTTTGTTTATTTTTCAGGACAGGTGTTGCTGTATATTCCAGGTTGGCCTTCATCTCACTAGTATTTAAGGTTGATCTCAAACTCAGTGATTCTACTACTTCAACCTCCTCAGCAGTGAAATTATAGGCATGTGCTACCACACTTGGCTAATTTTTCATTTTGAGACAGAGTCTCTAGATTGGGCAGTGTGGGCTCAAACTTGTGATCCTCCAGTTGTTGGGATGGTATACATCACTGCACCCAGCTTGGTCTCTTCTTTTTCTCTTCTCTCTGCCTTTTCTCTCTGTGGGGAGAGTGTAATACATCTTCTATCCTTGATGTGTAATTTCCCATAGGAGAGACTGAGTTGAAGAATATGTTGGCCTTGGATGAGTCCAGAAGCCATAGAAACCACAGTTAGGGACAGGTCAATGCCCTCCTTGACCTGTTCTGGATTGTTTATGCTATTGTTTCATGTGTTTGTTTCTTCCTTTCTCTCTTTCTCTTTGTTTCTTTCTTTTCTTAATTTTTTATTGCTTATTTTTATTATTTGTTTAATTCATTTATTTTTCGGGACAGGTGTTACTATGTATTCCAAGTTGGCCTTCATCTCACTGTGTACTTCAGATTGACCTCAAACTCAGTGATCCTCCCGAGTTTTGGACCTCTGTGCTTGCACATATCTCTTTGATGCATACTCTCTTGGAAACGTGATTTTTGTAATTTTGTCTTTCCTGCGATTCTGCTTTGCCTTTCCGTAGTGCAGGATCCAGCTGTGTAGTTCTGGTTCATAAAATATTTACTGTGGCCAGGCATGGTATGGCATGTCTGAAAGTCCATCCCTCAAAGAGGCTGAGGCAGGATGATTGTGTGTTCAAGGCTATTCTGGATTATATATTGAGTTCAAAAATACTCTGGACTGGGCTGGGGATTTAGTTCAGTGACAAAAGCACCTGCCTGGCAAGCACAAGTTCCTGAGTTTGATCCCTAGTACCAAACAAACAAACAAAAAGAATAGCCTGGACTAAATGGCAAGACTTTGTCAAAAACAGCAAGAGCCTGTGAAAGTGACTAATGTGATGGCACATGCCTGTATTCCTAGTTACTCAGGAGTCTGAGGCATACAGATGACAAATTTGAAACCAACCTGGGCAACTAAGAGCCTGTCTTTAAATTTTAAAAAAGGGATGAGGATGTAGCTTAGAAGTAGAGCACCCGCTGGGTTCAACTGCCAGTAACACATGCACACACAGGAAAGTAAGGAAGAGGGAGATAAATGGTAGAAATTATCCAGGGTCCTTAGTTCGTACACTATGTTTTAGATGGCAGCTTTGACCTCCTTTGTGGCAGATACTTGGGGATCCTGGGATAAAAGCCAGTTATCTTTTATTGCTTCTGTCTGCCCCCTTGTGGAGGTGGCTGGAAATGGAGAATTGACCCAATGATGAGATAAACTTGTGGAGATATTAGAAATAATAGCTAGGCCAGAAATAGAGCTCAGTGGCACAACACCAGCCTGGCAAGCACGAGGTTGTGAATTTGATTCCCAGTGCCAACAAAACAAAATGAAATGAAATAATAGCTGACATTTATTGAGAGCTTATTACATGCCAGCCACTATCTTCAGAGTTTTTATGTATGTTGTCACTTACTTGTTTTGGCTTTTTTGTTTGTTTTTGACACAAGGTCTTACAATGTTTCCCAGGCTGGCCTTGAACTCCTGGTCAAATGCCACCCTCCTGTCTCATCCTAAGTTGTTGGGACTATAGGTATGCACCACTGTGTCCACCTATGTTTTCATTCATTCTTTAATAACTCCATATAGAAATTACTTTCTTAGGATAAAACACAGAGGTTTTCTCACTTGCTTGTGTCATATGACTGTCAGTAACTGAGCTAGAACTCATATTCAGGCCCGATTTCATAGCACATGTTTGAAACATACGTGTGCCCTCCAGATGAAGGATCCTGCTACATATTGCCACTCATGTCTTCTGAGCTTTAAAGTAAGAGGATAAGCAGGCACATCTCCAGGAAGGCTGGATTCAGAAAAAGTTTTCCTTGTAGTTTCTGAACTAGACAACAGTGCTTTCTGCCACATTTGGTGCTCAGACTCAAGCCCAGGGTATCCTATAGTTGGGGATTCCTTATCAGTTTGCTTTGTAATATCCGTGGGCAGACTCAGGCAAACTTGCCCTCCTTAAATAGCTATCAACACTTATGGTTTCTTGTCACACAGCATTTTCCTGTTTGTTGAGTTTCTTGATCTTGGTAATAATTCTGTGATGTTAGAAAGCAGGTATCATTTCTGTTGGTGAATAAGGAGTGACTGAGACTCTTACTAGGCAGAGAAGGAAGCCAGTGTTTGAATCTAGATCTAACTTTTCTGTAACAATAGGTTCCTTATTGTCTGTTACATCAGTGACAGTGTTGGTACCAGATATTTATAATGTACATTTCTTTGGTCTTTTGAGGCAGTCTTACTGTAGTTCAAGCTGCTTTTGAACTCACTGTGTACCCCAGGCTGGCCTTGAACTCATGGCAGTCCTCCTGCCTCAGCCTCCTGAGCACTGGGATTTCAGGTGTGCACCACAATGCCCAGTTTTGTTGTTTTTTTTATCGGTACCAGGGATTGAACTCACAACCACACACTTACAAGGCAGGCCCGTATGCCACTGAGCTAAATCCCCAGCCCCCATGATGCCCAGTTTAAGTACACTTCTTAAAAGCTATGCTGTCTACGTTAGCTGTGCAGTTAGTGGAATATATTATAGAACAAAGAAACATGCCAGCATGATGTGTGATTAAATGTTGAGAAGAAAGCTGGGCATGATGGTACATGCCTATAGGCGTAGCTACTCCAGGAGCTGAGGCAGGAGGATTACTTGAGCCCTAGAATTCAAGACCTATTTTGACCAACATAGTGAAGCCCCAAAAGAGAAAGGAAAATGTTGAGGTAAACATATTTTGTTGGCCAGGGCTTTAGCTCAGTGGCATAAGCACCTGTCGGGCAAGTGCAAGGTCGTGAGTTTGATTCCTGATACCAAAAAGACAAAAAAAACATGTTTTGTTAAAGGTTGAGCTTAAGGGCCAAGGATTTACCTCAGCAGCCTAAGTGCCTGCTTGGCAAACGCGAGGTTGTGAGTTCAATCCCTGGTACCAAAAAAAAAAAAAAAAAAAGATTGAGCTTAAGTATGGTACATGAGGTGAGGGAGGTGGTACTGTGTTTCTGGAGAGTGCCCTCTTTTTCATTCAGTGTACTTGCCTCATCCTTGGGATTTTTCTTAACAAAGATTCTATACCCTGATTCTTGTCCCCATCTTGATTTTTATTCTGATTCCTTTATTTGCTGTTTTTATCATTGTTACCATCAGGGGAGGCAGGACAAAGAAAACTAATCAGAGTGGCTAAGTGTTCCATTCCATATACACCTGCATGAGGCTGAGCTGCCCTGTTACCTCTGCTAGAGACAGTCAAGCTGCTCCAAGCATTGATGGCACACCCCTGTAATTCCAGCACTTGGGAGGCTAAGGCAGGAGTATCCTGAGTTTTCAGCCATTCGGGGCTACTTAGCAAGTTTGGCCCAGCCTGAACTGCATAGCGAGAGTATTTCAAAAAGCAACAAAAATAAGACAGCTGATACTGACTTGAAATAACGGAACTCTTGCTACTTACTCTATCACTGTGTTTCACTTGGATTCTAAAGAATAAAGCCCACCCACATAGGTAGAGGAAACCACAGAGGCAGTGAAGGAAGCTTCCTGGGCCTCTGCACTGCACCCTTCTTCCTGACATCAGTTATCACCATCCCATTTATATTTTTTAAGACTTTCCCCAAATCAGACATATCATAAACATTTAAATTTTTTTGTAATTAAAGTTTTATTAGAACACTACCACCCCTACGTGATTATTACATTACATGTAACTGCTTTTACACTGCAACTCAGACTTTTGTAGTTAGGGCACGTATCATAATGGCCTGGAAAACCTAAAATGTAAGTGGCTCAAGCCATTTTCCAAGCTTTGTGTTGAATTTTGTTGAATGAATTTTTGACCTTGGTAATGCAGAATGCTGTGTCAAGATTATTCCACTTTTATCTTTGCTTTTATTCATCAGTATAAACACAGGGGCCACCTGCACTTTTCCCTTTGAAGGGTTCTTATATGTCTTTCCCAGTGTTTGTGTTTTGCCTTCTATGTGGCTACATTTCTTGCCCAACTACATTTATCTATTAGTTTTAGAGATAATCTCTTTTGGGAGAGGGATTGGGGAGTACTCATTACATAGCCCAGACTGGCCTCAAACTCATGGCAGTTTTTTCTTCTGGCTCCTGTACGCTGGGATTATAGGTGTGAGCTACCACATCTCTTTGAAAACACAGGGTTTTTCCTTTCTGTATGCTCTTTTTGTTCAGGTCGGCCTTCTCAAGCATGGGACCAAATTTCACTGCCCTTCCTGGACTTAGGCTTTCTTTTTTCTGCTTCCGAGAGCAGCAATTTCTAAGCATTGGTTGCCAGCTAACCAGCCATGCTACCAAACACAGGCAGCTGTGCCCTTTCCCTTCTAATACACTCACTCATCTGCTTCTGTTCCAGTTGATCCCAGTGACGTGACTTTGAATGGGGTCTCCTTTGGGCCAAGACCAGCTGAGGCCACAAGCTGGGCATTCAGCAGATCAATCCTTGATCTGTCCTGGCTGCTTCTGTAAGGAAGGAAGCAAGGACAGAGTCAGTCAGCTGAGCCCAGGCTCCCTTCCAACCCATTTCCTTATGCTTTGGGCAGACTGTGTACTTTTTCATTCAGCAAGCATTTATTAAGCACCTTTTGAGTATACTCAGAAATGTCCCCTCCTTTAAGAGAGGGAGAACAAAGCAGAGACCCCCTGGGGGAAGGGGCATCCTTAAAGAGCTCTTGTTTTGGGAACCTTTTCCTTTCTGACTAGAAGCCTGACATCCGCTGGAGCTCCCTGATGGGAGGCACCCGGAGATGAGAACAAAGAGACTGTTACACTAATGAGATGCATTGAGAGGGTATTTCTACAGCCTCCAAAGGAAGGCAGGTTTTTCCTCTTTCTTTTTGGAAAGTGACAGCTGACATAAAGCAAATACAGACTATTTTTGACTCTCAGGACTCAAAGATGCTCTGAATCTCTTCTTCCCAAATCCCTCCCTGCTGCTCTGTTATTTATTAACATTCTCCAAAAGGCAAATAAATAAAGCCTTTTGATCTTCACCCAGTCAGGCACCAGAGTAAACTGTAAACAAAAGTGAACTTGTGACATGGGGGTGGGGAGAGATGTTGGCAGCTTCTTCCTCTGCTTCTGAAAAAAATAAGTGTCCTGTCCACTGGTGCCAAGTGGGCATGGTACCCAGCTGCTAAGGCACAAGGGGAAAGGGACCCTCATTATCCACTGCAGACTGAAGCTTAGTCACTCCCTATACCTTCTTTTTTTTCTTTGGTACCAGGGATTGAACTCATGACTGTGTGCTTGCAAGGCAGGCGCTTATACCACCGAGCTAAATCCCCAGCCCCCTATACCTTTTTTATCAGAGTGTCATGAGAAGAGTCCTAGCAGTCACAAAGGCCCTGTCACACAGTCCTGCTTAGAACATTCAACACTCATGTCACTTTGACTCGTAGGAACTTAAGAGTTCTATGTAGCAGAATTCTTGGTTACATCTATGAAAATTGGCAGGTTCTGGCTCTCCATGATATGAGACTTTGCTGGATGTGGTGATGCACATCTGTAATCCCAACTGAGGCAGGAGGATTGCCATGAGTTCAAGGCCAGCTGGGCTATAGTCAGCTGAAGGCCAGCCTGAACAAAGTGAGACCCTGTCTCAAAAATACAAAAACAGCAGCGACAAAAAAGGAAACAAACTAGGTGTGGTGGCTCATGCTGTGATCCCAGCACTGGAGGCTGAGGCAGGAGGATTGCCATGAGTTCCAAGCCAGCCTGAATTGCATAGCAAAATCCTGTCTTAAAAAAAGAAAAAGATACGGGACTTAGAAAGTTACTTCGCCATTATGATCTTTTGTTACTTCATTTATAAAATGGAGATCATGAGCATACTTGCCTCCTACAGCATAGTGAGGACATCTGAGATAGACTGCCCCTTGGCACAAGGACTAGTGCCCACTAAATGCTACCAGTACGTATTACTATGGGGGCTGAGGCTGGATCTAGAATGAAGGCTACAGAAAACCTTATTTTCATGCCACGCCCTCAACAGGGGAATCTAGATGGGCTGGTTGGCTTGGCACTGATGAGCTCCCTCCCTCTTTGCTCTCCCTCTTCTCTCTCTCTTTCTCTTTCTCTCTCTCTCTCTCTCTAGGGGACACTACACAGAAAATGAGAACTGCTCACTATCCTACCCCAGCCGAATTGGACGCGTATGCTAAGAAGGTCGCAAACAACCCACTGACTATAAAAATCTTCCCCAACAGTGTGAAGGTTCCCCAGCGGAAACACGTTCGTCGTACTGTGAACGGCCTCGACACATCAGCTCAGCGCTACAGCCCCTACCCGACTCAGGCTGCCACCAAGGCAGGCCTGCTTGCCATTGTCAAAGTGCCAGCCAAAAGCATACTCAAGGACTTTGACGGCACCCGAGCCCGGTTACTCCCTGAGGCCATCATGAACCCCCCAGTGGCACCCTATGCTACTGTGGCACCCAGCACTTTAGCCCACCCCCAAGCCCAGGCTCTGGCCCGCCAGCAGGCCCTGCAGCATGCACAGACCCTGGCCCAGGCCCATGCCCCTGCCCAGACGCTGCAGCACCCTCAGGGTATCCCGCCACCACAGGCACTGGCTCACCCTCAGAGCCTCCAGCAGCCTCAGGGCCTGGGCCACCCTCAGCCCATGGCCCAAACCCAGGGCTTGGTCCACACTCAGGCCCTGGCCCACCAGGGTCTCCAGCACCCCCCCAATCCCTTGCTGCATGGAGGCCGGAAGGTGCCAGACTCAGATGCCCCCCCGAATGTGACCGTGTCTACCTCAAGTATCCCCCTTTCGATGGCGGCAACCCTGCAGCACAGCCAGCCCCCGGACCTGAGCAGCATCGTGCATCAGATCAACCAGTTTTGCCAGACGAGGGCAGGCATCAGCACTACCTCAGTGTGTGAGGGCCAGATCGCCAACCCCAGCCCCATTAGTCGCAGTCTGCTCATCAATGCAAGCACTCGGGTCTCGACCCACAGCATCCCCACACCAATGCCTTCCTGTGTGGTCAATCCCATGGAGCACACCCACGCGGCCACGGCCACACTGCCTGCCGCAGGCTCTGTCAACCTGCCCACAGGCCTCTCTCGAGCCCCTGCTGGCTATGCTAGGGACCTCAAGCCAGTTGCCTGGAACCAGCACCAGCTGGCCCACCTACAACAGATGTGCAGCGAGGCTGGTGGGACACCAGCCCCTGGCCTAGCAGGCAAGCATGCAGCAGGACGCGAGTTGGCAGGGCCTGGCTTCGTGGCCAAAGCCCCTGCCTACCCGCAGGAACTCTGTCTGGCACAGTCTTTCCATCTGAAGCCACCCCTGGAGAAGCCGACCCCATCCCCACCAGTCAACGGCCTGGCAGCCCCACTGGCTTACCCTAATGGTCACTACTTCCAACCCCTGTGGAACAACATTCTGCCCACTCCCAATAGCGACAGCTCGGGGTCTCAGGACCTTGCCATGCCATTCCATGGTGGGCAGGCTACAGGTGCACACCTCGACTGTACAGCAGCACCTGGGGCCCACTACCGAGCAGGGACTGGGGGTGGTCCAGTGGCAAGCCAGAACAGCTTGATGCAAACAGTGGATTACCTGAGTGGGGATTTCCAACAGGCCTGCTTCCGAGAACAGAGCCTGGCCTTGCTGAGCAAAGCTCACCGAGCCCCTAGCAGCCGTGCCCCTGATCCCACAGATAGTCGAAGTCTTCATATTCAACATCCGGGATATAGATAGGGAGGGTACTTTTCTGAAGCATCATGTCATACATCACCCTCCTAGGTTTAGTCTTTTAAGTAACTGGATAGTTTCAAAGTTTCACTGCTCCAATGTGATCATTCTTAGATGTCTATGGAAGAGGACTTGGCAGGAACTAATTGGGGGCAAAGGAGGACCTCTTATCCTCCCCTCCAGCAACTTGGGTTTTTACTTTAGACCCTAACTAACCATAGGCTTTTCTTTTTTCCACTTCCTACCTGTCAGGCCATCCACCTCATTTCAGACCATCCTCCCACCTTTCCTGAACCTCAGCCTGTTTCCCTTGGAACTGGGGTGTGACTAAAAGAAAAGGCCTGACCCCTAACTTCTCTCGGTCTCTTTGGGATAAGAAACCAGACTTTCCAGGTGCTCTGGAAGCTAATTCCTTATACACCCAAAAATCTCAAGTCAAAACTAACCCAATCTTCATCTCTTCCCAGCTCCTTTCTATTACTTAAGGCCATAGCCTTGAAAAATGGAGAAAAATCTTTCTATTGGTGTCTTGGTTCCTGACTCCTTCCATACCTAGAGAAATGCAGGGGCCAGTTGGCTTCCCAAGGTCTCTTCTCACTGTTGTCTGTCTCCTGTCTTAACTGCTGTTCTCATCCCTACTCACCCCCACACACAAAAAAAGGCAAATAAATAAATAAATAAATAAATAAATAAAACTACCTTACTTGAGGAATTAGGTAGATGAGGGATGATCACATTGGAGTTTGGAATTAAAAACACCAAAAAAGGAAAAAAAAAAAAAAACACCCCAGTTAAAATGCATTTGGTTTTCCCTACACCGGCTAAGAATATTGCTCTACACTGTAAGTTTTAAATGTCATTTTTCTGTATGAATGTAGTGTGGGTTTGAGTAGCATTGTGTACGAGTGGCCCCACAGGTACATTGACCCTCCTAATCACCTCCTTTTGCAGCCCCTCAGATTAATGGGGAAAACAACAACAAAAAACACAAAGCCTTAAGCTCTTTCAATTTTTCCTCTACCAAATGAGCATGGTTGTAATCTGCTGGAAAGGGGCCTAGTCAGAGACAGCCCTTCCGCCCCTGCCCCTCCACAGCATCCCCCACCCATGCTGTCTCATTTCCGAGTGATAAATAGTTAGCTAGAAATGTATCTCTTCTCTGTAACCTTTTACTTAGATTTATATTTTATTGCACAATCTTTGCACCCCTCTTCTGTTAAAAGATGCAGTTGGGCTCTGATTTTTTTTTCTTTTTTTTTAACCAAATAAGCTCGCTCTTTTCCTCTAGTTTGGGGGAATGTGAGCTGATACTTACGGTTTTGGGTTCTGTTTACTATCTACTCTTCCTTAGCCAGAAATTCTCTAGTGATCTGAAGCAGTGTGACCGAAGACCAGTTTTTAAATTATATGTTGGCAAGTTGCCTTATATTAAAAAAAAAGAAAAGTGATTGTGTTAAGCCAAATGATGACAACATGAAATCCTTATTTATTGCCCCAGTTGTTTTCCTGCCGTCTGTGAACACTGGCACCTCACTGTCCCTGAGCCCTCAGGAGCCTCTGAAGCCTCTGGTGCAATGCCTTCTCCCCAGGTGTTGACCACTGTCTCTCCCTTCCATGTCCTGCTTTTTGGAATCAAAAGAGCACTGCTGTCTCCTGTACCTCTTGCTTGATCTCCAAATCAGATATTCTTGCTGAAGTCCTCCCCCTCACACAAAGCCTCTCCCTACAAGGTGAGCCGCCACTGCAGGAAACGACCAGATACCAACTTGGCTGTAAGTCAGACAACCTCAAACCCATCTCTTCCTGTGTAGGGGTGCAAGTCTCTGAAGCTCATTCCCACCCCTAGTCTGCATGGAAAATGTACTGTGCGCCCCCTCCAACTGCCCTCACCTTTGGTGTGAGATGTTTCCTAGTTCAGCCTGAGTCCCCTGCCCCTCAGCCAGCCAACCCCTAACCAGCAATAAGGGTCCAAGCTAGGGCCTCCTATCTATATTCCTTGCCTCCATCCCATGCCACCCCTAGGAAAAATCTGGATTCCCCACTCAATCCATATACTGTAGCATTCATTCTCTATCTCTCACCTCACCTGTGGTGGTTTATGGGTGTGATGGGGTTTTTAAGATTATTATAAACCAGTAAAGAGAAAAAGCTCACCTTTTGACCTTGTCCTATTCGTTTAATGCAATGACTGTTTGAGGTAATGTTTTCTTATCTAGAAAGGGGAATCCTAGGATTTAGCTCAGGGGCATAAGCACCTGCCTGGCAAGCGGGAGGTTGTGAATTTAATCTCTGGTACCAAAAAAAAAAAAGTTAATTTCAGGATTGGGGATTTAGCTCATCAGCAAAAGCATCTGCTTGGCAAATGCAAGGCTGTGAGTTCAATCCCCCGTACCCCCAAATAAGAGGGGGAATACTTCATGTGGTACACTATCTCAGGCAAAGAGTACTGGGGCATTTGGTAGGGCATGGCTAGCCAGTTCAGTCAGCAGCCTCTGATGAAAGGGGGTCCCTCTATGGTTGCTAAGGCCTTAGCATGCAACTTGATGGGGAGGAGTGTGGTTTGTTACCTCTCAGTGGAGGCTGAGAATTCTGCCATACTTTCACTCCAAGGGTCATCAAAGAAATGGTGATGTCATTCACCAGTTAAGCCCAGTGAAAAAATTTAAACCTTTCTTCCACCAACACTAGTTTCTAAGGACCTGTAACGGTAGAGGTAATGAGTGCTGTAATTTGTAACATGAAAACTGCCCTGCCCTTTGAATTTTCTCATGTATTGAGTAGGAGAATGTCCCTTCTTTTATTCACAGAGGAAACAAACCAAATGATACATTTAAATTACTCTCCTCTAGATTTAAGCCAAAATGTGATAGGGATATAAAGATTGACACTACAGGTTGTAGGATTGATTCAGGGAAGAGGAAATCAAACTCTTGGTAGCAAGATTTAGATAGCTTTCTGATTGGTGGAGTTCAAAAGTATCCTTCTTGGGGCTGGGGATTTAGCTCAGTGGCATAAGTGCCTGCCTTGCAAGCATGCAGTCTTTTGAGTTTTGATCCCCGGTACCAATTAAAAAAAAAAAATTATATATATCCTTCTCTCCTTGGACTCCCCTTCTCTGTGGGTGCCTTTTTGTGAAAGTGGTTTGCCTCCTTTCTCATGCCACCCTAAGAAAGCCCTGTACTGATCAGACCTGGAGTCTGTTCAAGTAGAAGAGTGGGCTGGGCTAGGTGTTTGGGGAATCCAGCTCACATTGTGATGTGGAACCTGGCTTGGAGTGTGTTAAAATATGACTGGCACTGGAAAGGGGGCCAAACCCACTAGGCTGGCTGAGAATGGGATTCAGCTGCAAGGCCTCATTGAGATGCTAGAAAGGTGACTTTGCCTCTTGACCCCTAGAATTGATGGTTTTCCCTGGCATTTTCTAGGCATCATTGTATCCAACTGGTTTGGTGAGGGACCATTTGCCCTAGATAGTTGAATCCTATGGTCTTCTGAAGACTGTGTAGAGCTCCCTAAGCTGGTGGGCTCTGGCTGTCCTTTCCTGTCATCTGATAAAGACCTTTGCACCTCACCCTCTGTGTGGAAGGAAGATTTACCCATGAACTTTCCTTTACAGGTAAGGCCCATAAACTGGGTCTCTTCACAAGGCTAGGCAAGAATAAGGTACTTTAGGCTGATTAATTAGCTTAGTCACTACAACAAAACCTAGAAAGTGTGCAGAACTCATTTTACCAGTGAGGGTAGTAATGTTCCATGTAACTAACCTGCTAAAGCAGATCCAAATGTATTGCCAAAATTAGAAACTACACTTCTAGGAATTATTAGAGTTCAAAACATGCAGTCTGGGGTTGGAGCTCAGTAGAGGGCACATGTATTATGCACAGACCACTGGTTGGATATCTAGCACCAAGAAAAAAACACCTAGCTCCTGCCCCCAAATAGCTGAAAGAGCACTAATAACTCACTTTTCTATTCCTAGTTCATTGGTAAAATGCAGGTAATCATAGAAATCTATTGAGCCTTGTACAAAAAGCCAGTGACTGCCAGGCATGGTGGCACATGCCAGCATTTTGGAGGCAAAGACAGAGGATCACCATAAATTTGAGGCTGGCAGTGAGTTTGAGGCTTGCCTGAGCTACAGTCAAGCTCAAGGCCAGCCTATACTACAAAGCGAGATCGTGTTTAAAAAAAAAAAAAAAAAAGACATAAGGATAAGAAAAGTACAAGTGCCTTGTCCATCTTGAAGGCCCCCTTAGCTGTGGGCTAGACTTCACGAATTAAGTCATTAAACACTTACTGTATGTATCAGAAACATGTACTGTCTCCTTAACTCCACTGAGGCATACTTGAGATAGGTCCTTTTGAGGCAGGTTCGTTGCAAGTTCAAGACCAGCCTAGGTTACAAAGTGAGCTCAAGGCCAACCTGAACTGCATGGCAAGACCCTGTCTCAAAAAGACTAAGAAAAGTCCTTTGGCCACTGTAGTGCCCATATGACTGTAATCTCAGCACTCTGGGAGGCTGAGGCAGAAGAACTGACAGAGTTTGAGACTTGTAAGAGCTACATAGCGAAACCATCTCAAAAAAAAAAGCCTGGACTTCACGTCAGTGATAAAGTGTTTGCCTGGCACGTGCAAAGCTCTGGGTTCAGTCCCTAGAACAGCAGTGAATAAAAGGTGGGGGGAGTATACAATGAATGCTAGGCATTGACCAACAAAGTCCCAAGTCTGGTGTAGGAGTGGGCCCAAGACTTGCAGCCTTGAGAGACTGTTAGGCCATGCACCTCCTTCATCCAGCCACCAGAGGGCAGTGCCAGACGACAGCCACAAAGCCTACAGTTCTGTTGTCCACCACATGCAGGGCAGCTGGATCCTTGGACCCACCTGGCAGAACTCTTATCCCATTGCTCCTCTGCCTTCAGTTGGGCCAAGGCCCCAACCAACCCAGATAAGACCAAGTTAACAAGGCTGGAACCAAGTTAATAAATAGAATTCAGGATTTATTAAAAACCAAGGCTCCCCTGCTGTGCCCTCTTGGCACTAAGGAAATAAATAACCAGAGGGGACACAGCTGAGGAAAGGATAAGGGGAATCAATCTCAAGACAGATTCTTTAACTATCCCTACCTTTCCCGACTCCCCCGCATATGGCTCTTGGGACATAGCACCCGAGCAGGCACCTCAGTCTGAGAAGGATATGGCCGGCACCGAGGCATGTCTGCTCTGCCCAGGAAGGGACACAAGCCCTGGGATCGCTTGTTTGCAGCCCTTGATAACCCCGAGACCTGCTCTCCCTGCAGGCCAGGGCTGAAGCACCAAGTGGAGGCACCTGAGGATGGTAGTGGTAGGGGGAGAATGGGGTAACAGAACCTAGGCAGCAGAAAGCGGCTGAAAGGGGGTCCGGCCCCCTTTGCCAGTTCAGCCAGGGCCTGACAGGTCATGTCCCATCCCCCTGTCCCCTCGCACCTATCAGCTCTGTGATCAACTAAGGATCTTCCGGGGTAGTTCAACAGAGGCCCGGATGAACACTGCATCATCCCGCACATAGTTTCGCTTCCGGATGTCCTGGTGGGAGATAAACTTGGGGTATCCAAAGCCCAGAGAACTCTCATCCAGGGAACCTCGCCAAGTGCCTGGCTTTTGGAAATTCTTCCAGTTTGGGTCAGGGTGGAAGGTCTCAGTGACATGCTGTGGCTTAGCCAGGCCAGGGTCACTCTGATCCAGCAGGGAGAAGGTGACACGGCGGGCAAAGGGCCACTCGAGGAGATTGTCAAAGGCGCCTGGCAGGACACGAATGTAGAGTGAGAGATGTGTGCCCTCACCACTGCCGTTGCCATTGAGGAATGCAGACACCTGCAGCTTATAACCATACTTGTGTGTGTAGAAGGCTGGACTGAAGCACTCAAGGTTAGGCTTGGCCTTGGCCTCCTGTAGCCGGCGTCCGTAGCTGCCAATCTTCCAGATTAGCACCCCATCACTGCCAACAGAGAGCTCCTCCAGCTCTCGCCTCAGTTCCTGCAGCTCCTGGCGCTGCCGGCTCACCAGGGCACACATCATAGCCAGATGTGGCTTCACGCTGTCCTCCACATGCCGTGCCATTGCGAGCTTAGGGCACTGTTGACAAAGCCCCAGGCCATGGGGGAAGGGAGGAGAGTTACCAGTGGGTAAGGTCCAGGGCCCAGGAGATGATCGGGGATGGGACAGCATGTGCCCAGGTCTGCAGGAAGAAGTCAGAGGGTGCTAGGCAGCAGCAGAAGCGGGTCAAGAGAGGGAAGCACTAATGCGTTCACAGCGTAGACCATTAAGACCTGGGTCACATGAGGAAGCCTGGCCTCCCTCCCTCTAGGGCAATGATGGCATATCTTTTTTAGAGCTTTCAGTGATAACAAACAGCTCGCTGTGGCATGTGTGCCACAGGTTCACCACCACTGATCTACAGCTCCCAGGGCTAAAGGGGGTCACAGAAAAGGGACATCTTACCCTGTGCTTGCAGCCAGAGTCTTTGAATGGGCACAGCACCAAGGCAGTACTACAGCTGTCCTTCAGATGGCCTGGCAGATCCTCCCGAGGCACAGTACCCACACCACACTGGTTGGGGCAGGGCACAGGCAGCCTTGGACACTGGTACTGGTGGCTCTGGGACAGAGGCAGAGGCAGCAGTCAGTAGCCCAATTCTCTGTCACCTGCCCCACAGTCCATCTTTCAAAAAAGACCTTACCTGGATGGTGTCAAAGACAAACTCCTTGTTACAGTAGGTGCAAGGCTGAGTACGCTTGGGGCACTCAGAGGTCGCATGCTGGGCCAGCAGTCGCCGCATCATGCGGGCACCGCACTTGTTCTCACAGTACACGCTTTCTTGAGGGCACGTGCCTTCGTGGCTCTGTAGAAGTGCCAGGAAGTTTGAGTTAAGGGATGCCCGGGCTATCAGGCACCCAATCCTCCTCCACCACTGGCCAGGCCCCACCCACCTCATAGGCCTCCCCACTGAAGTCACAGCCACAGAACTCGCACTTGAGGCGTCGTTTGGGGCAGTCGTGCTGCAAGTGTGCAGGTAGATCTCGGCGGCTCAGCTTGGTGGGGCAGCGATTAGGGCAGGGGACTACATTGAAGCTGCAGGTATTCAAGTGGCCCTGGGGAGAAAGGCTGCAGTCAGTACCTGCCAAGGCCGAGCAGCCCTAGCCCTCCACGTCAACCACATCAGATCCTCACCTGCAGATGTCGAAGAGGCCCGCTCCAGCGGCAGCCCTCTTCACTGTGGATGCAGCGGATGGGCAGACCTAATACCTGGACCTCCAGCTCTGGATCTGGGTAGATCTGCGGGCAGGGAGGGCGGAACTGGCCAGAGTCAGAGCCAGGTGCAGCTCCTACTTCCATGTGGGCTGGTGCTACTCAGAGCCAGCAAAGGCCTCTCTTAGGCAAAGGCCTCTCTTAAGACTATTTGTTGCTCTGTGCCCAAGGATTAAGGGTACAGCAGGTGGTGTCTGCTTTAACTCTGGATATGAGTCCTCAACATGCCTGCACATGACAATGCTCCATTTGGAGAGAAAGCCAATCAGCCTGCTTAGTCCCAACGTGCACCCCCCCACCCTGCTTCCTTCCCCCAGTTGAGGGGTCCTGGCACTCAGCCACAGGTCCAACTTGCACCGGAAGGGGAGGAAACACTTCTGTGGGCACAGAGCAGCTCTGTGCACCCCCACAGGCTGGGCGCTGTGCCTGCCCTCTAGGGCAAACATCGTCCTCCGTTTGCAAACTAGCCTGGTGGGAGAGAACAGGCCACCTTTGTGGGGGCAGGCAATGCCAAGGCTCTGGGTTGACACTGGCTCTGAGCCGGCTCGCTGGCGGCAGCTCTAGGTCCCACCAAGGGCAACAGCCTGCCTGTGATTCAGCCTGGTGGTTTGGACTCACCTTGGCATAGTCCAGAGGAAGTTGGTCCTCAGGGCATTTGAAGACTCCTTCACTAAAAAGAGAATAAGGCACGGTCAAGATTCATCATCATAGAAGGGAGAGAGCCAAGGCCCCACCCCCTCAACCAGGGCAGCCTGCCTCCCTCCCTCACCAGACCGGTTCCTAGCCCAGCTGAGACAAAGGAGCAAGCAGAGGCATGAGGGGACCCAGTCCTACAGGGCCCCAAAAGACCCCAGCCCTGTCCTGGAAGTGTCCAGGGCCCACTGCAAGCAGAGACAGCTGTCTCCAACATTGCTTGGCCAACAGGTGGCAGCTGGCACCCCATCCCCCAGGATAGCAGCTAGACTGAGAAAGAAACAAGTTGCCCAGTTCCCCCTCCCTCCCCCGGGGTGTTTTTCACTGGCTGGACTGAAAGCTGATGGGGAGAGCGTGAGGGATGGGCTGAGATTAAGTGCCAGGGCTGCCCAGGCCCCAAGAAGGGGCCAGGCCAAGATCCAGGGCGAAGGTCAGTTTGGGGCCACCTTATGCCATTCCTCCCCTCCTCTGTTAGGGTGTGGCTTCAAGAGAAAAGGGGAGGAAAGGCAAGATTTCTGGTACTGTCTTAACCACCAGCATCTGAGAAGGGTTGGAATGTGAAAGAGTGAGCAGAGGCTGACAGGTGAAGCAGCATCTGCATTTGTCTCTGTAATTCCACAGCGCACCTGGCTCTCCTACTCACATGGCACAAAAATGAGGCCGGGTCAACCCAAAATGCACAGCCAACAACAGCCAAGATCTAGTTCCTGTTCAAGCTTAGTGACCCTGTGCCCCTGCCAGCTGCCTTCTCCACCAAGCCCCACCTGGCTGTTAGCACCCAGGGAAGCTGGTGGCATTCTTCCTCCTGCCACCACGTCCCTGCTGACCCCAGCCAGGACCAATCACACTTGGGGGAAGGGCCCAGGTAGTAGAAGGCCTCACCCAGCAGGACCGAATGCCCCCAGGCATGGCATTCCTGGCAGGTCTGAGTCAGGTGGGTGGGAGGCAAACAAGCATCAAGGCAAGGCGGAAGCAGAGGCTGTACAGCAGCTGTTTTGAAGGCCTTTACCAGGTCCTGGGCAGTCCATGCTCCTCCAGGTGCCCAAAATGATCTCTAGTACCCACCTCCTCCCAGACCCTACTACCCATGCCACCGATGCCAAGATCAATACATGCCCAGGCACTGAAGGGGTGTGCCTGTGCCCATAAGGCAAGCAGTCTTCTCGGCCCAACCTGAGTTAATAGCCCTGGCAGGAGTGGGGAAAGAAGGGTGGACCAAGGGGGAGGGGGTCCACTTGGCTGCTTCAGGAATGTGCTGACTTAGTGGTTTTGGAGACAGGGAGGGGTCTAAGACAAGTCCCTAGGCTTCAGGCAGCTTACCCTGCAACCTGGGGCCCAGCCAGGACAAAGGGTTGCCAGGACTATGGCCATCCTAGCTCGTAGATAGAGTGGTGGTGAGGGGCAAAACCGACACAAGCAACTCTTCCTGCCAGAGGCATCTGCAGGAGATCCAGAGCTGGGGAAGGGGAGGGGCAGGGGCAGAAGCTCTTCCAGACTGTGCTACGGAGGCCCAAGCCCAGGGGAAAAGACAGGATGGGGGAGGGGGCTGAGAGAGGAAGAGGGGATTTCCGGGGGGGAGGGGCAGAAGCTGAGAGGGGCTGAGGGAAAAGGCCTGACAGCGCCCCCTTCTTCCCTAGGCCGTAAGAGTGGGTCAGCTGGAGGGGGCTGGCTCAGCTGGTCTCATCTGGAAAACAGGGCTGGGAAGGGCAGCGGAGGAGAGACAATGGGCCCGTGTGTGAGTGTGTGTGTGTGTGCGCGTGTGTAGGGGAGTTCAGTGTGTACACTGCTGGGAGGAGGTGGAGACAGGGGAAGGAGGAGGGGGCAGCACAGCAGCTTGAGCAGGAGCATATGTGAAGGCAAGAGTGGGGCGGCTGCAGGGACAGAAAACAAAGAGCCTGAAGAGGCTGAGATTTCCGCCGGCCAGGGGCTGCAGAGGGCCGAAGGGAGGGAGCACTAACGCAGAAGTCCTGGCGGTGCTCTCCTGCCCGGGCCCCTCACACGGCAAAGCTGCTGTCCCGGCCTGGCCAGTGCTCCGAGAGCTCGACCTCGCCTGTGGCGGGGACTCCTTCCCTCCGCTCCCTACACGCCGGCCTGAGCGGTTCCCAAAGCAGGCGGGAGATTCAAGACGGCACGGGACTCCCGGAAACTTGATAGATGTCCCTGAGGCAGGGCTGACCCGAGTCTAGAAAGGGCCTGAGAACCTTGCTGACCCCACCTGGGTCCAGCAGCAACCAAGCTGCGACCCCTTCCTTAACTCCCGTCTTTACTACCCGCCCCTCCCCGGACTC
This sequence comes from Hydrochoerus hydrochaeris, assembly GCA_004027455.1. Taxonomy (NCBI): domain Eukaryota; kingdom Metazoa; phylum Chordata; class Mammalia; order Rodentia; family Hydrochaeridae; genus Hydrochoerus; species Hydrochoerus hydrochaeris. The sequence goes on from PVLA01000236.1 coordinate 349,750, forward strand.
ACGACCCCCGAGAAAAGGGCGAGACGCCCAAGGGATTCCCGCTTAAGGAAAGCAGCTGGCGTCACTGTCCTCACTCCATTGTGTGACTACAAGCACCCCGGGCTCGAATCCCAGCTATGCCGTCAACTGTGCGCCCCTGGGCAAGTCGCAGCCTTTCTTTCAATCTCTCGTTTCATCATCTGTGAAATGGGAGAACAATAGCGGCCGCCCTCTGAGCACGCGAAGACTCGCAAAAGGTTAGGCGGATGAAAACTCCAGCAGCGTAACGTGCTGCGCCGGCGAGGTTTTGTCCTCTTCCTAAGAGTCACAGTTCAAGGGTGAGGCCGCCCTGGCTCTCAGGTGAGGGGGAAGGGCCGGCCCCGGGTCGGAAAGGGCGTCTTGCTCGTCCCGGCCTCGCGGAGAGGCACGGAGTTCTGCCGACTTGGCCCTGGCAAATGGAACCCGGGACCCCACTGTAAGAGTGGGGTCCTCCCTGGCCTGACGTCACCGGGGTCCCGTGACGTCACGGTGGGCGCCCTTGAGGTCATGGGGCCGCAGCGAAGACAAAGGCCGGGCGAGCCTCGGGCCGGAGCCCCTCCCCACGCAGGGCACTCCCTCGGCAACATTGGCCGTCCCCCGCGGTCCCCGAGCCGCACCTGAGAAACTCCTGCAGGCAGGTGTCACAGAAGCGGTGGCCGCAGGTCGAAACCTGCACGGGCTCGCGCATAGGCTTCCCGCACAGTGGGCACAGGAGCCGCCGCTTGGGCTTCTCCAGGAACTTGTAGTCGAAGCCGGGCATGGCGGGCGGGCACGGGCGAGCGGGGCCGGGCACGCGGCGGCCCCACAGCCCGCGCCTCGCTCCGGCCGCGCTGGGCTCCGGGCGGCGCCGACTGGCAGCCGAGGCCCGGGCTCTGCCTGTGAGTCCGCCCGCCGGAAGAGGGGGCGGAGCGGCGCCCGCGCGGTCCTAGTGCCCGCCCTGCTGGCGCCCCGCCCACCCAGCGAGCCATCAGCTTTAGGCTCCTGGGTGATCAGACTCGCCCTGAGCTAGAAAAGTGAGTCTCTCTCGCCCACTTAACGGAAGTAGAGGCTTCTCTGTCATTTAGGCGACAAAGGGGAGCGAGAGCGTGGCTCTGCTCCTCTCCATAGCTTGGGCCCTGGCAATGAGTTAGGGCGCAGCGCTCCAGTGGGAGCCACCCTAGAAACCGTTGCTTCTCCGGAGGCCAAAGCTCGTTGGTCTCAGGGGCCCTGGGACAAGGGGCCTCAGCTTCCAGGTGCTAGGCAGCGGAAGCCTGGCAACCAGATCCAAGAGCAGGGCTGGGACTTAGAGGCTGGGCTGGGCACTGGGCCAGAGGAACCTCGGCCCCAATCTCCGGCTGCGCGCACATTCCTCCCTCTACTGCGGCCCTGCAACTGCCTTGGCCCTGCAACCGCAATCAAGCCCAGCCCAGTCCCCTGCTGCCACCTCCACCCTTATCCCCACCCCGAAGAAACCATATGCCAGGCAGGCAGTTGCTGTTTTTTATTAGCGCTACTTTCAGTCCTTTGAGAAACTGGTCTTGTCTCGCTAGCTATCTTTACTACAAACCTGAGTCTGGGCAAACAATTGGGGTGATGGGCAACCTAGCCAAAGGTTCTTCTCTGCAGCCACTTCCAGACTCTAGCACTGTGGCAGGGGAAGGAAGGCTTTCAGAAGTTGTGCAAATCCTGCCTCAGGATAAAGGGGTGATAGGATCCCTTGGACCTCCCTGCCCCAGGCCATGCAGAGGCTAGGCAGGACTAATGGCCAGTCCAGGCAAGTCTTGACTTGCTCTGCTCTGAAGCATGGAGCAAGCAGATCTCACACTGGTGACAAACTTTTTTTTTTTTGATACTAGGTCTCACTAATCTGCCCAGGCTAGACTTCAATTTGTGATCCTCCTGCCTCAGCAACTGAGAATACAGTAGCAGCTGAGATCACAGGCCATCAACCCTCACTAGGGAACATATTTTCTAACTGGGCAGGGACAGGACAGGAACTGGGTAATGCCAAAGATATCTCTTTTTCTTTTTTTTAATTGGTACCAGGGATTGAACTCATGACGGCATGCTTTTAAGGCAAGTGCTTATGCCACTGAGCTAAATCCCCAGCCCCAAAGTTGCCTCTTAGTAAGGCTCTAGAGACCACAAAGGTGGTATCTCACTTTTTTTTTTTTTTTTTTGGTCTTTTTGAGACAGGGTCTCTCTATGCAGTTCCGGCAGGTCTTGAGCTCACTTTTTAGCCCAGGCTGGTCTCGAACTCACAAGGGTCCTCCTGCCTCAGCCTCCCGAGTGCTGGGATTATAGGCGTGAGCCACCACGCCTGGCTGGTATCTCAGTTTTAAACTCCAGCCAGGCTGGACCTGGGGACACCATAAGGGAAGAATGAGTAGGAACAGTAAAGAGGGGCAGGGAAGAAAGCCAGTATTGAGATTTCCCCATCTAGGGCTGGGGGTTTAGCTCAGTGGCATAAGTGCCTGCCTTGCAAGTGTACTGTCGTGAGTTCAATCCCCGGTACTGGAAAAAAAAAAGAGATTTCTCCATCCAGGGCCAAAAGCAGAGTAAAGCTGCACCAGTCCTTCCCCACCATTCCAGAGTACTGATGCCCTTCTTCAGAACACTCAGGAAGGGAAGCATTACTGCATGGGGCTGGTTCAGAGGTGCATCCTGGTGCCTCACGGAGGGACTGGCTCATCTGTGATGGCTGGAAAAAGCACCAAAGAGAACCCCTGAAGCCTCCCAGAGGGCAGCAGCATTACCCACTCCACTCCCACTGGACCCTAGAAAGCCTGCAGTGCACTCACACAGTAAGAAAAAGAATGCACATGAACCCTGGGGAGTAGTGGGGCAGCCCTTAAACGTGATGCAAGAAATCCCTCTGCCCATCCAAGCAAGAAGCTCCGAGAGAGTTTTACCCGTAGCTTCTGCTTTCATTTATCGGAGGGGTAAAGATGCTTTTGGTGATTTGAGCTGACACTGCTAGGGATGGGGCAGGAACCAAAGGGCAACTGGGTTAACCCTTGTGTGGGTAAGGTAGGAAAAGGGAACTCACGGCGTACAGCCAGGAGAGTGTTTCCATGGCAACAAGACACAGAAGTCACTGCATAAGGATGAGTCTCATCTAGCTGCACTGGCCGAGGGAGTCCAGCATCCTCATCCCTCCTTCCCAGTCGACCTCGGGCCCCTTTGCCCCAAGAGTACACTTCACCTTCTGCCAGAGAGAATCCCAGGGAGGTAAGTGGAGAGTAGGCACAGCTACACAAGCAGCTGTACAACGAGACAGCCCTACTGGCTCCAAGAGAAGAGTGCTGATTCCAGTGGACCCAGTATAGATTTCCCACCCCTCATGCCTAACCTGTGGACCTCTTACCCACCCTCACCTGCCCCGATGGCTACAGTGAAGGCATCTCCACAGGCCACCATTGCCATCTTGATCCCCTCAAGGCCTTGGACCCGACAGGGTGCTCGGCTGCCGCGGCGGGCATTGGTGCCCAACTGCCCATGCTGATTGCTGCCAAAAGTGTAGCAGTCACCTGAGGCTGTGGGGATGGAAAAAGGAGAGGAAGGAAAGTTATCTTAACAGAGGTCTCAAGAAATCCAGGTAAGTTCCCCTTAGGTCTCTGTGCCTAGGTCCTACTCACCAGTCACAGCAGCTGAATGAGCAGTGCCCAGGTCCACACTTAGCAAGGGCTCCTGGTCCAGGGGTGCAGAGCATAATGGTATGAAGCTCAGGGCCTCCTCTAATTGCTGCTGGGGTGCAGGCTCCTCCCCCAGGGAAAGGTGGTCCAGGCCCAACTTGTTGAACCTCAGGGCAGAGCCAGAAACCAAATCCAAATAACAGTTTGTACAGACTGCCCTGCCTCCACCAATTGGGCAGGGGCTATATGATCTGCCCCTCCTGGAGTAAGACCCCACCCTTAATTGAACCAAGCAGCAGCCTCAGCCCCTTTAGGTTCTGGTCTCTGTGGAGAGGGAGGTAATGAGAAATGGAACACTGGGTGCCAAGGAAGGTGAGGGGCAGACGAATGACCCCAGCATGGCTGTTCACCTGTTGCTCCCACAGGCCAGGGCTCGGCCAGGCACAGTGAGGATCATGGAAGAGTCGATGCCACATACAACCTGCTGTGCTTCCTGTCCTGGGGGCATGGGCACCTGCTGTGGGCAGCTATGAGACTCTCTGGTGCCTAGTCCCAGCCTGCCTGTAAGAAGAAACTGGGATAAGATTACTTTGAGTTTTAGTGTTGGGGATGCTAGAATGAGAAGACTTTTGAGGTGGGAACAGCATGAGCAAAGGCTATCCTCAGCCAGAAATGCCTTTCCTAGTCCTCTCTGCTGATCACAATCCTCCTTTAAACCCCTGTTCAGCCAGGTGTGGTGGCACACACCAGTGATCCCAGCACTTAGGAGGCTGAGGCAGGAGAACTGCTGTGAGTTTGAGGCCAGCCTGGACTACATAGTGAATTCAAAGACAGGCTGCACTACAAATCGAGGCTCTGTCTCAAGAAAGCAAACAAGAGCCAGCGATTTAGCTCAGTGGCATGAGCACCTGCCTGGCAAGCGCAAGGGCATGAGTTTGATCCCCTGGTACCAGAAACAAACAAACAAAAAAAACAAGAAAGCAAACAAGCAAAAACTTAAAAATAAATAAAAATAAAGGCAAAGCCCTGTCCAAATACTACTATTGTCTCCTCCAGGTAACACTACTCTTCCTTGAATTCCCACTTCTCTGAACCTGAGGTATGCCTCACATGCTACTGGCGGGTCCTCTGTTCCCCACTGTAAACTGAGGCTTCTGGGAAGACAGGAACTTATCTTTGTCATCTCTAGTTTTAACATCCAGCTTGGCCCAAAAAGGGCCTCAATAAATACTGTTGGGCCAGGGGTTTAGCTCAGTAGTAGAACATATGCTTAGTAAGTGCTAGGCTGTAGGTTTGATTCCCAGAACTACAGGAAAGAAAGAAAGGAAGAAAGGGAGAGAAAGGAAGGTAGGTAGGCAGGTGCTGTGATAAATGAAATCTCCCGTTACATCACAAGCACCTGACGAAAGCCACATCTCATTCATTTTGTCTCAGCACTCAGAGCAGGGTGGGTTCACAGTGGGTGTAAAAGTTTGTTGAGTGCATGAATTAAATTTGAGAGACTAGAAGGAGAACAGGCCGTGGTGTGGAAGGTGAGTATAAAGGGGAACCAACCATGGCTGAGGAGGCTGTGAGACAGCCTAGAGGCTGAGATAAGGATGAGGAGTCTGTAATCTCAGTATTCTGGAAGGCTGAGGCAGGAGAATTCCAAATTCAAACCCAGCCTGAGAAACACTGCAAGACCTTGTCTCAAAAATTAGAAAAGGGACCGGAGATTTAGCTCAGCAGTATAAGTACCTGCCTGGTAAGTGCAAGGTTGTGAGTTCAATCCCCAGTACCACAAAAAAAAAAAAAAAAAAAAAATTAGAAAAGGGCTGGGGATGTAGCTCAGTCTAAAGGTCCTGGGTTCAATTTCCAGTATGGGATGGGAGGGACTTACCACCATCTCCGCGGCCCCAGGCAAACAGTTCTCGCTCTGTGGACAAGGCCAGCACATGAGAGGCCCCACAGGCCACCTGCACCATCTCATAGCCCAGCAAGGCCTCCACAATGGTAGGCTAGAGAGAGGGGGAAAAAGCCAGGAGAGACTGGCAAGAGATCTGGGCCTAGGTAACCCCTGCAGGAAGTTAGAGGTTGCAGATTTTCAGCAGGTATCTTTGTCTTTAACTACAGTTGTACGTGGTCACTGTCAGGTGGGCAACCACTGGCCTGGCCATTCTATTCTTCCCAGATGTGGCCCAGGAGCTGGTAGGACAGTGGCTGCTGGGGACTCCCCTGCCCCCAGCCTGGTGTCAGCTCTCAGATGTGGGCTTCTCGCCATCCTCTCACTTCCCCTTTTCAGGATACATGTGACACCCACCTGGCTGATGTCAGTAAGGCTGCCGTGGCCTAGGCACCCATTGCTGCCACTGCCGAAGGTCATGATGATACCGCGGTCTGGGGAGGAAGGCAGTGAGGAAAGGGAAGGAAGAGAAGACTGAGTGTTTATCCAGGTAGTTTGCTCACTTGTGAGCTGGAAGAATAAGATAAGGTTGTGGCTATGGAGGAAGAGTTGGGATAAAAGGAAAGAAAAGGACAGGAGTCTCTTCCCAGTCTGTTACTTGGGACAAGTGACAGCCTCTCTGAGTATTAATTTCCCTTTCTGTCAAATGGGGATAGGGCTGGGGACTGAGCTCAGTGGCACAAGTGCCTGTCTGGCAAGCACAAGGTTGTGAGTTCAATTCCTGATACAAAACAAACAAAACAAAAAAACTGTGAATGTCAAATGGAGATAATACATTGACTCCTTTGCCAAGCCTATCGTGTAGGATAAAGAAGATGGTATATGTAAATCTCAACAGCTAGAAGCAGTAATTCAGTAACTAGGAGAGAGACACATAAGCTGAAAAATTTGCTCTGTAGGGCTTTAGTCCCCTGACAGGCTCACCTGTTAGGCACGCTGTGAAGAGGTCCCCACAGGCCACATGCTTGATGGTCACACCTGACTGGCCCTCCAGGAAACGTGAGATGAACTGGGGCTGGGGCTGCTCCACTGCCCCAGGGAGGGCACCTCCACCTGATCCTAGAGGAGGGGCCTGTGAGGGGACAGTGGGTGGCACCTCAGCATCCCCAGCCTTCCTCATGGGCTTCCTCCCCTCACCCAGTCCAGGCCCACTGCCAACCTGCCCACCTCCCACAGGATGAGGCGCCCAGAGCGTGTGATGCCGGCCTTCTGTGTGCGCCCTACGGCCACCTGGATCACCTCTGTGTTGAGCATTGGCAGTCGCAGCGGGGTGCTGAGCCCACCACCCCATGCATACACTGATGACAGTGGTGGTGGGATGGCTGGCCTCACAGGTCCCCGGAGAACACCTATTCATAGAGGACGTGAGGCCAATTAAACTGCTGAAAATGGTGGAAGTCTGCAGGGCTCTGGTGGCCTGTTCCAACCTACCCCTGCAGCGGGCACTGCTGGTCCTACTCCGTGTGCTACCAGGTACAACAGGCGGTCCCGGGCCCAGGGACTTCTCTGCCCTGCAGAATAAATGCAGGGCTCATCACACAAACCCTCCCCAGAAACAGAGGACCTGCCACAGGCCTCCTGTGGTCCCACTGGGTGTCCATGCCCCCCACCACCTAGGACCCCTCCCCTGGCACAGGCCTCCGCATTCGGATGCTGCCCACGTCGGTGTGGAGGTTGAGGAGGGCCCGGATGCAGAGTGGCTGCGCCATGATGTGGCTTAGTGGTGGCCGCTGCGCAGGCTCCAGGCTTAGCAGACTCAGGACCAGCTGGCGCAGCTCAGGGCTGTATCGGTCAGAGATGGGCGCAAAGGTGCCGCTCATAATCTTTAGTACCAGTGCTGGCAGATTCTGTGAAGGCACCAAGTTTGAGCGGTGGCCAGGGGTCGAGTTGTACCCAGGGGGTTCAGTTAGGCTCTTAAGTAGAGTAGCACCTAGCACTAGCCTCAGCCCCTGGCCTGGAGAAGGTAAGAGCCCTGCCTTCAGGAGGTAAGCCAGGCAAACCTTGCTTTCAGGAATTCATAATCTCATAAGGAATCTGCAGTTCCTGTCCTCTAAAACCCCAGGCTATGGAGAAAACTCCAAGCTTGTTCTCTGGAGTATTCCTAATCTGATGGGACAGTCACAGCCATGTCCTCAGAGCACTTTAGTGTAATGGGGAGAGGAATCCAGATTCCACCCTTGAGGAACCCTTAGTCTGAGTCACAGCAAGAGCCAGAGCCCTGCCCTGTGGAGATCCACCTCCTTGAGGAAGCAGAGACACCTTAGCCACAAAGAAACACTGAAGTGGGTGGATCTGAGGGCTGCTGGGCAGAAAGAGAAATGTCCCAGTTGTTCCCTTAGAGTTATATTTATTTTCCAGTTGTTCCCTTAGAATTATGTCTACTTACTGCAGCCTCAAAAGCCCTCTTAAGGCTGGCCAGTTCATAGAGGACACAGCCCAGGGCCCAGATGTCACTCTTCTGGTTATAAGGCTTGCCTTCACACAGCTCAGGGGAGATGTAGCACGGAGTACCCACAACCTGCGGGAGGGAAATCAGTATTACAACCCTGGGAAGAGGGGGGTCTGGCCACACGCCTGTTTGGGGTGAGCTGTTCCTTAAAGTAAGCCAAGGGTTTCCCACAAGAAGGGGTCAATGAGTCAGGGTTTTGTTTTGCTTGAGTTGGGGAAGACAGGGATAGGAAGTGGAGATGAGAGTAAGCCTTGGCCCTCAAGACCTCTAGCACCCTTAAGGCCCTCTCTGTGTCCAGGCACCGTGTAGGCTTTGCTCTTGCTGCTAAGGATCTTGGAGATGCCAAAGTCCCCAATCTTGACGACCATGCGGTGTTTGTCAAGAAGGATATTCTGGGTCTTGAGGTCCCGGTGCAGGATGAGGTGGGTGTGCACATGATGCAGCGCAAGCAGAATCTGCACGAAAAAGTGCAGGATGGTCTCCTCCTCTAACAGAGAATTGCAGCGCTTCTGGATGAACTCAGCCAGAGTACCACCTGTGTGTGACCCAAGGAGTTAAATCAAGATCCTGTAGCTGAGACACCGGAGGACTGCTGTGCGTTTCAAGCCAGCCAGGGCTACACAGAGAGTTTAAAACCAGCCTGTATTACAGCGTGAGACCCTATCTCAAAAAGCAAAAAAGAAAAGAAAAAGAAAGTTTGGGCCGGACATTTAGCTCAGTGGCATAAGCGCCTGCCTGGCAAGCACGAGGTCGTGAGTTCCATCCCCAGTACCGCAAAAAAAAAAGAAAGGAAAAGAAAGTTTAAAGCTAGTCTAGGCTAAAAACCAAACCAAAACAAACTAACAAAAAAATCCAGGTCTTGCTACACCTGGGATGCCTGTCCTTTTATGAAACAAGGCACTGGGACCAGAGAGGCGAAAACTTCTGCCAGGGGAATATAATTGGTAACTGGGAGCAGAACTCTATACCTCTGACCCCTAGAGTTCTGGTCCCAGTTACCAATTATAGAACTCTATACCTCTGATACCTCCCAAGCCTATTCAAGGAAGGAGGCCATCTGATCATGTCTGCTTGTCCAGGGGTGGGGGCCCTACAGCTGGGCTGCTGTGAGGAGGCTGGCCCACCTGGTGCATATTCCATGGCAATCATAAGGGCCTTGTCCTCTAGGAAGTTCTCATAGTATTCAATGACATTGGGGTGGTTGAGCAGCTTGAGCACTTGGCACTCATTCTGGGCTGCCTGCCGTTCTTCCTTGGTCATCTGTTCCACTGGGATCTGTTTGATGATGACCAACTTCTGGTCAGCCTTGCGCAGACATAAGTGCACAATTCTGTGGACACAAGTTCAGGGCAGGCATCAACTGAGCCTCCAGCCACTACAGGCAGGACAGACCCAGCAACTAGATGTTGCTTAGAAAAGGGTAATAGGGGGGATGGGGATTTAGCTCAGTGGCATAAGCACCTGCCTTATAAGCGTGTGGTCGTGAGTTCGATCCCCGGTACCAAAAAAAAAAAAAAAAAAAGGGTAATAGGCACCCAGATTAAGAGGTCATCTCACCAAATGCATGGGATACTGAGTTTGGGCCATGTACTGTGGTGCATGCCTGTAATCTCAGCACTTGAGAGGCTGAGGCAGTAGGACTGCAATTTCAACAACCTGGGCCACACAGCAAGACATCGTCTCAAAACCAAACAAAAAGGGCTGGGGATTTAGCTCAGCAGTATAAGTGCCTGCCTTGCAAGCATGCAGTCATGAGTTTGATCCCTGGTACCGATAAAAAGAAAAAAAAAAAACAAAAACAAAACGAAAACAAAAAAACCAAACACTGATCTGGGAAACAGGGAGAACTGGTGACGAGCTCGACATGAGACCGGACTTTCACTGGTATCTAGAATTAACTGCCTGGGTTCGACAAAGTAAATACTACTCCCTGGGTTCAAACCCTGGCTTCTCCCCTTATTAGTTATGTGGTCTTAGATATGTTAAAGGATATCACCATTTGGCAAGTAGGATTGTTAAGGGAATCAAATCAACAAATGGATATAAGGTACTTAGCATACTGCCTGGCACACAAAAAATCTTCAATGACTAGGAGCCATTCATGTTAGCATTTTATTTCAACTCTGTGGTCAGTGACTATAAAAGTAGGAACTAAACCGGGCATGGTGACATACGCCTGTAATCCCAGCACTCAGGAGGCTGAGGCAGGAGGATCGTTGTGAGTTCAAGACCAACCTGGGCTACAAAGTGAGCTCAAAGCCAGCCTGAACTGCACAGCAAGACCTTGTCTCAAAAAGACAAAAAAAAAAAAAAAAAAAATTAGCCAGGCATGGTAGCACATGCCTGTAATCCTGAGGCTAGGGCAGAAAGACTGTTTTGAGTTTGAGGCCAGCCTGGGCTACATAGTGAGCCCAACACCTGAACTGCAAAGCAAGACCCTGTCTAAAAAAAAATTTAAAAGAGAAAAAATTATTTTGGGCCAGAGACGTAGTTCAGTGGTGCAGTGCCTGCAAGGCAAGCTTGAGGCCCTGAGTTCGATTCCAGATACCAAAAAAGAAATAGTAAAAAAATATATATAATTTTTAATTTGTTGGGGATTGAACCCAGGGCCTTCACAATGAGTTATATCTCCAGCCCATTTTTAAAAATTTTTTTATGACTAAGTTTCTGGGGATTTAGCTCAGCAGCATAAGTGCCTGTCTGCCAAGTGTAAGGTCATGAGCTGGATCCCCAGTAAAAAAAAAAAAAAAGACTAAGTTTCTAAATTGTCTAGGCAAGGCTCACCATGGAGCAAGGAGGGCCTTATATTAAATGAGCCCAGCATGCTTAAAGCCCTTGCCTTAATCCCCAACACTTGGGGGTAAAAGTAAAATAATTTAAAATAATTCCAAGATATTCCATTCTTTTCACTCAGCAGATCAGCAACTCCTGTTTCAATTTTTAAAATACTGTGAACCTGGGGGCTGGGGATTTAGCTCAGTGGCATAAGCACCCACTTTTCAAGCACAAGGTCGTGAGTTTGATCCCCGGTACCAATTTTTAAAAAAAAGGAAAAAAAAATATTGTGAACCAATATAGTTCTATGCACTCTGCTATAACCCTTGCCCAAATCATCGTTTCTTGCTTTAAAAATTGCATTAGTAGCCAGGTGAGGTGGCATATGCCATTATAGGTACAAGCCTATAATTCTGGCATTGAGGGGAAGCCAACACAGGAGCATTGCTGTGGGTTCAAGGTCAGCCAAGGCTACATAGTAAATCCAAGGTCAACCTGAACTACATAGCAAAACCCTGTCTCAAAAAACAAAACAAAAGTTGCATTAGCTTTGAAAATGTTCCCTTTTGCTGTTCTTACACGCAAATGTAACATCTATGCAGCAACCAGAATGACATTTTGTTACTGTTTTCTCTGCGATGTTGAGGACTAAACCCACAGGGCCGCAAGCAAGTTAGACAAGGGCTTTTTACCTGTGAGCTACATTTCCATTCTGAGAATTTTTGGTTTTTTTTAGAGGTCTCATTGCGCAGTCCAGGCTGGCCTAGAACTCATCATCTTGCCTCAGCTACTCATGTAGCGAGATTATATGCAAACACCACCATGTCTGGCTGAGGACACTGTTAAATACACATCAGCCATGTAGCATGCCTGTAATACCACACTCCAGAGGATGAGGCAGGAGGACTGCTGTGAATTCAAGGCTGGCAGGAGCTACAAAGCAATACCATTTTGGAAAATAAAACAAAAGCCAACAAATCTTATTAGTTCCTGTGTTTTAACACTCTTCCCTGAAGTCAGGAGTAGCACATACCTATAACCTCAGCATTTGTGAGGCTGAGGTAGGATTGTGAGTTAAGGGCAGCCTGGGCTACACAGCAACAACCTGCCTCAAAAAACAAAACCAAACCAACAAAACTTCCAAACCCTCTTCTCAGGGCTGGGACAGATCAGTGATAGAGCCTGTGCTTATGTGTGAGGCCCTGAGTTCAATCCCTAGCACAAACAATCCCAAATCTCAATCTCAAACTCTCTTGCCCTTATCCTTCAGTTTACAAAACTATAAATGGTCCCTGCCCTCCGTGACGACCACATTTTTAAACCATTCTTTACCTTGCCTGCTACATTCCAACTACACTAGTCTTTTTGTTTTTTGAATTTTCTGCATTCCTTCCCACCAGGACCTTCGCATATGCTTCCCCCTCCCCGAAAATTTCTTTCATCTTCGCACCACTGGTCCTAATTCCTCAAGTCCGGGCTTTACATTTCACCTCCCGGAGAATTTTTCCTTGACTACTGCCTGAAAAACATTTTGTGGCATTTATTTATTTCTTGTTAATAACTGTTCATGACGGCTTTAACGTCTTTATTGTATTTTTTTTTTATCGTCTAAGGGAAACGACCACACTTGTTTGGTCCTAACTGTACACCAGCGCCCAGACCTATACTCAGCTGGGACTCAACCATTTGTTCAATGAAAGAACAAGGAACCTCACACTCAGGAACACCGAGGCTGACGGGGCGTGGCCTATGTGGGGGCGGAGCCCCAGCGCCCGGCCCCAGGCCGGAAGCCTAGGCTGGGCTTCCCAGGGTGGCGCTCACGCCTCGGGGCGGGGCTAGCGGAGCAGCAAATCGTGGTCATAGTTGGGGGTTTATTTTCCCAGTCCCCCTAAACAGTTTCCTCCCTCAGAGCCCTGGCTCACCCGAAGGCACCTCTCCCCACCACTCGGATCCGCTCGTACTTCTCCATCTCATTTCTCAGATATACGCTTTCGGAGCCCCCCGGCGGCGCGTGCGCAAACCTGCGCACTCTGGAGCCCCGCCCTTACGCTGTGAGACGCTTGCTGGGCGGAGCTAGCGGTGCTATGTCAGTTCCAACCACTGTAGCAGCTGTGTTTGTGATCTTATGGCGTCCGCAGCACCGACACCGAGTCGCTTTTCCCTCACGACCCTGCCACATGCGTGGTCCAGAAATAGGATTAACTCCCGTCTTTTGGTCCACTCCGTAGTGCTCAGTGCGGTACCAGCTGCTTTTCACACACGTGGCTTGATCCGCTCGGGTCCTGAAGAGTTTACTAAAAGAGACACAGCGCGCCCGCAAGCGTTACCTTCCGAAGGCCTCCCCTGCCCACGAGTGATACTATTTCAGGAGGATAAAGCAGATCCTCATTGGCACGCAAGCAAAAAACAACCAAACTGAACTAAGAGCAGCGTTCTCGGTCTGTGGAGCAGAGAACAAGACTAGTTTCGTGTTTGCTTAGGGAGTAACCGGGGAAAACCCCGAGTTGTGCAAATTGATTCACCTGGGGGGGGGGGGACATGACGCGGTCTCCAGGCTGAGCACACTAGTAAGCACCGCGCTTGGCCAGCTCAACGCTTAGTCATCCCATGAGTGTTGCAGCTAGGGATCAGCACCTCCCCTCAGGGAAGGTGGAAGTAAGTGGGTACGGACCAGTATTGGAAAGCGTCTGGAAGGGGTGGAACGTAGGCTCTGGCGAGATGAGTTCAGCTCTTCTGCCGACCCATGTGTGTTGGCGTACGCCTGTAATCCTAGCACTTGGGAGGCTGAGGCAGGAGGATCGCCATGAGTTTGAGGAGACCCTGGGCTACATAGCGAATTCAAGACGGCCTGAGGTACATAGGGAGACCGTGTCTCAAAAACAAAAAACAAACAAATAAACACCCAACAAACCTCTTCTGCTCAGACATTAGGGTTAGGTTAGGATTAGGGCTAGTTGGTCTGACCCGCTAGGATCTCAGGGTCTGGACACAGAATTGAGTTTAATTCCAGCCTCTTTTTGGCACCACCTGCTCTATAGCAGCTCTATAAAAGCTCAGTATTAAGGAGGGTGGTCATTACCAAAGCGTTAACACCCCTATTTCAGAGTGGGCGAAAAGCTGGGCATGATGGCATATGCCTGTAATCCCAGCACTTGGTAGTTTGAAGCTAAAGGATCGTCTCGAGCAAGACCAAGACTCAAAAACGAAACAAATGGGGCTGGAGGTTTAGCTCAGTGGCATAAGCGCCTGCCTTGCAAGCGTGCCATCGTGAGTTCGATCCCTGGTACCAATTTAAAAAAAAAAAAGAAACAAAATTAAAAAAAATAATAAACGAAGAAAGGGGGTGTTTTATCCTCTGCTGCCGCCCTGCTCCTCAAAAGGATACCCAGTCCCTCCCACGTGGGACGACTAAGGCTGGGTCTCCAGGGACCCTGAGGTCGCTGGCGGTCTCTGGCCCAGGCCGGGGTCAGTTGGAGTACAAGATGCCCTGTAAGCAAAGGGGACTGCATGGGGGTGGGGGAACACTCATCCAGTACGTGGTGCTCTCTGTTTAGAAACCAACTGAGCCTTGACTGACCCGGCAGCCCTATGTGGTTAATGTGTAACCTTGGAGCTCTCAGGCGAGATAGCAAACACCCAACCAACTAATTTGGTCTCTGAGCCTTGGTTTTCTAGCTTCTTCAGGCAGCACTCCCCCACTTGTCTCCTCCACTGCTGCACACACACCTCTTACCCTCTTGCCTGCTCTCGGCCTCCTCCTTTGCCCAAGGGCAGGAAACTTTTAGAGACCTAGGCCCAAGCTGCAACCAAAAACTCACTTATCACAAAATGCCAACACAGCAATTAAACCTGAATATTGCCGTTTTAGTTTTAAAAAACAACTCATACATTAACATCTTTTTTTGTTTTGTTTTGCTTGGTACCGGATTGGAACTCTCAATTGCCAGGCAGGCGCTTGTGCCACTGTGCTAAATCCCTGGCCCCTATATTAACATCTTTTGTCTTACAAAGAGTAACAGAACTTTTAATGAATATAAACAGCTTTTTATTGAAATGTTAAAAAGCTTGCATTTGAAGTGTTTTGCACAATTTTGGCTCTTGCACGCATAATGACAGTTTGTCAAGCCTTGGCTGGGGAGACGGCTCCAGTACCTACAGAGAAGGCTCTGCATGCCCGCTGCTGCACTGGCTTAAGGTTTCCCTGGTTTTCTTCAAATCCTACTTTGCTCCTTTGGAGGGTTGAGACCCCGCGCCACAGTGAGGACAGGCTGACACCTAGTGGCCAGGAGTCGCAACTGCTCCAGACCTGGGCCGTAGAGAAGACAAGTCACCCCAGTAGTCTGGGCAAATCCGCAGTCTTCCCCACCCCAGCCTCTAGGGAGCCAGAAGACTAGGACGGGGACTGTCTAAAGGAGGACTGTGACTGCCGCTTGGCCTCCCGAGCCCAGAAGAGAGGCGGGAGAGGTGATGATGAGTGACTCAACAGCTCCTGAGCACCACTCGGGCGGGGAGAAGCAGGTAAACACTCCATCTGGGACCAGTCGGGGAACGGGCCTGGGCGGAGCCATTTGTTCGAGGCGGGGCTTCCGACCCCTCCCCAGGGCCGGGTTTCTTAGGGCACACAGGCGAGTGATGGGTCCCGCCCAGCTCCGCCCAGAAAGGAGTCCAGGGCCGAGGGGATTCTCCCGGAGCCCGCCCAGGGCGGGCGAGCAGGCGGTACCTGAGAAAGTTGGGACGCGAGTTAAGAGGCCGTGAGAGCGCTGGCGGCTGGGGGCTTTCGGCCGTCGAGAGGCGCCAACGAGGGATGTCTCTGCCGCGGCGCCCCCAGAGCAGCCCCTTACCGCCCAAAGTTGGCGGGATCCGGGCGGGGCTGGAGAGGCCCCGGGGGAAATGGGGCTCTGGCCCTCGGCTCGGCAGAGGCGCCCAGGGGGCGGGGGCAGCGGACGGGGCGGGGCGGGGCGGGGCGGCGGGGGGCGGGGGCAGAAGATCGGCCGGCTCGGCCGGGGAGGAGCAAAGGGGTCTGTCTAGAGGGCTCCGGGAGAACTGCGGGGCTGGCGGCCGGCGGGAGAGGGGCTCGGGGTGCATTGGCCGGAGAGGGAGCCCGGTTCGCAGAACACCGCAGGAGGCGGCTTAGAGGGCAGACAGACAGACGGCAGGGAGGGCCAGCATGCTGCCCCTGCTGCACCCCGCCTTGCCGCTGCTCCTGGGCGCCACACTGACCTTCCGGATACTCAAGCGCGGGCTCTGTCGCTTGCCCCTGCCCGCGCACGTGCGCACCGACCCCCTGCGTACCTGGCGTTGGCACAACCTGCTGGTCTCCTTCACCCACTCCATTGTGTCAGGGATATGGGCGCTGCTATGGTAAGTGCGCGACTAGGGGCGTGAGGTGGCCCGGGATCCCGTGAGGGTGCTGATACAGGCTTCCGTGTTACTATTTCCATCACTCGCCAGTGGGCCGAGGCCGTGAATCTCACCTGATTCCCTCTTTGGAAAACTACCCAACCAGGGGCGGCACAGGGAAACCCGAGGCACCGGGGTTTCGGCCAAGCCCCTCCTTGCTCCCTTGCCAGCCAATGGCGCGAGCCTGGACTGTCCTGGGACTGCCAGAGTACCGGGGGAGCTGAGGGTCTCTTCGGGTGCCGACTCTGCCAAGGCCTTTCCTTGCCTCCCTCCCAGTTTATGGCAGACCCCCAAGATGCTGGTGGAGATTGAGACTGCCTGGTCGCTCTCTGGCTATTTGCTTGTTTGCTTCTCTGCAGGTAGGTCTTGGCTAGGAAGGCTGAGGGTAAGGGGGAGTACAGAGCAAAGTTGTTAAGTCCCTTTCATGACCTCTTCCTCCCCTAGGGTATTTCATCCACGACACGGTGGACATTGTGATTAGTCGTCAGGCCAGAGCTTCTTGGGAATACCTGGTTCACCATGTGATGGTAAATGAGAAAGCATGTGATACGGTATGGATGGCAACCTCGCCCTACTCCCAAGTTCTTAACTTGAAAGGGACGCCATCTCAACCCTGCTCCCAGCCTTGTGTCCTACTTTCCTAGCCAAGGTGTTCTTTCTCAATAGACTGGGAATGGCACCCACTATGCCCAGAACCTGTGGGCAGGGATCAGGACATAAGGCTATGAATGAAAGCACTTTATCTACTTTAGGCTGTTAAGCCAGAAGAAGCTGGAGAGAACCTGGTGCAGTGGGGCATTCCTGTAATCACAGCTATTTGGGAGTCTTAAGGCAGGAGTCACAAATTCAAGGACAGTGGGTAACAGTGAGATCTGGTCTCAAGAGATGTGTCTCAGTGGTAGAGTGCCCCCAGGCCTGATCTCTGATACCAAAAACAGAAAAAGAAAATTGAGAATTGCCCAGTTCTCTGGTTGTTGTGTATGACACACCCATCAGCTCCCAGGAATCTTGGCACTCGGGGTACCAGCTCTTGTTCTCATTTATCCTCTAGGCCATGGGTGCCTTCTTCTCAGGCATCTTTTGGAAGCGTTTTGTTGGCGGAGGTGTCTTAACACTACTGGTGGAAGTCAGCAACATCTTCCTTACCATGCGCATGATGATGAAAATAAACAACGCCCAGGATCTCCTCCTTTACCGGGTCAACAAGTATGTCAACCTGGTCATGTACTTTTTTTTCCGCCTGGCCCCTCAGGCCTACCTCACAAACTTCTTCCTGCAGTATGCAGGCCAGAGGACCCTGGGCACCTTTCTGCTGACCATCTTGCTCATGCTGGATATGATGATCCTCATCTACTTTTCCCGCCTTCTCCGCTCTGACTTCTGCCCTGACCGTGTCCCCAGCCAGCAACACAAAGATAAGTTCTTGACTGAGTAAGAGACATAAAACCTGGGACATATGACAAGGACAGCAAACACAGCCAGAAAAGACTGCCTCACTTCTAAACTGGGTCTACCCCAACCCTGGGCACCGCCACGGGCCAGTGTACCTCGAGCCTACACCCACACTACTGAAAGCACTCCTCTGAAGCCTTAAAATCTTTTCTTGGGCAACTGAGGGAAGCAGAGAAACCGGTTAGACATGGTATGTGGATCAGAACAAGGATCCAACCCAAATACTGCCAACCCATATTGACCTGAAATGGATGCTAATGATAACCCTAAACTTCCAGGGATAAGGAACCGGGATCCTGTAAAGCTTGTTCCCTTGTCCCTACAAGTTGTCCTAGGACAAATAACCTCCATCTGAGTAATAAATACCTCTGGTGGTACCTACGCTCTCACTACCAGTTATTAATGAATATCATGACTTGATGGACTGAGTATTCCAACAGAGTAAGTATATCAAGTTGTACTCAGAGCTCTAACAGTTCAGGGGTGGGGAGTTTACCTACCATGTGTCTTAGGCCCTGGCTCTAATGACTGCACCCCAGAAGTCTTGCACAAGCCTTTGTGTATCCCATGACATGGCCTTCCCCAGCCCAACCACAAACTGACATAAAGACAAGAAGCATATAAATAAAGATAAAAATGTATATTTAGAATTAGCCAGCTGGACTCAGTTTAGATGATTCCAATCTGAAAAACAAAAGGGAGCTTTGTTACCAGGGCTGAAATAGGAAGATTTAAGATGAAGAGTTGAAGATGAGAGACTAGGTGAGCAGCTTGTTAAGGATCACGGTGCAGTCAGTCACTCAGTTATGACTAATCAGGAAGTCAGGCTTTGGTCGCTAACAGATTCATCATTTGCACCCAGTGGGTAAATGTGTGCTATTAGAGTCTAATTAGAAAGGAAGCTTACTTTGTTGGCAACATCCAAAGCATCATAATCAGGAGCCAGTCGGACATATGCCTTTTTCTCTCCGTCAGGCCTGGGTGGAGAATAAACCTTAGCCCTTGCTGCTCTCACTGCCCACATTCCCTCCCTCCCCTGGTTCTCTGGTGCATCAGCGGTTCCTTTGTTCATGTCATTCTTTTCCAAATAGTGAATTTTCCATCATTTGCACAGAGGAGTCACCAAGCCAATTTCCCTTCACTGAAAACACAAGACCCTTGAGACTAACCTATGTAATCTAACATCTGTATTTTCCTTCAGTGCCCACCCCTGCCCCATCCCCATCAGTGAAATCCCAGAGGGAATTTCCTCAGATCTATACTTGATAAAAAGGACTAACTTCATAGGGGAGCTCACATAGTGTAAATCCTACTTCTGACTTCAAGAACTTTAAGGCATGAACTTGGTAAAGGGCCCCACTCACCTGATTAGGGTATTGACTTTGGCCACATCGATATCATAGAGCTTCTTCACAGCTTGTTTGATCTGGTGTTTGTTGGCCTTGACATCCACAATGAACACAAGTGTGTTGTTGTCCTCTATCTTCTTCATAGCTGACTCTGTGGTCAAGGGGAACTTGATGATGGCATAGTGGTCAAGCCTAAGGGGAGAACGTCAGGTCACCAAGCCTGGACCCAGTAGGTTGGGTTTTTGGAGCCCTAGTCTAAGAACACAGGTGCATCAGACAATGGGTAACAATCATTTCTGTCATACTTTGGCCGCTAGTAAGTGTCATCAGCTGCACCTTGTTCCTAGGGCTGTGAAGCTCTTACTGGGAGGCAGAACCCTTGTCTATTGTTTAACCTGAAGGGCTCTCATCCTTTAAAGAATCATCTTTGACAGTTCCCTAGGAGGGTGGGTCAAACATTTCTGCCCCCAGCCTGTATTCCCAGCACTCAGGAGGCTGAGGCAGGAGGATCTCAGAATTGGAGACCAGGCTGGGCTGGGCTACATAGTGAGCTCAAGAACAGCCTGCACTAGAGAGATGCTGTCTCAAAAACAAATTCTGCTTCTTGTGGCTGCTAAAGAGGGGTGATCAAAAGCTACCACTTTATCCATTCTCACAAAAGTTGAAAAAAAAAAGTTACCACTTTGTTTCAGATAGGGTCTTACTATGTAGTCCAGGAAGGCCTTAAACTCACACTTTTTATACCTCAGTATCTAAAGTGGGATTTAGCTTACGGCACAGCACCTGCCCTACAAGCGTGAGGTCACGAGTTCAATCCCCGGTACCAAAAAAAAAACAACAAAAAGAACAAAACTCATGACCTTGAGCTTGCCGGGCAGACCCTTATGCCTGCTGAGCTAAACCCTTGGCCACTGACTACTTTATACTCCCCACAAAATATGTTCAATATTTTGTGCTAAATAAATAATTAACCTAGTAAAAAAATCTGCCACCGTAGGTTGATAATTTTTCTGCCAGTATCTAAAAACTTAATTGTTAGCTGGGGGTGGTGGCTCATGCCTGTAATCCCAGTACTTGGGAGGCTGAGGCAGGAGGATCATTGCAAGTTCAAGATCAGCCTGGGCTACAAAGTGGGCTCAAGGCCAGCCTGAACTGCAGAGCAAGACCCTGTCTCAAAAAAAATAAAAAAAAATAAAAACTTAATTGTTAAATAGGGCAGAAAAGCTGGGTGTGGTGGTACCCAACCATAATCCCAGCACTTCGGAGGCTGAGGCAGGAGGATCACCGCGAGTCTGATGCAAACCTAGACTACACAGGAGAGACCCTGTCTCGAAAACAGAACCGGGGGCTGGGGATTTAGCTCAGCAGCATAAGCACGTGTCTGGCAAGTGCAAGGTTGTGAGTTCAATCCCTGGTATAAAAAACAAAAACAAACTCCACAAAACCGGGCTGGGGATTTAGCTCAGTGTTCAGTGCCTGCCTCTCAAGCGCAAAGTCGTGAGTTCGATCCCCAGTACCAAAACAAACAAACACCTCCCACACACTCCAAATAAATAGGGCACAAAAATCTTCACTCCCACACAACAGATATCATTGCATTTTTTAGGAGCATATGCCAGGGCAAGTAACTTTATCAATGAAGGACATCAAAATATCTTCACATAGATATAGGAACAGTACTGACTTGTTTCTCCTGGGGGCGCTCTTCCGAGGGTATTTAGGCTGCCTCCGGAGCCGCAGTGTCTTGGGACGGCGGAAAGTAGGTGACGTGCGGATCTTCTTCTTTTTGTGGCTGTGGATACCTTTCAGCACGGCCTTCTTGGCCTTCAAAGCTTTTGCTTTGGCTTCAGCTTTGGGAGGGGCAGGAGCTAGGAAAGAAAACGAAGGTCCGGGATTTAGAAACCCGTTGCTCATTTCCGGCCTCATGTCCTGTAGCTAGTGTGCCCCGGTCTACACGTGCATCAGTGGTTCCTTTGAAGACATCACAAATCTCAGGAGATTAATTTTTTTCCATCATATGCACGATATGGAAAGCAAAAATAACCAGTCTGGAGTAACTTCAAGGATATAACGAAAACTAACACCCATTAAGAGAGGGGGATACAGGACCATTTAACACATAAGAAGGAAAAATGAGGAATGCTGAAGCCACTTATGTGCTTACGGATGTGGCAACATGGAACACCGAACTGTGGATGTTTCTAAGTTTCCTAGAGTCAACGCCTGCCGGGTTGCCTCTCCAAACCTTTCACGGAACCCTAGTCCATGAGGCTTGCTGACGCGGCCTACCTTCGATACGGTGCACCCAATTGCCGGGAGTAGCTCAGAAGGGCATGGCCCAGCCGCTGCCCTACAAACGCGTTCGCTCTCTGGGACTGCATCCCAGGAAAACCCGCTATGGGCCCCCCCTCCCCCGCAGTCCCAACACACACCTTCCTTCTTAGCTTTCGGCGCCATCTTAGCAAAAAGGGTTTTCCACGCTCCTTCCCATGGGCTTATAGCACTAAATCTCACCGAAGACTCGCGACACTTTTTGCTTAGCTCTTATTGGATAATGTTTAGCGTGGTGCTCGTTGGGAACTGTAGTTAAATTTAATTTCTTCACAAGACTGACTAAGCCTGCGCCACTCCTGCTCAGGCCCCAAAGCTTCTTGGAAGTTGTAGTTTTTGGTTTGTTTGTTTGTTTGTTTGTTTGTTTTTAAAAATCTTTTTGAGACAGGCTATGCAATTCAGGCTGGCTTTGAGTTCACTTTGTAACCTAGGTTGATCTCGAACTCCCAAGGATCCTCTTGTTTCAGTCTCCCCCCCACACCCTGTGCTGAGATTACAGGAGTGCACCACCACGCCCGATTATTTTTTATTATTATTATTATTATTATTATTATTATTATTATTATTATTATTATTGGTACCAGGGATAGAACTGACTACCTTGCACTTGCCAGGTAGGCGCTTATGCCGCTGAGCTAAATCCGCAGCTATCAGACTGGGTTTTTTTGTTTTTCTTTATTGAGGCTGGGTCTCATCATGTACTTAACTCACCGTGTAAGGCAGGCTGATCTCAACTCTCTCTCTTTTTTTTTGTACCAAGGATGGAACTCACAACCTTGTACTTACCAGGCAAGCACTTGAGCCACTGAGTTAAATCCCCAGCTCTGACCTCAACTCTCAGCGATCCTTTTACTTCAGCATCCTGAGTGCTGAATAGCCAGGAGTCCAGGATTTTTTTATTCTGTTTTGTTTTACTTTTTGGGGTCCTGGAATGTAGCTCAATGGCACAACACCTACCTGGCAAGTGCAAGGTCCTGAGTTTGATTTCCGGTACAAAAAAATAAAACAAAGATAGCCTCCCAATGTGTGAGTCCCTAACACAGGCTAGACAGATGTCTTTTTTTTTTTTCCCTTTTGGTGCCAGGGATCAAACTCACGACCTCCTGCTTGCCAGGTAGGTGTTTATGCCACTGAGCTAAATCCCTGGCATAAACAGATGTCTTTGAGTGATGCAAGCATCATTGTTTTGCTTTTTGTCTTTTTGTCTTCTTGAGACAGGGTTTCAGTATGCAGTTTGGGCTGGTCTTGAACTCATTTTGTAACCCAGGCTGACCTTGAGCTCATGGTGATCCTCCTGCCTCAGCCTCCCTAGTGCTAGTACCTGCCTGTTTTTTTTAAACCTGGGATTGAACTCACAACCTCGTTTTTTGCCAGGCAGGCACTAGTGCAGTTGAGCTAAATCCTGGGCCCTGGCTGGTTTTTTCTTTGTTTTAAGACAGGATCTCACTTTGTAATTCAGGCTGGCCCTTGAACTCACAATGATTCTTCTGTCTCAACCTCCACAGTGCTGGGATTAAAGGTATGTATCACCATACCCCGCTAAGAGTTCTGGTGTTTAAAGATACTTTTTGGAGCCTGGAGGGTTAGCTCAGCAGCATAAGTGCTTGCCTGGCAAGCACAAGGTCATGAGTTCAATCTCTGGTACCAAAAATACATAAATAATCTGGTCCCATCTGAACAACTTTTTGTCTCAGAGAAGATTTGAAGCTCTAGAAGACAGTGACATTGCAAATGGGAAAAATACAGTTAGACTGATTAGAGGAAGTGAAGCAAAGTTCTAGAATGTTAGAACACAATTCATCCAATTTAATTCCCTCGGGCATATCTGTGGGATACTGAGGTCCACAGCGGAATGTGGTTTAGCCATTACCACAGAGATTTCTTTCTTTCCTTCTTTTTACCACAGAAATTTGGTGACAAAGTCCTCTATGTGGGGTGTGTGTGTGTGTGTGTGTGTGTGTGTGAAGCATCAGAGGAAGTATAAAATGGCCACTGTCAGTTTTTTTTTTCTTCTTTCTTTTCTTACCATGTGGGTTCTAGACCAGCCTGGACTATATCATGAGTTTAAGGCCAGCCTGAACTGCACACACAGTGAAACCTTGTTTTAAAAACAGTAAAACAAAACAAAACAAAATTTATTTTGAGACAGAATCTTGCTGAATAGTCCAGGCTGGTCTTAAACTTTTGATTTTCCTGTGTTAGCCTTCTGAGTAGCTGAGATTATAGGGTATGCCACCGTGCTTTGCTCGCTAATACTCTTTAAGTAGTTCTACTTTCCAAATACCCATGCACCGATTTCTCTAGGATGCACTAGTTCGTCCTGCGAATGATTTTTGTGTATCCTCTCCCCTGAATTAATATTCCTTTCCCAGTTGTCTTTGCATCTTCAAACTGAGCTCCTAGCAGAGAAAATTTCATGATGCTGAGGTTAACAGCTCTGTGGGTCTGTGTCTAATTCACCCCACCCTGACAGACACTGCATCTTTTCTGTCCCTGCTTCTGGAGCCAGACGTCCCCCTAGATGTGAAACTGACTGCTCTTCTACCCTCCAGGACTTTGCAAAAAGGAAAA
Organism: Hydrochoerus hydrochaeris; assembly: GCA_004027455.1. Classification (NCBI taxonomy): domain Eukaryota; kingdom Metazoa; phylum Chordata; class Mammalia; order Rodentia; family Hydrochaeridae; genus Hydrochoerus; species Hydrochoerus hydrochaeris. Next base: position 373,651 of record PVLA01000236.1, read on the forward strand.
ATTATCCTAGTTTTGTGTGTATTGGGGGCAGAGCGGTTCTAATGGGGAGTGGAAAACGAATGCCTGTATCAGCGAGGAGTCTCAGTGTCCCAGAGTGGTGCCCATCCCAAAGGGCGGCGTTCCTCGGTCCACCTAGCTCTCCTCCATTTTGCATGGAAACAGGCAGCTTGGTAGTCAGCTCTCCCATCCCTTGATCTATTCAGCAGCCTGGAAGGGAGAGACACCAGGCGTCGAATGTCCCTCTCCGGGGTGAGCACCTCGCTGTGATCCTGGCACCCCTTAACACTCCTCCGCCCCCCATCTCCCAGGGCAGAAGGGCGAGCAGGGGCAGCTCTATGAGTCACGGCCCAGGCCTGGAGTGGAGGAGGGAAGCGCCGCCTCCCCTAAGGCCCCTTCTCTCCCCTCTTGGCCCTCTCCACGGGTTCCTGCCTCAGCCGATGCTGCGCTGCAATCACCGAATCTCCATCACCAATTTGGCTGAGTAAGGGTCCTCGGGAAGGCGCAGCCTGGCACCCCAGGTGCGTGCAGGGCGTCCTAGGGTGTCCAGAGCTGGACAGGCTCCAGCCCGGGTGGGGGGGCCCAGCGTGCGGGGTGAGGCGTCTGGTGAGGGAGCGGGAGCCAGGGCAGCTCGGTGAGGTGGAGAGGAGAGGAGGGGGAGGTGAAGGCGGGCTGCGAAGCCTGGCTGGCGTGGCCTGGAGAGGGGCAGGGGGCGGCCCTTCTCCAGGAATTTCCGGGGATCGTGTTACAGCACTGGCCGAGCGGGAGCTGAGCGGGACTCCAGGCCCTGCAGCCGACGGCCGCTCGCCCCCTCCTCCAGCGGCCCGGGCCGGCAGCGCCTCCCCTGCCCACACTGACCCCGTGCGGCGGGGCCGCGCCGCGCCCCGGGGCCACTGTTATGGTGGGGCCGCCCCCGCCGAGAGCCGTCGTCGGGTCTCAGCGCCCCCGCGTGATCGTAGGAGCTCTCCGACCCCGCGTCATTGTAGGGTCCGCGCGGGCCCGGGCCACCCCCGACGGAACTCCCCGTCCCCGCCTGGCGGCCGAAGGGTCTCCCCGCCCCCGAGTCGTCTTCGGGGCGCCTCGGGCCCGTGTGGTTGTGGGGTCGCCCCGACCCCGCGTGATCGTTTCGTCCCCGTGGCCTGCGGTGGCCGTTACGTCTCCCAGGCCGCGGGCTCCTGCAGGCTCCCCGTGGCCCCGAGTGATCGTCGGGACCCCCCGGCCGCGCGTGATTGTGGGGTCTCCACGGGCCCGGGAGGCAGGGGCGGATCAAGCCTCGGCGCCGTCTCGGGGCGCACGGCAAGGCCGCGGGCGAGATGAACCTCCTGGCGCCCGTGCGGAGAGACCGCGTCCTGGCGGAGCTGCCCCAGGTAGGCAGTCGCCAGGGCCACGTCGGGTGTCTGGCTGCGGCTGGGCGTGGGAGGGGAGAGGGCAGCACCAGGCCCGTTAGAGGAGGGCGTCCGGTCCTGCTGCCCGCTGGCGAGGCTTTGGCTTCTGGACGGTCCGTCCTCCCCACCCCACCCGGGTTTCTTGGCTGCGGGACAAGGGCCTATAATGGCTGAGCCCCTTCTCTTCCCATGCTCTCAGTGCCTGAGGAAGGAGGCCGCTTTGCACGTGCACAAAGACTTCCACCCCCGCGTCACTTGCGCCTGCCAGGAGCACCGGACAGGCACCGTGGGGTGAGTTAGGGACATCTGTGGTGAAGACAGGAAGACGAAGGGAACGCTGAAGCCATAGCAGGGGCACACATGAATGTGTCCTGTTGGAGCTCTGTTTCAGTTCCTGCCAGCCACACAGTGATGTCCCTTGCTTAAGCCTGTGGGTTTTTCCCTTTCCTTCCAACAAGGTTGTTAGTCTTTGCAGAGTGGGCTAGAAAGTGTCCAGCAAGGGATGATGGACACATAACATCCATTGAGCCCTAAGGCAGGGGCTCCAGGGATGAGTTACATTGTAGGTTAAAAGAAGTAATACCAGTACTAATTGCTGTCCTTAAGCACTTCTGGATATAGTGGCGCAGTCCTATAACCTCAGCACTTGCAGGATGAGGTCTTCTAGCCTGGGCTGCAGAGGTTGAGGTCAGTCTGGGCCATAGAGTGAGTTCAAAGAGCGTGAACTGGACTGGGGTTTTAGCTCAGCAGCACAGGCCCCTGCCTGGCAAGCCCGAGGTTATGAGTTTGATCCCGTGTAACAAAAAAAAAAAAAAAAAAAAAAAAGGAAAACATTGTTAAAGATGCATCCTGATTTCATAGAAGTTAAAAAGGAAAGGCCGGGGGGGCTGGGTAAATAGCTCAGTGGCACAGCACCTGCGTGGTATGCATGAGGTCACCAGTTCTATTCCCACCCCACCCACCCCCCGCGAGAGCCAGACTTTTTGAGACCCTGTTTCAAAAAAACGAGCATCAGTACTGAGGCTCGGGCCGGAGATTTAGCTCAGTGGCTTAAGCACCTGCCTAGCAAGCACAAGGTCATGAGTTCGATTCCCGGTACAAAAAAAAAAAATACTGAGGCTCAGAGAAGTAATGTAACCTGTCCAAAGTCACACAGCTAATCAGAGCTAGAAGTATAACTGTGTAGAGAGTTCAGTTAGCATGAGCAAAAGCCTTGGGGTCCATCCTTAGCAGTACAAAAAACAAAATGACTACTGAGAATGGAAACTAGTGTCAGCTCTTGTTTCCATTAGCAGGTTTAAGATCTCCAAGGTCATTGTCGTGGGGGACCTGTCAGTGGGGAAGACTTGCCTAATTAATAGGTAAGAGGATGCTGAGCTTGGCTAGCCTGGGTTGGGCAGAGTGGAGCAAAACATCTAGGTGGGACTGAGCTACAGCTCAGAGCACCTGGTGTCTCCTCAGGTTCTGCAAAGACACCTTTGATAAGAATTACAAGGCCACCATTGGAGTGGACTTTGAGATGGAACGATTTGAGGTGTTGGGGGTTCCCTTCAGTCTCCAGCTGTGAGTGCTCCCTCTATCTCTTCTGGCTGTCTTTCCCCTGGGACCTGCACCCCCATCCTAGCCCCATTCCCCACTCCCTGGCTCCGCTCTTCTTCCTGCCAGTTGGGACACCGCTGGACAGGAGAGGTTTAAATGCATTGCATCAACCTACTACCGAGGAGCTCAAGGTAAGGGCTAGGCCAGCTGGGGCAGAGGGTCCTAGAGAGTGTGCCTGGCCTCCTCATAAATTGGGGTGCCTGGGGAAGTGAACCAGTGGTTCCCTCCCAACCTGGGACTGTTTCTACCACTCTTGCAGCGATCATCATTGTCTTTAACCTAAATGATGTGGCATCCCTGGAACATACCAAGTATGTGGGGGTGCTGTTACATAGTGGGAGGGTCCAGGAAGGGAAGATTCTGAAAGGAGGGGTGGTCAGGAAAGAAGAATGCATCTGGGGAGGTGGGGGATGTAGCTCAGTGAGAGAGCACTTACTCTGCCTGCACAAGGCTCTGGGTTCCACTGCAAACAAATGAAAAGAACATAGGCGAGGGAGTAGCTGGCCTACGATATCTCCTTCCTCACACCTGTCCACCATCTGGCCAGGCAGTGGCTTGCCGATGCTCTCAAGGAGAATGACCCTTCTAGTGTGCTCCTCTTCCTCGTGGGTTCCAAGAAGGACCTGAGTGTGAGTGTCCGTGTGCCCGTGGGGGACCTTCTAGTTTAGGGCAGGGACCCCATCTGACTCACCCCTTCCCGCAGACACCTGCTCAGTACACACTCATGGAGAAAGATGCCCTGAAGGTGGCTCAAGAGATTAAGGCTGAGTACTGGGCAGTCTCATCTCTCACTGGTGAGTGTCGGGCCTCTGGATCTCTACCCTCCTCTTCTCTCATTCTACACTTGTAGCTGCCCCACATGCCCCAAGCTGGTGCTACCGCTGACACCCCTCCTTTTTTTTTTTTTTTGTCTTTTTTTTTTTGAGACAGGGTCTTACTGTGCAGTTCAAGCTGGCCTTGAGCTCACTTTGTAGCCCAGGCTGGTCTTGAACTCGCAATGATCCTCCTGCCTCAGCCTCCTGAGTATTGGGATTACAGGCGTGAGCCACCTCGCCTGGCCTAATATTAAATTAATTTTTTTTTTTTTATCGGTACCGGGATCAAACTCACGACTGCCTGCTTGCAAGGCAGGCGCTTATGCCGCTGAGCTAAATCCCCAGCCCCCAATATTAAATTAATTTATACATATATATATATATATATATATATATATATATATATATATATATATTTTATTGTAACACCCCTCCTTTCCCCACATCAGGTGAAAACGTCAGAGAATTCTTCTTCCGTGTGGCCGCACTGACTTTTGAGGCCAATGTCCTGGCTGAGCTGGAGAAATCAGGGGCCCGGCGCATAGGGGATGTTGTCCGTGAGTGTTCGCCTGCTTAAGGGTGGCAAACAGCAAGGGGAGCCTCTGACCTGCTTCACAGACTTCCCACCTTTTGCAGGCATCAACAGCGATGACAGCAATCTCTACCTAACAGCCAGCAGGAAGAAGCCCACGTGCTGCCCCTGAGGGCCAAGGAGACCGTCCAGGGACTGTAGTCCCTGGGGCACTGTGCCTCCTTAACCTCAGAGCTTGGTCTCTGGACATTTGCACCGATTTTTTTCAAGACCAAAGAACTGCCCTTGGTGGCAGTACCCCCAGAGGGGCAGTTGGGACCACGTTAATCACTTTCTGCCCCCCAGGCATCATGCCAAAGTCTGAATGCCCTCCCAGCCCTCTGGGGGTTCTCATGCCAGGGGAACAGTGTCCCTGGTGCTTTTGCTCAGCCTTTGTGTATGAAATGCCTAATGTGATTCCAGCCAAACACTGTGCCTTATGCATTAAAGTCTCTGTTAGCACTTGTGAGTGGACTCCTTGGTGGGGAGTACAGGATTTGCAATGAGGGCTGTAAGGCTAGTTGGGGCTGGAGTGATCATTCCTGGTCCTGGCAGGGCTCAGGCAGGTTGGGAGATTGGAGAAGGGTTTTATGGCTGGGGGTTTAGCTCAGCAGCACAAGTACCTGCCTGGCAAGTGAGAGGTCTTGAGTTCAATCTCCTGTACCAAAAACAAAGAAAAAGAAAAACAACCAGAGAAAGGTTTCAGGGGAGCTAAGCTTTAAGTAGCTGGTTTTGAGAACCTTTTCTTCCAGTGCCCCAAATGCTTCATGCTTGATATTTATACCCACATCTTGAGGGTTGGAGAACTTCTGTTTTTTCAATACAGGGTTGTTGTGGATTTGTTTGTTTGTTTTGAGACAGGATCTCACTCTATAGTTTAGGCTGGGCTCAAATTTGAGCCAGTCCACCTGTCTCAGTCTCCCAAGTGCTGGGATCACAGGTATGCACCAGCACCTAGCACACCTGTATCTTCAAAAGTTCTGAATAAGGGCCAGAACCAGAGTCCCTACTCTCTCTGGGCCATCAACACTCTTTTTCCTTTCTCTCCCTCCCTTCTTCCCTTCCTCCCTCCTTCCTTTTTTTTTTTTTTTTTGGTACTTGTCAGGCAGGCACTTATGCCACTGAGCTAAACCCCTGGCCCCCTTCCTTCCTTCATTCTGTGGTGCTGGGGCTAGAACTACTGTATCTTTTTCTTTCTTTTTTTTGAGATCTCACTCTGCAGTTCAGGCTGTCCTTGAACTCACTGTATGTAGCGAAGGCTGGCCTCAAACTCATGGTGATCCTTTAGCCTCAGCCTCCTGAGTGTAGAGATTAAAGGTGTGCACCTCTTTGCCTGACTCAGACCCACTGTATCTATTTTTTTTTTTTTTTTTTTTGTCTTTTTGAAACAAGATCTTGCTATGCAGTTCAGGCTGGCCTCAAGCTCACTTTAGCCCAAGCTGGTCTCAAACTCACAGTGATCCTCCTGCCTCAGCCTCCTGAATGCTAGAATTACAGGTATGTGCCACCACACCCGGGTATATCTCTAAATCCTTGTTATCCACTTCTACCAATGATGAGAACACAGGCAAATCAATTATCCTTTGCGCTTCAATGGCCTCATCTATAAAATGAGGTTAATAATACTGAATTCATGAGGTTATGTGACAAACAAGATAAAGCACTAACAGCCTGAAGGCATGTTGCTCAGTGGTAGAACATTGCTTATCCTGCTGTTCAAGACCCTAGTAAATTCTCCAGTATTGCAAACAAAACAAAACAGAATCCCAGCTGGGTATGGTGGAACATGCATATAATCTCAACATTCTGGGAGGCTGAGGCAGGAGGATCACAAGTTTGAACCCAGCTAGTACAATTTAGTGACTTAGTGAGACCTTGTCTCAAAATAAATGGTTAAAAGGGGTGGGGATGTAGTTGTGAAGACTTCAGAGTTCAATACCCAGTAGCACAATAAATAAAGTAATAACACATGTAGGAAGAACTCAAAACACTTTATTATAACTACTGATACATGAGGAAGAGTGATGAAGCCCCTGGCTTCATGTTGGGATCTGACCCCAAGTTACAAATTGGCTGGAACAATCTTTTTTTTGATTGAACTCATGACCTTGTGCCTGCCAGGCAGGCACCTACACCACTGAGCTAAAACCCTGTTCTGAGCTGCAACAATCTGGGCAAGAACAGAAGACATGGCCTGTCATCTTTCTGGGAAGCCAGGGAAGACTAAAATTTAAAAACGGATCCCATCTCCCTGTTAGCAAGTGTTCTATCCATTGCTGCCTGGTTCCTTTTCCACCCAGCCACTGTCCAGGAAGGGCTGGCTGTTTCGCATCCTCCTGCCTGCTAACCCAGATTCTAGAGCTACAGTGGGAGGAGGGGCTGGGCAGTGGCCACACTCAATCAGGAGTTGGCCCTAGAGGGAAGGTGGTTGGTCTGGGGAAAATGAAGTATGAACATCTTTGGGCTGGAGTGTGATTCTGGCAAACTCTTGCCTAGCTCACGCTTGCTTGCTTGCTCTCTCCTCTCTCTCTCTCTCTCTCTCTCTCTCTCTCTCTCTCTCTCTCTCTCTCTTCTTTCTCCTTGTCTAGCACCTTTTTTTTGCTACCGAACTTTGTGTTTGCCAAGCAGGCACTTACACCACTGAGCTAAGTGCCCAGTGTTGTCTAGCACTCTTGAGACCTTGGGTTCAATCCCAAGCGCTGGAAAATAAAAACAAAAGACCCATGGTGCTTTTTCCCTGATGGCTCTTCTAGGCACCCTAGCTTTGGAAGCTGAGGAGGAGGAACTGAAAGGTGTGGTGTATGGAATGTTGGGGAGGCTGTTTTTAACGCCTTCGCAGTGTCCTGTAATTTTTTCCATCTCTCGACTCTTAGCTTCTTTAGCTGGGCTTCTCAACCTTGCTTTGCATAGGGCTTGCTAACTCAGTGTGTGAAATGTGCACCGCAGTACTGGTGTTTGTGTGGCATGAGCTGTGGGGAAATTGTTTGTTTGTCTTTATTTTTTGGCTTTTTGAGATGGGATCTTACTGTATGTAGACTCGAACTCGCTGTGTAGCTCACCGGTAGGAACTCAGGATGCTTCTACCTCAGCCTCCCAAGTACCGGGACGATGGGTATGTGTCCCTACATCTGGCTGGCTGCAATTCCTTGTTCTGCAGGGTGCACCCATTGTATCAGGTCTGTATGTGGTGAGCAGATTGTCTGAGAACTGGTGTCACAACATGAAAAGTATACGGTGTACTTAAAGAGTGTGAGGGGCGTGTTACTGGAATGAAGTTAATTAACTATGAAGGCAGCCGGCTCTGCTCTCAGGAGAGGCAAAGCCGATGGAGAAACCAACGGGCTCCCGGACAGGGCGGTCTCCAGGACCTGGGAGGGCACGGTGAGGGTGGAGCCGGGGTGGTACCGGGCGGCCGCGAGTTACCGAGGCCCCTGAGGGAGCG